>MPGH01000132.1:568854-740060 GCA_001937105.1 Colletotrichum chlorophyti | reverse complement strand
CGGGAGAGTTTAGATTTATGTGTGGGCTCGCAAGTAGAAGATGATCAAATGGGAAGGACGGCGTCGCAAATGTCCGAGGACTCAGGTAGGGCTGGTGTAGAGGAAGATGCGAGAATATGGAGGAGGTGGATGGCTGTGTGTTGTCTCACCTGGTCGAGGTACCACGAAAAGGCTCGAAGGGGCCTGAAGGAAAGGGGAGAGAAACGAAAGGCTTCCCCGAATGTGGTCCAGTCGAAGGAAGGACTACACGGAATGAGTCGCAATTGGGCGACTTGAAGCAAAAGGTTGAAGCAGACACAAGAGGCCACCGTCGTCGATCGTGAGCTGGGTGGGAGAAGGGCGAAGACGTGGAGGGAGTGGCATTGGGTGTGGAGGTTGAGGTGAGGTGAGGCTTTGTTTTCCCAGCATAGACCGCAACAGCGGCCCAGCCCAGCACCAGCACCAACAGTCCCTGGGACTAGACCTGATAGCTACCTACCTACTTTCACTGGGTACTTGCACTGTGCTGGTTCTGGTGGAGGTGGGAGGTGCGAACTTGGGGTACCTTCCAGTTGTGGATCTGGTGCTAGGGTTTGGTGACAAGTACCATGCGGGTCGTCATCCTTGGAGCTGGGGGCTAACAAGAAAAAGGTGTGGTGTGGGTGCGGGTACCGATAATGCTCCCGTGGATGATCAGAGATCAGTGTGCCCTTTACGATTAGGCCCCCTTAGGAGGCAGATTAGGTGGGCAGAGGCCGTCTGTTCTATTAAGGCACACGACATGACTTTTCGTTGCCTCACCATCTGGTAAGTCCAACTAACACCAAGGCACCTACATATGGTAAGTGAGGCAGAGGGGGTAGGAGACGTAGGCGCGACGGATTTGTTTCCCCCTCTCCTTCCTGTCCTCTGATCTTGGTCGGTGCGTTTCCTTGTCAACTATCAAATACCCTAACCTACGTCTCTTCCTAACGTAAGGTAGGTTATCTCAAAAACTTTGATGTGGTAGGCATGCACATTGGTTCAGGTGGTGTTCATTGACTAGGTACCGAACTAGGGACCTTAAGCCTAGCTTCGGCGGTGGGCGGCCGTGCTGTGTCGTCCTGGCAGGGGTCTCACTTGTTGTATGTAAAAGGCATGTATTGTCTACCTGACTGTTGTTGCTAGTTGCCACGTATTGTGGACTTTACCTACTGACTAACTGTAGTAATCTCCCCCCCTAAAAGTAATGTTAGTAACGTCCTTATTACAATATACTAATAATTATTATATATAAACGAAAAATAAAAGAAAAAGAAAAACGAAAAGAAAAGGAAAATAAAAAGCTATCGACTTATTTATTAAAAATCTTATCCTTAATTACGTCCTAAACGGTTTTTATAATCTTCTTCCGTTATTTAATATTATTATTAATTATCTCTATAATCGTTACTGTTAACTTAGCTAACCTATATTTTTTTACTATAACTATAAGTTTAGATATATAATTAAGTCTAATAATATTACTTTTAATTATAACGGCCTTTTTAATATAATATAAATTTACTAAAACCACTACTATAGTTACTAATAAAATATTATAAACTACCTTTATAATTTATATATCTTTATTATCTACTATAGGGGCTCTATTGTTATTAGTTACTAATAGAAGGGCCGTTAGTTTAAAGGTTATCTTAAGAATATCGTTTAATATACTACTATAACTAAATCTAACTTTCTTCTTCTTATAGCTATTCTTTTTTAGGTTAGATCTTTTAGTTAGGTCGTTAAGGTTATTAAGGTTAGGCCGTTCGATTAGTCTTAGTTTTCCTAATATAGGCTTATAACTATTGTTTTATAGCGTCTCTCTAGCTTTTATAGCTATACATATAACTACTCTTAGGTTTTTTATACTATTATTATTATATAAGAATGTAATTAACTCCTTTTATAGCGTTAACTTAAGCTAATTTATTAGTAGCTAAAAATTAAAGATTAAAATTATAGCGGTTATATAGATAATAAATAAAATTTTACTCTTAGACCTTAAGTCTTTACTATTTAATAAGCTTTTATAACGTCTAATATAGACGTTTAATAATACGTCTCCTTTTATTTATATAGATATTAGTTTATTTAATAATAATACTAAAAGTTATATCTTTACTTCTATACTAAATATAAGGTTATTAGTGTTATTATTATAGATTTAAACTACTACCTTAAGTACTATAGATTATTTAGGAGCTAATACGTAGTTAAGGCTTAGTATATACTATTAACCTTTAGTAATAAATTATACTATTAGTTAGTTAAATAGTTTATTAATTAATAGTTATCGTTACACCTAACGTTATCTCTTCTTAGCGCTATCGTTATCTCTTAATATATTATTATCTATAGTATCCTTTAACTTATTAAGGTCCTCTCTATTATTAAGCTTATTAAGGTTATTATTATTATTAAACTCCTTAAGGGTATTATTATTATTAGACTTATTATTAGCCTTAAAAGTCTTATCGTTCTCTAGTTAAGCGTTATTAGTATTATTGTTTATAGTATCCCCTTTATTAGTCTTGCTTATCTAGTATAGTATAGCGAGATTATAGGCAAATTCTTACTTACATTCAGCCTCTATATTAGGTATAAGTATAATCATCTTACCCTAAAAAAGGTTAAACTTATTATTAGTTATACTGCTTATATTATTAAATATAAGCTTATAGTAAATAATTATTAGTAGTAAAATACTTCTATAGGTAATTAAAGTTAAAAGAAAAGAATATTATTAGAGGTAAAGAAAAGATTAATAGAAGGAAGAAGAGAAAAAAAAAAAAAGGAAAAGAATTTAATAATAAGTAAGGTAAGTACTATCTTCCTTAAAGTTTTTAAAGGAAGGTACGCTCTAAGTCCACTAAGTTATATCTAACTTATTATCTATTTAGCTAATATATAAAAGATGTTCTAACTAACTATATAAAGTATTATCTATTATTATAATTATCTTATTTTATTTATAAGATATATCTTAAAAGAGTTAACTACTATTAGTATTCTATACTAAGGCCTTATAGTTATAAGAGGTATTAAGGTTATCTTACTTTAATAATTCTATATTATAGAATCTTATATAGGAGGTCTATAAAAAGAATTATATTAAGTAGAGGGAAAGAACGCCTAAAAACATTAAGTAGTAACGCTAGCTTTAAATAATCTATTAAAATAACGTTATAAATTTTTATATATAGTAGTAGTTATAGTCTATATACTAACCGACCTATATACTCTATAATTATAAATAGTCTAATATATTATTATAAGTACTTCTTATTAAGGCTTATTACCTATAGAGTATTATAGCCTTTATATAATTTAAGTATTACCTTTTAACTAACGTTAAAGAATTTAGTTAGCCTCTTCTTATTATAATAAGACTTAGTCCTTATAGCTATAATTATAATTATATTATAGGCTTCTAATTTACTATACAGTTTAGTTAGAACGTTATAGATATTATCTATAATTAGGTTTATAACATTATTTAATATAAATCTAAATATAACTTTATTAAGGGATTTATTAGTTACTAAAGCCTTAGTGTTATTAATCTTAAATTATAATTATAATAAGGCCTTTAGCTATTAGTTTAGTTATTTAAGGGCTAATAAATATATTTATAATACTAATTTAACTATTAGATATGTTTACTTACTTTATCTGTTAGTCTATAGGTAGTAGGCTATAGAGTATAATAACTTTATACCTATCTTCTTCTATACTTATTACTATATATTAAATAAGAACTTTAGGTCTTTATTACTAATTATAATCTTTAGTAGTCCTTAGTTTCTCTTCTATAATAGTTATAATAATAAGTTAGCTTATTATATTACTATATACGTCTTCTTACCTAAGATAAGCCTAATCTATTTTAAAAACTTATTTATAACTAATATAATTATATTTAGACCTTTTATCGTTAAGGGTAATCTAAGAATAAAGTTAATTATAATTATATAGTAGGGATAAGGCAGTAGGACGATAGGTTATATATTATTATATCTCTAATATATCTTAATCTTATTTATATAATACTCCGGATATACTTTTATAAATCTCTTAATATATTTAGTTAGTTAGGGTATATAATAACCTATTAGTAAGCTTCTTATCTTCTTATTACTATAGTAGTTAGTACTATAGACCGCTTCTAAAACATTACCAATATATAATTATAGAATATAGAGTCTATCTTATATACCCTAAGTCGTTTTCTAAAGTAACTTATATCTTAATATAAACGGTAAATCGGCCCTATTATTGTTTATAAGCGATATATTAGCCTTAGTTATCTTAATAATAGTCTTAAAACTTAGGTCTTACTAATATCCCTAATAAATCTTTTATATAAATTATAGCTTAATCTTAAGTAATACTGTTCCTATACTATTGTTTATTGTTAGTAGACTATTATTAACATTAATAATATCTATCTAAAAAGCTATTTAAGACTACAGCTACATTACCTATAATTTATTAACGTTATTAGGCAATACATTAAGTCTACTATTATATAGTTTAAGGTTATTATAGCTAAGCTTAGCTAGTAATTATAATAACGCATTAAGGACGATGTATTCTTTTTTAGGTTTATATAAAATGTTAAGCTTAAATTAGTTAACGTACTTTATTACCCTTATAAGCTTCTTATTATTAGCGCTTACTACTGTTATTAATGTAATGTCTAAGTGTTTACTAAGTCTAAGAATAGTAGAGTAGTTAGTAATAATAGTAGTCTATTTATATAATAATATAATCTAATATTTATATTTTTTTAGTACCTAAATAAATCTTAAAGTCTCTATCTCTATTAGTTAGTATCGTTTTTTTATAGCAGATAGCGTTTATAATAAGAATATAATAGGTTATATAGCCTTTTTTAGTAGCAGCGTTTTAATTTATTTATTACTGTTAGTAATCTTTTTTAATATATTATTATTAATATAGTAGACTATAATACTGATTCCTATAGTAGTAACGTTAAAGTTAATAAACAGTTATCTTACTAAATTGAAATAGTATAGCTATATATTAGCTAAGAGGGCGTCCTTTATTTTATTAAAGGCCTGTTTCTCTACGTTAGTAGGTTATATTATAATTATAAATACCTATCTTTTTCTTATTAAGTCCTTTCCTACTTATTATTTACCGTCCTTATTAAGTCGTTATTTTAATAATTCTGTCTTATATATCTCTAATAGTTCTATAATTTATATATAGCCTATAATACTATCTTAAAGGTAACCTATAAAGCTAATAAAAGTCTCTAAATTATATAAAGTTATTAGGTATTTAATTTAGCGGATAGCGTTAAGTTTCTTAGCTACTATAGATAGGCTTAGTATATTAACTTATCTACCTAAAATAATTATACTAAGGAAAGCTATAAACGTTTTTATAAGGCTAATACTAATATTATAGAGGCGTAATAGTAAAAAGACTTATTATAGGTTATATAAATAATCCTTAAAGGTGTTAGATATAATAATAATATCGTTATAATAAGATTTACCTACTGTTCTATTAAATAGTATATTTATTTATTATTAAATATATACGTTACTGTTTTTATATCCTATTATAATATAATTAAATATAAATTATTCCTAATATATTATAATTATAAACGTATCTTATAAGTCTAAATAGATTTACTATTAGTAGTAAAAAGAACTTACGTTTATAATTATAATATACTTCTTATTTCTTATTACTAATAGGATTTCTTCCTATAAGTGTATTAGGTAACTATTTAGTAGGACTATCTTATTAAGTCCTCTAATATTAATAACTATACAGCCTTTTCTTTTACTATTAACTTTCTACTATATAATAAAGACTAAAAAGGAAAATAGAACTTAATATATCGTCTAATATAGGCGTTTTTAATTAAACAACCTACTGCATTATTATTATATAACTTAACGTTCTATAGATCTAACGTTATATACTTTTTTAGTTTTAAGTATATATTATACTTAATCTAACTTAAGTAACACTCTTATTTATTAATCTTATAGTAGGTTAGTAAAACCTTTATCCTTAAAAACGTTAGTAAACTTATTAATTAGTACTGTTATCCTTATTATATTATTACTAATATTATAAAAGGTTATTCTATTAGTATATTTTATTATAGAGGTCTTATTAATAGTCTCTAGAAGTAGGAATCCTATAGTTTTCTTCTTAAATAAATATATAGGTTACTTATTAGAACCTAGGTGTATAGCTATACTACCGTTATTTTTACTAACTTACTAATAAAAGGCGTTGTTAGCTATAGAATTAAGAGTTCTTACTTTAGCTTTTATTAGTATAAAAATAGGGGAATTTATATTATTAGTTACTAATATCTAGTTTATATTTTAGTCTACTAATAATATATATAAAGTAAACTTATTATAGACAGTAGGCTTAAAAATAAGATCCTTAGGTATATTAACTATATAATATATAATATAAAGTACTATTAATATATATAGAGGAATGTAAGTTATTACTAAAGTTCTTATAGTTACGCCTTTAATAGGCGGCCTCTTCTTAACGTTAAATTATATTAGGGCAGTAATGTTATATAATTCGATCTAAATCGTTACTATAGTGAAGTTAATACTTATCTTCTTTAGTACTATTATATCTATTCCTATAAGAATTTTAGCTTATAGACTATTAACTAATAATACCTTATATATAAAGTAAGCGTAAGCGTTAGTATCCTTAGTTATTTTCCTTTTAAAGTAGAATAGTAAAATAACATAATTAAATATCTAATAAAAATTGCTATTAATTCCTCTTACTATTAGAGGTTATACGTATTATTAAATTTATAGTTATAGAAACGTATCTATAATCTATTTCTTATTGCTTAATATATAACTACATCCTATATCTATATAAATCTCCTATTATACGTTATTTAGTAATAACGTAATTAACGCTAATTAAACATATATATACTTTTTTATACTAAAACCTATACTAATATTTAGGTATAAATCTATTATTAAGGTAATAATAGGTAAAGTAGCCTTAAGTTAGTTAAGGCAGTTGTTATTATTAAATAGATTGTCCTCTATTATAGAGGTAATATTATTAGGGCGCCTTTTTTTAGACGTACGTTAGGCTATATTATTGCTCTTAGATTAAGTAACTCTAGAACTAATAATAATACTGCCTCTAAAGTTATTAATAACGTTACCTCTCTTTTAACTAATAATTTCTATTTTAGTTAAATAGGGACCCTATAATTATTATAGAGATACTAGAATAATTTATTACTTAAAGAGAACTAGTTACTATATATCTTATAACTATAAGCTAGTAATAGTACTATATAAAACATTACTACATCCTTATATTTAAACGGGACTAAACTATAATTATAGTTATCCCTATATTAGTCCTCCTCTAAGTGGTCTATTATCTCTATTACTACTTTGTCTTATTAGTAGAAGTCGTTATCTTCTAGGACCTCTACGTCTTAGTAGCTATTACAGTCTATATCTTAGTTATCTCTAATATATACTATAGCGTATAGCAGCCTATATAGTCGCTATTATTACTAACAGTAATTATTATAATTAAGGGTATAAGAAGGAGGACGTTAGTTAGTTTGTATTTAAAAATAACTATATAACTATAACTTAGGTCTTACCTATTATAGCGTAGTGGTTAAAGTTTAATATAAAGGAGGCGTATTTAATACATTATTGTTATTATTAGTATTAGTAGCTTAATTACTTAGAATAAGGGGTTTTACTTAAGTTAGACCTAACTAGAATTATTAACTATAAAAACCTTACTAACTCTAACTATTATAGCTAGGTTAAAAAACTCCTCTTACTCTATTACCTCCTTAATCCTATTAGGCGTATATATTAAATTTAGGTCGTTATAGTAGGTATAGTACTACTTAATATCTTATAGCGTCCTACTATAAGTAGTATACTATAGCTACATTAGGTTATATAACGTTAGATTTATTATATTTTACTTTAGTTAGGAATTAATCTTTAGCTATATAAATTAATACACTTTCTTTAGTATTAATATAGTTAAGAAATTAAGCTAACGTTATATTAATATCTAACTTCTTTAGTTATACTTAGATCTTACTATTAAACGCCTTAAATATAATTTAAAGTTATATATATAGGTCTATAATTTCTATATTCTATACGTCTCTAATTAACGTCTAGATAAATAGTTATAATATAAACCCCTAAGCTAAGTATTTAATTATTAGCTTATAGCTATATAAAGCCTATAATACTTCTAATAAGTTTTACTTAAATTGTTTTTATAACGTCTTAATAATTTAGTTAATTAGTCCTAATAACAAACTACTTCTTTTAAAGGTAGTTAACTTAGTTATATACTACACTAATACTATACTTAAAAGGTATAATAACTATACTTTATAAACTTACTATTTACTATAGGTTATTATAAGATATTTAAGTTAATTATAAAAGATATATACGTTAGTATACGTTATATATTTAATACCTAAAATAATACTATATTTAAATAGGTTTTTTACTATTAAGTTAAAATATTTAATATCTTTTAGTTTTAGTAATATAACGTTCGTTATACTAACTAATAAATCCTATTATCTATAATCTTAATTCCTCTAGTATTATTTAAGAGTTATTACTATAGTTTAGTAGATTTAAGTAATTATTACCTATAATAAACCTATTTCCTAAGGACTAAGGTTTAATATACTTAACTCACTAAGTATTATTATAGTATTATCCTTACTAAAATCTAGTAATAGGGAAGATAGTTATAGTAGTAGACTCTCTAAGATATTATTAGTATAGCAGATAAATTTTTAATACATTAGGGCGCTTAGAGTATAATCCTTATCTAAATTAGGCTTTATAAGCGTCTAAGGTTCTTATTATAGTTATAGTTATAAGGCTTCTATATATAACTTATAATCCCTAACGGTTAAGATAACTATCTTAATATACCTAGACGATTTAGCCTACTTAACGGGGTAGTTAAGTTCTATATTACTAACTTTATAATAGGTAGTTAACTATATATATTATAGAATAAGTTTAGCTACTATAACGTTAACAGTTATTACGTTCTTAATATAGGGGTAGTTAGGGTAGAGTTTATAAAAACAGATTAGTTATCTTAGTTTTAGTAATAGTAATAGTTTAGTTATATCTTATAATAAGTTAAAATTAATAGCTTTAGAAAGCTAGGATCTTAGTTAAACTACTTTAATGGTTTTTTTAATAATAATGGTTAATCTAATAGTATAGTCAATTAATTTAGTCGTACTACTATGTTAGTAGGGGTCTTACTTATTGTATATAAAAGGTATGTATTGTCTACCTGACTGTTGTTGCTAGTTGCTACGTATTGTGGACTTTACCTGCTGACTAACTGTGGCACGTCCCTCATGTCCATGTCCATGCAGTGTTTCGGGCAAACGGTCAGTCAAGACTCGGGGTTCCTCGTCGTCTTCACCTCCCAATTTTGTCTGCATACAAAAGGAACCAGACGTTAATCCAGCTTTTGGCGCATTCTCCATCGGATTCTCTGTAAATACCTTCAAGTAAGGTAAGGTAGGTAGACCATGCAGATCTCCTACCAAAGGCCTGCATCCAAACAACGATTCCCACCCTCGCCTCGCCCTCCGATACAATTTCCTTCCCCTCAATTCTGCTCATGCAAAGAAGTTATGGAAGCTCCTTGTACGAAAAAAAGATGCCATTTCCGTAATCCAAGGTGCCATGGTACTTTCCATTCTGCAAAGGCTGGGCTTTAGGGCATCGGCAATCAACACAGCAGGTACATGTCGGTACCTACTGAAGATATCAACTCTCCAAGACCAATCAATATGTCCCTCGTCGCATGTTCGGTGTTTCCGTGTCAATGTTGGATGTGCTACTTCGCCTGAGGTAGTGTTTGGATGAAAGATTCATGTTTTCAACTTGAGGTAATACTGCCCTGTGTATGATACTTTCAGCGTGCCATCTAGTTTAGATTGACCTCACCCATGGAACTTTCAATTGGTCGTCATCTGTGAACCACATAACCTGAGCCATGTCAAGCCAATTTCGTTCAAAGTTGAAGTGTTTCCATGAAAGGCCCTTCGTCACGGTTTTCACATAGCTGATAGCTCTGATACCTCAGCGTTAAGTACTTGCTGCTTGCTACTGCTCGTTAACAGCCTGCTCCTGCCGTAGCCATCCAGCAGCTTATGCTTGCGAAGTGCGGTTGATGATTACATATACCTGCACAGATAGGGCAGGGACGGCTAAATAGCAACTCCGGTCCTTAAGCGAGGCAACATATCTACATCGACGTCGTCCCAGCTTAAACAGGAGAGGAGCTCTGTGCTGTGCTTCGGTCGATGCAATCCTTGCTTCAGCGTGTTTTCGAGAACTCGAGACGAGTTTTGCAACAAAGTAAAGGAATTTCATACGAGGGAATTAGGCAAGCTAGGCAGTGACAAGAAAATTCTACTACATATGTTCACAAAGGATACATTTCCCCATTCTACCGCAAATGCTTGACTGTTGGTACACGGATTGTTCGACCGCTACGTGGTCAGGCTAAACAAACCCCGTTTAAACCCGAAGGCCAAGCTCCTCGGCGTAGGGCAGAGCGTAGAGGTCACCGACAGCAGCAACGCTGGCCTTACCCTCCAAAATCGTCTTCGTTGCCTGCAAGATGCTCATTAGTATTCTGTATCATCGTACATCTTGATATAATAGGTCCACTTACCGCCTTGAGCTTCTCAATAGTGACAGACTCGACAGACTTGGCAGCATCAGCAGCATCGATAGCCTTACCGCTGTGCACAAGGCCAGATCCGGCAAGGAGAACACTAGCGCTACGCTTCTCAGTGGCCTCAAGCGCATCGAATTTGGCCTTGGCGATGGCCTTGGTCAGGTCCTCCTTGCTGACGGAGCCCTCAGAGATGCTCTTCAAGGCCTTGACAGTTTCCTGGGCAGCATTGCGGACGGCGGAGGCCGAGCCAGCAAGCTGCACAGTCAAGAGGCCGGCGTCAGAGTACGCCAGGTTGACGGTCGAGGTGGAAACACCGGCAGCGGGGCCTACAGCCTTCGAGATCAAACTGAAACCGGGAGACCACTTAATGTTGGACTTGCCACCAAGAAGAGCAGCAAGCACGGCAAGCTCAGGGGAGGCCTGGCCGTTGGTGGCGCCGGGGAAAGCAATGACCAAGGCGTTTCCGGAGGGACTGTAGGTGCGCTGCTCACCGCCGTAGTACTTGGTAGCAGTGGTGTTAAGCGCCAGCTTGCCTGAGGAGGTGGAGGGAACCGTCTTGAAGAACTGCTCAGCCCACTTGCTGACGTTCGCGGCAGAGGCACCGTCAGCAACCAGAGCGATGTTGGACTTGGCGTAGGCGGACTCGGCGAAATCGGCGACAGCGTTCTCGCTCAGGTAAGGCTGGATAGGAATCGAGGGCGTCAGGTTGGAGGGAGAACCAAGGCCGGAGTGGAAAGCAACAGAATGGGCGGAGTCCAGAGCGAGGGCGGCAGCGCTGACGCTGGCCTGCTTCAGGCGCAAAACGGGCTGGACCTCCTCGTGGAACTCGTGCGCTAAAACCCAATCAGTGAACTGCAGCTCATTTACCAACATTTCATCTGCGAGTCTCACTGGTGTACTTCGTCTGCGAGACGATCTCGGCAAGGAGTTCCGTGAAGTAGGGAAGGTCATCGCGGAAGAAGCTAGCCTCGAGGACAAGGGCTTCACGGGTGTGGTAGGCAGTCAATTGGCTACCGAGAAGTTCGGATTCGCGTACGATGCGCAGACCAGAGCGCTTTTGTGTGTTCTGATGAACGGACCCCGTGTCAGCGCTACGCTTCTCCCAGGGTTGATTTTCAGGGTTAGAATATGTGTATCGCGTCGTACCTTGAAAGCGAAAGATTCAAGACCGGCAGCCAGACCGGGAAGAGGCTGGTATCGAGTACCGGCCTTAGCCACAACAGCAAGCTTGGTGGTAGGGCCGTGAGAGTCTCTGGCAGCAATCTTCAGACCACCAACGTCGGACGTCTCGAAGGCACCGGAGCCAGCAGCGGCGCTGGCGAACCGGCGACCCGGAATTGTGCGAGCACAGCTCGAGTGGCGGAGAGCCTGCTGCGCAGGTCTCGCAAGAGACGGTCTAGAGATCATTGCGGTGATGGGGTTGCCGAGAATTGGCAGTTCCGATTTGCGTGACGCTCAATTCGGTCGGAGCTTCAACAAGAAAGTGCCTCGTCACAATCCCGACCAATTTTCGATCCATCGAACGAGGTTAGCTACGGGTCACTTGCAGTGTCACGTGATATCAGAGTGCCTTCTCGCCGAACCTCCAATGAACGCTCGACTGATTACCTGCTACATGGGCTAATGGCTCCACCCGCGCCTCTCGTTTTCATCTCTGAGCCAGAAAAGTCTTTAGGTAATCGAAGGCGGAGGCTGATGCGAGACGCCTCAGCCACACTGAGCTCCCGAAGCCTCCCGTCATCTCAGCGCAATCAACGTCTGAACTTCCGGCCCTCCACCTGCCGCAGATCAATTCAGGCTCTGTTTGGTCTGCCAGGTATTCTAGGTTCTAGCCACAACTCTCACCCGCAATCAGTCACCCGCAGCTCCATATGACTCCGTCGGTCGGTCGGTGACTCGGCGCTTTCCTTCGACTTTGGTCCGTCCCCCACCCCGCCTCCTCAGGGTGGCCCGCCGCTCTTGAAAAAAAAAGTTCCATAAGGTACTTTGCTCTTGATGTCTCCTCCACTAACCAAACGCGATTACTACAGCATCAAGCCTTTTTTTCGTTATTTTTTTCCCTCTTTGACAGGTCCGACTGTCTTTCTTACCAAACACCAACCCTTCATTATTTCAATGACTCCGCGGTAGCTTTTGTGGCAACTCTAGGGATATTGAGAGAATCTCTAGAGTGATCAAACCGTCCCAATTTCGCAATGTTGGTCGTGCGTGTACCCCCTCAAGAATCAATTCGATAATTCTCTAACGAATACCTACCAGACTAAACATGGGGCAGAGCTTTGCGCTCACCTCGTCAACGACATATGCGGCGAGCTACCTGCTGTAAGTCTTTCCTAACGCCCTCAGTCCTCAACAAGGCGCAGCACAACATCATTCTTTCGACAGTGTTATGTTTCTGTCCTTGCTAACATTGTGTTCGTCTGTCCAGAGAATTTTGACCGTCCTCTTCAGCAAAGGGAGATCAACCATTGCGCAGCTAGTTCAAACTACAGCCCTGAACCCACGCCAACTGCGCCACGGCCTGGCAGTTCTAGTTCAACAGAACCTCGTCTACCATGAAACCGACGAGAAGAAGACGATCGGCACATACGAAGCAAATCCTGATGGGTGCTATAATCTCATTCGAGCTGGAAAGATAATCGAGATGGTCGGTACTGAATATGGACCGGCGGAGCAAGAAGTTGTGCAGATCATCATGCAACTGGGCCATGCCAGGGTGTCAGACTTGATGCAAGCATTCGAAGGTAGAGACGGACCAGGCATCAACGGCAACCACGCGATAAACGGACACATCAATGGTGGAAACTCCAAATCCAGGGTCAATGGACATGCGTCGGCGCAGTCGTCTCACAATCTCCATACCATTTTGAATCGCCTGGTCGCTGCAGAAATCGTGGACCAGGTCGGCCCCAAGACGTTCAGAAATCCCGAAGATGTGTATCGCGAAATTGAGGAGGAAGTCACCAAGACAGCACCGGGCGAGAGAACTACGGCGCGGAATAAGGAGCTAATGCAGCAAGAGATTGCGAAGAGACTTCGGGAGGCTCGAGAGGAGAGTAAGAAGCTGAAGCGACAACTCGGGCGAGGTGCCATGTTCCCAACCAAGCGGAGGAAGCTCGCGAACGGGAATGGCGCACGACAATCTTCGGAGTGGGACGATGAAGTGCCCGAGCTCGAGGTATGTTCTTTTTTTCCTGTCTTTCTCCGCAGACCCCTGCAAGGAACCTCGTTAACTGTCAGAGAAGCCACATATCGTTCTCAGAGTCAACACTGAAAAATGCCTTGTCGAGCTTCGAAATCAACGACTCGCCCAGTACGCTGCCGATGCATTTGGAGAGGTAACCGGCCAAGTTTACCATACCGCCTTACGACTGCTCACGCAGCAAATACCCCGCTGTCAGCTAGATCCAAGAATCGACTTGGAAGCGGACGAGGGCGATGGCCCGGCTGCTAGTGCACGTCAAGTCAGCGTGTCTAGCCTTGAAATCCTCGAAAATCTTGATGATGCCGTCGACGTGTCTCTAGGGGTGGGCAAAGCGTCTGCCGATCAAATCGATTTTAAAAGCGCCGAAAAAATCAGAGCCACACCCGGGCAGCTCATGTACGATTCCGATGATTCCTTTGACGAAAGTCCGCGAGCGACTAGGCCTCTGCCTCGTGCTCAGGCAAATGGTATAGCAGAAGCAGACTTCGATGAAGACGAGGAACCACGAGCGGCTTCTGGTTCTCGAGAAACAAGGGTCAAGTTTGAAGACGGAGCTGTCAGCCGGATAGATCAGATGCGCCAGCATCTCCTGCTATTGTCAGAAAGCCGGCAAGGTTTCTTACGCCATTGCGGCAGTCAGGGCCGCGGACAGTGGACCGTTGATTTCAAGCCCTTGATAGAGCTTTTCAAGCAAGCAGAGGTTGACGCTGTCATTGAGCAGTCCTTCGGACGTCATGGGCTTCGCTTGACTCGTATTTTGCGAGAAAAGGGAAAGCTAGACGAGAAGATGCTCCCTTCGCTCGCTCTTATGAAGAAGGGTGACGTTCAGGGCAAGATGCTTGCCATGCAGATGGCCGGTTTTGTTGATGTCCAAGAAGTTCCAAGGGATGCCAGCCGAACAGCGACAAGGACCATGTTTTTCTGGTTTTTTGATATTGAGAGGACCGAGGCCCAACTCGTCGACGATTATTACAAAACAATGTTGCGTTGTCTTCAGAATCTGGAGGTGCATCGATATCGCGAGCGTAACATCCTGTCTTTCGTGGAAAGGAGGGATGTGAAGGGCAAAGAAGAGGAAGTCATGACTGCAGAGCACTACAACAAGTATAGCAGTTATTTGGATCTGCAAAGCAAACTTCTGGGTCACGTCATGAGACTGGATGACCTGGTGTCAGTCTTCCGGGATTACTAGACGGAAACATGCGTTTACATGGGTTACTTCTGGTTTCCATTTGGGATTCACATGGATGGCGGCGTCTGCTCGTCGAGTCTGCGGAGGGGGTAGGCTTTACGATGTCGAAAATTGGGAAGGGAGGAGAAGATGATAGATACCCAACAAATCAAACCGAAAATGCACTTTTCTCTTGCCAATGATGCTGTCTTAACAGTGCTTAGCCGCGCGCCTCAGCGGACTGCAAAGCTTCTTTGCGTTCAACCCATCAGTTAGTTCAAAGTTACCATGGTCTGGAAACATGTGAAATAGCTAGGCGAAGAAGATCGATTGACATCTGGTATGAACCAAAGCAACTTTGTCAACTGTTGTTGTCATCGGTCGGTGCCACGGTAGCGATCGGTAGCGATCGGTAGCTGTCGATGGCCGAACCCCTGCCGTGCTAGGCTCCACTTCCCGATGCTCGGCGGCCAGGGGGGGAGGGGCTTGTCCCTGCAGGGTCAGCAATTAAGCTGCGAGTTCGGTCGGGTCAGTGTGGTGACTCGCGAGTAAAAATTTACCAGCTGTCTGTCTCCGAAAACTCGGTCCTTTTTTTTTTCCCCTTCTCGTCGAGTTGTTTCTAACATCCGTGCCCGATTATTGACGACCAGACCTCCGGAGTCCGCTTTCTTAGCTGTTCTTTGGATACCTTCTCCTCTTCCGCCCAATTTCAACCAAAAAGCCGTCAAGATGTCTCCTTCTGTTGCTTCAGGGAAGGAGAAGGAGTCGAACACCGCGCGACTCCTCGGCTCCGGTATGTACTTTCTCACTCAACGCTCCTATTCGCAGGATGTAATGCACTAAGATCGGTGCGCTGAACTGTCACAGGCTCTGCTGGTATCGCCGAATTGGCCGTCTTCCATCCCGTGAGTCGCATAACAAGCTCTCTAGGACACTGGATGGAGAACTAATACCCAGATCAGGTGGACACGATCGCGAAGCGGTTGATGAGCAACCAGACCAAGGTACGGCTGAGAAGAATCTCCCTCCTCCGCTCCAAAGTTTGCGTGAGACAATGCGGAAAAGAAATAGAAGCTAACGTGATCTTGATTCTTAAAGGTTTCCGGCATCGACCAGCTCAACCAAGTCATTTTCAAGGACAAGGCCAACGCGCCCGTCGGTCGCAAGTTTTTCTCGCTTTTCCCCGGTCTGGGCTACGCCGCCGGCTACAAGGTCCTCCAGAGAATATACAAGTACGGCGGTCAGCCCGTCGCCAGGGACTTCCTGGCCAAGAACTATGGCGAGGACTTTGAGCGCGCTTTTGGCAAGAAGACTGGCAAGGCCATCATGCACTCCACTGCCGGAAGGTAAGCTCGTCTGCTACCACTTTCCAGAGATGTCTGCGCTTCATGCGTACATCGTAAGAGGAGTAATTCCTGACCGGTGACAACACAGTTTGATCGGTATTGGAGAGATCGTTCTTCTCCCCCTGGATGTCCTGAAGATTAAGAGACAGACCAACCCTGAGGCCTTCCGCGGCCGTGGTGTTCTTAAGATCGTCGCCGATGAGGGCTTCGGCTTGTACAGAGGATGGGGCTGGACCGCCGCCCGTAACGCCCCCGGTTCCTTCGCTGTAAGTGATGGCTTCGTCTAGTTTTGGCGTTGGTTTTGACTGGGAACTAACGCGCTTCGCAGCTGTTTGGTGGTTCCGCCTTCACGAAAGAGTACCTTTTCAAGCTCGACGACTACAACAAGGCCTCGTGGTTCCAAAACTTCATCGCCTCCATTGCTGGTGCCTCCGCCTCGCTCCTCGTCTCCGCTCCTCTTGATGTCATCAAGACCCGTATTCAGAACCGCAACTTTGAGAACCCTGAATCCGGCTTCAGAATTATCTCCAACATGATGAAGCACGAGGGTGCCACGGCCTTTTTCAAGGGCTTGGTTCCTAAGGTACTAGACAACAGGCACTCCATGCGCTACGTTCCAGTCGTGTGCTGACATGATCATTTTCCCACTAGCTCTTGATGACTGGCCCGAAGCTGGTCTTCTCTTTCTGGCTTGCCCAGACGCTCATTCCGGCTTTCGATAACATGCTTAAATAAACATCAGCCTAGACAAGGCACGGCGTTGGGTGGGTAGATGTGGAGTCTGGAGCCGAGCCTATCAAATGGTTGGTTACTGCAAAGACTAGACACAAAACGAGGTTATAGACGAAAGAAAAGGGAAGACAAACTGTCGACGGCTACCCAAAAAGGAGGTGGCTCGCGACCAGATAATGTACAACAACGTAGGGTTCATTCTGATGAGACAAATCGCCTCTGCTTTAATACACATATACACATTGACGTGACGCCGCTCCGAAACATCCACCCAAAGCGAATGGTGACCACAGAGTTAGGCGGACGAAACGGAAACGAGAGAGTAACAACACGAACCTCCTCCATAGACGTGCTGCCTTGTTCTCATTGTCACGATACTTAAACCAAACAGTACAGTTTCGATTCCAAGGCTGGATTCAAGATTGGTAACGTACCGAGGGGAAATACCTGGGGTGCCGTTCTATGGACTCCTAACGTTGCCAGGGGCCTTTTCCTCCGGGCAAGGGGCGAAGCTGTCAGTAGACTGCCGCCGTTAAGTGAAATATTAACGAGCGAGTAGGAATTTTATTTCGGCTGACTTTCTCCGGGCCACCTACCCGCTCATTCATCAACTTCCGAAGCACCCCAGACCAACTATGCAGTCACTGTCTGGGAGGTCGTCGTTGCGGTCGTCGTCTCAGACTTAATTAGAGACACCTTCGAGTATATTCTTACAAATGCTGCTTGCTGCATCGGCTCTTGTACTTGCAACCAGGACGCTGAGCAGTCTGAAAGCGTCTAGTTGTGATCTGTTGGGCAAATCGCTTTAGCGAGGACGAAATGGCGATAAGTTACTATCTTCCCCGAAAAGATAGCTGGAAAGACCGTGCCTCCCATGTAAGTCTGCCTCTTTTTCTTCTTAGTTTCCTGGTTGACTGGTTTATCGTGTTGCATGAGGAAGTCTTTTAGAATAACAGCATGCTAAATGAAGCAACTTCGAACTGGTAAGCATGCCGATCACCACAACTGGCGATACTCGTGCCAATCACCACGGGTACGCATGGCAACGTTTGGTCTTGTTGAATGTCGGCACCGACAAGGATTGCTGTTGCCTGTTGCACACTTGTTAAGAGGTTAACCTCCATTTGCTATGACGAACAACTTCCGAGGTTTGCATCTAAAAAAAACTTCGGCATCAATCACGCTTCTTACGAGCCATGGAAGCAACCTCTCCAGCATGAGCCTCGATCTCATCGACAAACCCAACCCTCTTGTACAAAAACGCACCATCTTTGCTCGCATCTAGATATAACCCAACACCGTCCTCATCCGCAAGATCACATCCCCACTTGACGAGCATGGAACCAGCTCCTCGTCTCTGGTACTCCGGATGCGTTACAAGTGTATCAAGGTCTAGTGGCATATTAACAACATTAATAGCCAGACGGCAAGAAAGCCTAGAATATCGTCACCCACGCACAGTAGTGCTTTTGATTGCCCGTGACCCTCTTTCTCTCAGTCTCCTCCCTCTCGAAAAAGGCGTCGCAAAGATCGCCGGCAATCTCCTCGTGCCAGGGCGGATACCGGCGTCCCCGGCCCTCGGGCATTGACAAATTCCATTTCGCAGAGGCCACAATTCGAGGCCGGCCTCTGGCGTCCGTGGCTCCGGGGTCTACCACCGTAATATAGCGTTGGAACGGCTTGTTGAGGAAGTCGCCGCGGTTGGCTTCGTTCTACCACTTGCGCACGCCCGGGGTATCGGGTAGCATTGCTCGCATGCCCGGGTCCGTGAAAGCGGCGTACCAGAGATCAGTGATGGCAGGAATGTCGTCCAGCGTCACCATTTTCAGCTGGAGTACATTGTGAGTCGCCATCTTGGATGGATAATGGGTACGGAGGGAAGATAATGCCTGCCTTCCTGATGCTGCGAACGGGTGCTTACTATGTATGCATTCGGTGTGCATCAGAAGCGGGGAATTGTCCTCACTGACCATAGCCACCGGAACAAATTAGCATATCCCGAGTCAATCAATTAGCTTGATTACAAGCAACAGTTTACTTGTCAAAGGGTTCTGCAGGTGACCATAGGATTCTGCTTCTAGCATCGTAGCTCTCTTCCCCGCTACGTGCCACAATGCAGGCATTCGTGCTCGTAATCATTTTATTGGTATAAGCTATTGAGGATCATCTCGGAATGCGTCGGAAGATTGTAGTTCTTCGATGAGTCTTTTCTCTTGGTGTCTTGGTCTCTCGTATATAGAGAGCTGGAGCCGATGAGGATCTGATCTCGGGGGAGTTCTCTAACACTGTATGTCTATCCAACTACATGCCCGCTATTGTGTTGAAGAGTGACAATTTAGGGGGCTGGCGGAACACGAGTCGTTGATGGACTACACATCAGACCAAGACGTGGACGGAAGAAGGCCAAGTTCCAATGAAGAGCCAACCTAAGAAGACGTAGAAGCAACTCCTTCTCAGAAAGGCCACGTTTCTTGTCGAAAAGCTCGCGGTACATGCCCACGTATGCAAACCTTGCGTTCCACCGTTGCCTCCTGATACGCCTCGTGGATGGAGATGAGTGAGTTCATTCGTGAACCAAGGTCTAGAAGAATTGTCATATATGAAAGGGCGAGCATAGGGGCATCGCTGTTCCCTTCTCATAATAGGAAGGTAAGAGAAGAGTTGGAATTCCCATTGCTCTAGGGGAGAGAGAGTATGTTCGCGAAGGGAGACAACTTCTCGACCCTTTACAAGGGGATATCTTCCTTCTCCAATAGCAACAAGGCACTCATTGTCATCCGTTCTATCCGGGTCGCTGCCAAATCGCAGTCCTAAACGGCGATAACGGCGGCAGAAAATCGGATTTGAAGTCAAAAAGGAAGGAGAGTCCTGGCGATGGGCGAACTCGACAAGATAGACTATGATTTCGACTCTCTGAATGTGACACGATGTTATGCCGTCCCCGGCCTGCTCAAGACGCCAGGCAGCAGACGCATCGAGCTTGGCATACTCTAGGACGCCAGGAAGCCCTGGGCCCCCTACATTGTCACAGGGGTCCGACGGCGACCACCGTATTGATGTCTCTCCGCATGGCCACCGATGGAGGCGTAGGCGCCATCCAGGCCGTCATTGACTCCAACACGAACGGAAAAATTCACCAAAGGCAGGCCGATCAAGATGATGCTGCAGTATCGCAGAGATATGGGACATATTAACGCGCGCGGGACGAGTGCCCTGAAGGGCAAGGCCATGGAAGGCCTTGAAGGTGCGGAAGTGGGCGATGAATCCCAATGTCGACATCGAATGTTCGACCAAGCATATCGCGGTCGGGTTTTGAAGTGTTCCGGAACGGTAGCAAGGGGGGAAACCTTTATCATTATGTTCGGATATGTCCCGTCCAGTCAGACACATGGCCTTTAGTCTCTGTATGTTCGAATGCGAGAACGCTGTCAGGCCGCAGCCGGTGGCAGATTCCGGTGCGAGAAGCAGGGCCGAATGAACGGAATGGAAGCATAGCATACAACGCAGTTACAGGGTCACAATCAACACGTATACTTTGCTCTCGTTCGGTTGGACTTGCAAGAATGATCGATTCACGACCGGAATATCAGGTGCTTGATGCACTCTCCCGAAAGCCACAAGAGTACTTAGTAGCATGTAAGATGTAGTATCTGCGTGTGTACCTTCTGCTGAGGAGGCTTGGTTGTTTGACACCAGGCTGGCGCGTTGCTTTAGGCATATATCAGCATGATGTTCTTCGTGTAACTCCTGGAAATTCTTGACTTCAGCTTGAAGCAATGGTTTGGCAGAATGCCTCTTCAGCAAATGAGGTAACGAAACGCCATGCTTCCTGGGAGCTAACACTACCGGGTTCCACAAGCTCATGATACCTGGTCAACATCGAAAGATACCACTGTGAAGACTAGAAGCCGATATCTTCATCTACAGGACATCAACTCGCCCACTACTACTTTCACGCACGTGCGAATAACTGTTTTATCTTTTCGGGTTGAGCCTCGTCAGCTTGACCAGAATCTAGAGCAATTTGAAGTCAACCAGCGAAGCATGACTAGGAGGTCGAGACTAGAAGCGGTCTCGAGTTTGACCCCTTGGCGATGTTCTGTCTCGTAGCTTACTTCAGCACCCGATGAGAAGTTGTAGCCAAATTTGATTCTTTTTTTGCTCAAGAAACAGAAGCCCTACTCCGGCCACTGGCCCGAAAACTCAGTGACATGTTGTTCTATCCAGTGATTAAGTCATTGGACGAAAGGATCAACCTGTGCTTTCCCCATCCTCGCGATTTTTTTTGTCAAATCCAGCATACACGAGGTTGGGAAGCGCTCTCGTTCGGGTTGAACTCCGCTCCGGTACATGTACTGAGCATATATGCCAACCAGTCGATGCGTCTCGTGAGCGACGCAGGCAGCCGTCGTAACAGAGTGGACCGGATAAGTGGAGTCAAAATGGCGGAATGACAGCAGGCGCCTACTTTCCAGGGTCTTCACACGGTGCAGCCCAGTTTCTCCGTGGGGATTTGCCTTCTACTCTGGGAATCGTAGGGTCATGTGGACAATGAGGTTGGTGTTGGCACCACGTTTTGACTGCGACTTTGCATGGTTGTGTAGGTTATTCCCCCCGGACCCTGTTACGTTGTCCGGGGTAAAGGGCATCCGTCAAAGGATAACCCTTAGTGTTTTGCTGTGACGTCTTGCTATTTTTCTTTACACAAAAATGAAGAGTTGAATGTCCGCAAGGCAACAAGAAATCCTTTGCCCCAAAGCCTCAAAGTCGCGAAGGCAGGGATGATGCCGAAACGGAGGTTGGTGGAAATGACGTCGGCGAGCGGCACAGGCCAAACGGAAGCCCCACCCCGCTACGGCGAGAGGGCTTCGGCATCGTCGTCGAGCAAACGGGGCCGTGGTGCTTCGCCACAATCCACATTTCGACGGTGAGGGTTCGAAACGCGTGTCGCTTGTATCGGCCGAAGAGGGGGCCCGTGTTCGACCTCGTCTTTCTTATGCGTGGACGGTTGGGAGACTTTGAGCAGGTGGGCCAGATGAATCTCTTGCAATGACCGGGCCGAGGGTGATCGGGATCAACGCTCATCTAATTACTCGACAAAAAAACGGAGACGGGAGGGCCTCAATTTGATAGGGGGAAATGCTGAGAGCTCTGGTGAGTGTTGGAGCAGCTTGTTCATGGCCGAAGAAACCGGCAACGGCCGATGATCCTTTCACTTGGAATCGTGGGGCAGGGGTATCCACAATCGAGTCAGCAAAGGGTTTCACGTGCGTAATCTGCGTCTCTTGGATACTATACCTACATAAAGAGCTCCAGCTTGGCCAGCGCATTTCAAAGCGCCGGTGGTGTTTCTGGCTGCTTGACGTCTGTTATTCATAAAGCTTTCTTCGAGATAACGTAGCGTAGCAACACAGGTAATGGGCGCTGGTCGCAGCCGATGGAATGGAACAAGAATGAAATGAAACGGTAAGGGGAATTGAAGCCGTCTGGTCTAGTATCTTAGGTGTACGGTGTTATTCTTTTTTCTCAAAAGAAAAGAAGTCTTGTGGATGGGATGAATCGATGAATGATGAAGCCAATGAGGATCGAAGCGTAGTCAATGGCCCATCTCTGAGACGACGCTGTCGAGATTTTGTGTTTGAGCTGGTAATTCCATTGGAGAAGCCGTCCCGTCCGGCGTCCAAGATCCCTTCTCTTCCCTCTTGGCCTGCTATGTACATTACGTAGTACTTCTCACCCATGGTGCCGCCCATTTAATTCTAACGTAAAACTGCGGTTACCCACCCTCCCCTAAACCAGGCTGGGATAATCCTCATTTCAGGGGGAATTGTCTTGTCTCGTCGTACTTTTTGCCTTTGAGGTGAGATAAGGTAAGGCTGTTCAGCCGAAGGAAAAAGGAAAAAGACGGAGGGTCTCGCGCTGTCGGAACGAGGTTCACAAGTTTCAATCACCTTCAAACCTCACCCTCAGTCACCGTACCATACCAACCATCTGACACTCCTTTTCCTGTTGACTTGTTTTGCTCCCTCCGACGCCAATCGGGCCTCACATGACGGATGTTTATTTGCCATATCCTTTCTTTCAATCATCATCTGCTCTGTCATTGACGTATCGTTCGCTGCTCAGCCGCTTCTGGCAGACGGGACCGCCCTTTGCCCTTCGTCATCGGTCCCTATTCCCCCGTTATCTTTCTTCTCTGCTACTCGGCTTGTCTCAACGAGGCCCA
Source organism: Colletotrichum chlorophyti (assembly GCA_001937105.1). Lineage (NCBI taxonomy): Eukaryota > Fungi > Ascomycota > Sordariomycetes > Glomerellales > Glomerellaceae > Colletotrichum > Colletotrichum chlorophyti. Next base: position 716,598 of record MPGH01000132.1, on the reverse strand, counting down.
AAAATTTTCCTGCTGGTGCCAAGGCATTGGATCGTTCAGTTAGATCCGCGCTACTGGACACATTGCCTCAAACCCCCATTTTGACCCTACTCGGGCGACCGAAAGAGAGAAGAGAGGCAAAACTATCGACCAAACGGTGAACACATCCTACATTCCCCCGGTTCCCGATCTCCTTGTTGCACCCTTGCGTGAGGCCGCATCAGGTGGGCTACACTACCGGTTGTACCTTGTCTGCTGCCACAGCTGCCGCATCTTGCGCACCGAAAAAAGAGGGAACAACGAGAGGTTGGCACCTGGTCATCTGGCTTGGTATCGAGACACACGACACACGCCCGACCCCACGCACCAAGACCCTTTTTGACCTCCAATTGCTTGCCGTTCAGACAAGGTACCGTTTGAGGTATTCCTCTCCGAAAGGCTGGGAACCTGGTTTGAACAAAAAGAAAAAACCGTTATCGGTCTGTTTCTGACGTACCTACCCTCGGCTCATTCCTCGATCGCCCCTTTCTCGACGCTTGTGAAGCAGACAGATAAACCGCTCTATCAAGTCTGCATCTAGCAACAGTCCAAAGTGGGCCGAAGCAAGCCATTTCCTTGCTCTTTGCAGGACATTCCCAAAAGACAGTGTGTCACTGTGCAGGAAGTTGCATCCATAGCGCATATCCACCCCCAACCAAGCTTGCCTGGTTCTCCCTACCTTCCCCGCTTCCCCCATATCCAACAACTGGAACCAGCCTTGCCAGCCCAGCAAGAACGGCCCACGGCCAGCTAATCCGCCCGCCTGTCCGTTCACTTACGCCCAACCTACCTACCTGCCGTTCCTTGTCTCGCACTAGAAGGTGCTGGGCTGTACAACATATAGCACCAAGCCCCGGTACCTTGGCCTCCGTGCGTTATACCGCGGCTAACCAAGTACCATCTTCCCACCACAGCCCCGGTTGCCGATACGGTCCTTCAGGTGGTATTAGGTAGCTCAGCATTCACCTCGCACCCAACACCGCAGAGCAGACTAGAGACCCTGATTGATCAGTTACCTCTCAACTCTCTTTTCCCCAGTCCACGCAGTGCTCGACTCGTTCGGCGTCTTTTAAACATACTTCTTCCCCCCCAACCCTCCTTTTTTATTTATTCTATTCCTCTCGAGCGGAAGGGTGCTGCTGCTGAACAGCCCCATTACCGCCCAAGATTCCTTCTTCAAACGGCAGACGACTTCCGTCCAATATCCCCTTGCGGACCCTGCAGTCCCGTCCAGATCCAGATCCAGACCACACGGAACAAGCGACGTCATTGCTTGCATCTGATCGAGACGACCACGACGACCGTGACCGTGACCACCACCACCATCACAACCAGCCCTCCTCCTCCAATCGCCGCCACCACCACCAATCCCCCCACACCGGCGATTACTCCAGTGACAAATACCACCACCATCCTTCTGACGAATCTCTCGATTCCGAGTCGTCTTGGACCGACACTGGTGATATCGCTGAGCAGCTCGCTGACGAAGAAGATCCTCTTCGCATCCAGCTTGCCGGCGACGTTGACGACGAGTTGCTAGCCGGCGTGCACAAAAGGCACTCATCCCATCACAAGAGCACCACCAAGAAGCGAGTTCGGATCCAGCTATCCCCCAACCGACACGATAGATCACCAAGCCGTCGTGGAGTCGTTAATAAGGAGGCTATCGAGGTCCCAGACATCGCTCAACCCCGTCCGACCCGTGCGCAACGGGTCCTCGGCCGCATCATGACGGGCGGTTCTTCAATCCATGGCCTTACGGGCAAGGCCCTGGTGTACGTCCCGCTACCCCTAACAAACCGTTATCACGGTTCCAATTAGCTGACCTTGTTGCACAACAGCTATTTCACGAGTATCTTCGTATCCTTGGGCGTGTTCCTCTTCGGCTATGACCAAGGTGTAATGTCGGGCATCATCACGTACGTACACATTTCCTGTCAACTTACACATTCCAACACATGAGCACCGTAACTGACTGCCGACCTCAGTGGCCCGTTCTTCAAGAACTATTTCAACCATCCTAGTAGTGCCGAGATTGGTACCATGGTTGCTATCCTCGAGATCGGCGCCTTCATATCGTCCTTGGCTGTTGGTAAGGTGGGAGACATCATCGGCCGACGCAAGACTATTCTCTATGGCTCCATCATCTTTTTCGTTGGTGGTGCTCTCCAGACTTTTGCCACTGGTATGCCCATGATGTTGCTGGGAAGAATCGTCGCCGGTCTAGGCGTTGGTGCCTTGTCCACCATCGTACCTGTCTATCAGTCCGAGATCTCCCCCCCTCACAATCGTGGGAAACTCGCCTGCATAGAGTTCTCAGGCAACATCATTGGCTATGCCACCTCGGTCTGGGTCGATTACTTCTGTGGCTTCATTCAAAGTGACATGTCATGGCGTGTTCCACTTCTAATGCAGTGTATAATGGGAGCACTTCTCGGCCTCGGCAGCCTGATCATCGTCGAATCTCCAAGGTTGGTGTTTCTTTGCCTGTAACTGTTACTTGCATTGCTAACCTTTAATTAGATGGCTCCTCGACAATGACCATGACGAGGAGGGTATTGTTGTCATTGCCAACCTTTACGGCAAGGGTGACATCCACAACCCCAAGGCTCGAGATGAGTACCGCGAAATCAAGATGAACGTGCTGCTCCAGAGGCAGGAAGGCGAGCGAAGCTACAGCGAAATGTTCAAAAGATACAGTACCCGCGTCTTCATTGCCATGTCAGCTCAGGGTCTGGCTCAGCTTAACGGCATCAACGTAATTAGCTACTACGCGCCCTCCGTTTTTGAGTCCGCCGGCTGGATCGGGCATGACGCTGTTCTCATGGCCGGCATCAACGCTATCACGTACCTGCTATCAACCATTCCTCCGTGGTACCTGGTGGATAGATGGGGCAGGCGCCCTATCCTCCTCAGCGGCGCCATCCTGATGTGTGTCTCGCTTTCGTTCATCTCCTACTGGCTCTACCTCGACATCAGGGCGACGCCCACACTGGTCGTCATCTTTGTCATGATCTACAACGCTGCCTTCGGTTACTCGTGGGGCCCCATCCCGTGGCTCTACCCCCCGGAGATCCTGCCCTTGAGCATCCGTGCCAAGGGTGCCAGTCTGTCGACGGCGACGAATTGGGCGTTCAATTGGTTGGTTGGAGAGATGACGCCAATTCTACAGGAATTGATTGCGTGGCGCATGTACTTGATTCACGCCTTCTTTTGCGCTGTCAGTTTTGTCGTGGGTAAGTCGACTATGTTTTCCCCTGATAAAAGCATCTCCGCTCACCGACGCAGTTTACTTCATTTATCCCGAAACCTGTGGAGTACGCCTGGAAGAGATGGATTCGCTATTCGGCGACGCCAGCACCGCTATCGGAACACCGTCGGTGCATGCAGCTGAGAACGACTCTCTCATGCGTACCGGCTCTCCGATTGGGTCCATCGACTACCGCGGGCGGCCCGGCAACTTCACTGCCAACAACGCCATTCCGGGACTATCCCTTGACCCACCCGACATCCCTGACGGCAAGGGTCAGGACGGCGAGGCCAGCAGCACCATCAGCGGATGGGTCTCAAGGGTCGTCGGGCGCACACGGGACCAGAGCAGCAGCGGCAGCGGTAGATACGCCCCGGTCAACCAGGGCGACGAATGAGATGGGACACGAGAATCAACAAGCTTAGATGGTATTTTGCATATAGATGGCGGCAACTGTCTTGTCGGTGCCCTAGGGCCTCCCGCACTGGATCGTGGAGGTTCGACCCAAGGTGTTAAGTTTCTTTCAACATTTTGATACGGGAAAAAGAGGGCGCGCGTTGAATCGCGACATGGAGTTGTGAAGTGTACTCAGCGTCACATGTGTGTCGACATGTCTGTTTTGAGAATAGGGGATTTCATCTTGGATTGTTTCTGTGACGTTTACATAAACTGTATGTTTACCACCAGCATTTTATACACCTGGAATCAATCACGTCTAGAGAGACATAATTCATCCACAGGCCAGTCGATTCACCCTAAACTGTGGCTATCACTTTTCTGTGTGTCCTTCAGACGGAGTGTGGATCTTGTCTGACCAGCATGACGCAGAAGAATCGCAGACAAGAAATTGAGGTAACAGTACTGCATTCTGGAGGCTTTTCGAAAGAGTCGATTTGGTTCTTCCGTTGGAGAGGGGTGGGGGCCATAACGTATTATGCTGGCGAAGTCATCGTCTTCTGCATCCTTTTGCAAGCCCAGTCCCAGGAGGAGGAGACCTGCGGGCACGGCCGCTCTTGTACCTTCAACATACATACAACATGCATTGATGAGTGAAGACGCCCTAGAACAGAAGGCGGTTTAACGTGAGTACGCTCTTACTTGTTAACTGCCTGGTCTCACGCGCAATAACAATGCTACCCCCTCCCGGGGTTATGATTGTTAACTTGCTACAACTCCATATGCATTCACGATATTAACCATTTCTTAATTCTCCTCCTTTTCGATACCTATCCTCGAGTACCTTTATCTTTTATAGGATATCTATTTCCCTATAGAATACATACGTAAAGCTTATTAAGCTGTATCTTCTAAAGTCAAGGAAGCGAAAATGCATAGCTTTCATAGACTTTTTGGGGCATTTTATAGAGCCAACATTTAGAACTCGGGCGGGGTGTATGTGTGTATGTACGTATATCAACAGGTAAGATTAAAACAAGAAAGAGCCTACTTAAAAAAAAAAACCGCTTAAAAGAGTCATGAACATGAAGTCTTTATTTCGTAACCGAGAATTATCTACATCTCGAGCCCGCAAGTAGGCATTGCAAAATTAGATAAGCTAAAAAGAAGCTTATTTCTGGTGTAGGCTGTCTTAGCCACTCTAGAGCACATCTACTTGTTTCACTGGGCAGCCCAGGCCCAGGCACCCTTATCATAGTCGGTCTCTTCGTAAGCGAAGTCCCATCCCTGGTCGTAGATGGGGTCATCGATGCAGACCTGATCCATGAGTAGATCCAGTCTTGTTGTTTCGTCGAGGCTCTGCAGGTTAAGGTCCCTTTCCAGGTTCCTGGCATGCCAAGCCTGGAGGTCCGACGAGTCTAGATCGACCGCAGTTTGTAGGCGGCGAATCTTGAGAGAAGAAGGAAACATCTTCCTATTCTCTTGTTGTCTTTCCTCAACCTTTGCTAGAAGAGGTCGGGTTGGGTCGCCCTCAAAGTGGACCTCCCGGCGATACAAACCAAGGTCAGAATACGCAGGCCCCTGAAGTACCCCAACGGTAGGGTCTCGATGCCGGATAAGCTGGCCAGAGGCCAGAAATCGCCTTCCCCTGCCGGCCCCGGTCTGTGGCTCTTCATCTGCGTTGGGCGCGGGGGGCTCAGCATGCTCGGTGATAGGGATCGGGCGGCGGACGGGACGAGAGCTGCGCGATCCGAGGCCGGTCGGCAGTCGAGGCTGGACAAATTTCGCAATCGGCTCATCTTCCTTGTTTAAGGAAAGGAGCATGACCCGTCCTGTGGCGTCGCCGATGGCCAGTTTCGTGAAGCCGGGAGAGAAGGCCCCACAGCATATAGCGCCAGGAGCTTCCAAAAGATCGCGTACCAGGGGTTTGCCCAAGTTACGGACATCCCATACCTTGACAACCCCGTCCGATCCTCCGGTGTAGAACCGATCCGCCGTAGTGCCCCAGGAAGTAAACTTGACGCCGACGTCTGCTTCCTCTCTGTCGCCAGCGAACGCGTCAATGGGCTTCTTATGCCGCAGAGCATGGACGGGCTTGTCGCCCCTTGCAGTATCCCACACGTAGACCTTGCCATCGGTGCATGCGGCGGTGATATACGAATAAAAAAAGCTGTTAGGCTTGATGGTGAGCTCATTAATGTCTTTAGCGGGGCAGTCTAGGCATTGGATCTCGCTGAATGCACCCTCGCCCTCCGGAGTATTGCTGAGGTGAAAGATTCGAATCTGCGTCCTCGTCTTGTCGTCAACATTCAAGCCAGCCGGGGACGTGGCCACAATGAAGCTAGGCCGATTTGGGTGCCAGCGCACTTCGAAGACGTTCTGCGTAGAGGCCGTCGTGACCTTCATCTTCTCGTTGGTCAGACAATTCCATACGCAGATCTCGCCGGTGCTCTTCTTGTCGTCAGGGATGTCATTATCGTCACCCGTGAAGCTGCGAGGGGAATAACCGACGAGGAGTAAATGTTGCACGTCCTTAGCTATACCCCACTGCATCGTTGCAGGAAAGTAGGCCCACTTCTGGGCCACAGTGGTCTGTTCATCGTCTTCATTCCATGCCCTTGAACCCGAGTAGGCTTGAAAAGGGCTCTGAGAGACGTTTTCACTGTTGACCTGGTAGATTCGGACGGCTTGGTTGGGCACATCAGCCGCGGTAGCCACCATTCCGGACTCGTGCTTCGAGGCTGCGACGAAATTGACGTTGCCGGTGTGCGGCCAGGTGCCCAAAACCACCATGTTCTCTCCCTTCGCGTCGACCTTCCATACCTTTACAGTCTTGTCAAAACTTGACGTGTACGCGCGATCGTTGGTCTGATCGTAATCCGAAGATACGACTGAAGAGTACAACCAGGGGCTTCGGCTTTCCCTCATTGCTTCTGTTGAGTTCTCGCCCTTCTCAACCACCGGTCGAATGATCCGATGGTCCGCATACGCCTTGAGCCGTCCTAACTTCGTGGAGCACAGGAGCAAGTTTCCTTCCTTGTTGTACTGCTGATTGTGCGAGTCCGAGTGCGCCGTGGCGCCACAGACGAAGTTGTCTTCCGAAGTCCAGGCAATTGTCATGATGTCGCCAGCACACCCGACCCATTCTGCCCGCATTTCCAGGTCATCTTCGTGAGATTTCCTAAACTCGTTGGTGAAGTTTACATGACGCCGCATTCTGCCGAAGCCTCGGTTTCCGTCAATTTCTCGGGCGAAGAGCAGAGATGGAATCTGGCTGGACCGCTGGCCTTCACTGTGCTTATCAAATTCGTCAACCTCCAGTGTCAAGACCTTGGGCTGCTTGGCCGGTCTCTTGTACCGATCCATCAACTCGTCGACTAGGTTACGAATCGCAGTCTCGTCTCGCTGCGCAAGACCACCTTTCAGTGCCAAGTCTGACGACAAGATTGTGAGCAAATCTGGGCGCTTCTTGAGCAGTTTGCGCGTTTCTCTAGCCATATCACTGCTGCGCTTAGCCTTTGCCTTCTTGCAACTCATCTCCCAGACCTTGTTCCTAACGATCTCCAGTTCATCCGGTGTGAAATCGACGTGGAACGGGAACGAGGGTAGGCTCGCCGCTTCTGATCTCGTTTGCACAAGCTTTGATGTTCCACGAAAAATGCTCTGTCGCTCTTCGCTGGTGAGATATGGACGTCTCGCCATATTCATCCAGGCAGCCTTAGCCTTCTGCCGTGCAGTGGCCGGTGCCGCCTGAGATGCCAGCTTCCATGACTTGAAAGATCTTGCTCGCGCCTGCGTCCGGTAATTTGTTGCCGATGCGGAAACGCTGGGGATAGGTGCTGTTTGGGAAGGTTTGGTCGGACTAGCTTTGGAGAGCGTCAACGCTTTCGTAGGGGTCACATTGACGCGAGCAGTGGCCGGTTTGCTAGTTTGGGAGGACCGCTGGACAGGAGCTAGGGTTGGGGCAGAGAAGGCAGAGAAGGAAGATGCGCGTTGCGAAGCCGTTGTCGTTGGTGAATGTGCTAGGGGAGTGTTGAAGTGGTGTTCCTATAAAACAATGTCAGTAACGACTTGTCTTTCCTGTGTGAGATCCGCTTTCGCCAAGTCCAACAGATGTCGAGCTGTCAAGCTGCGCGCTCGTCTGGCCAGATGCTCCTCCTGGACCTGGGACAGGAAGCCTCTATTGTACGGAAATACGAGCGAGAACAGGGTGATGTCGTAGATGTCCTTGACGACATGCCCCTAAAGTATTAGGGGCATGCTCCCAGGTTTCTCTTATGGGATCCCTGTGAAGTAGTCTGTACTTACACGGTAGCTGACATCATCCAGGCTGGCTTTATCCACATGAACATTGGCCAGAGGCACGTCGATGTAGGGCTTCACCTGGGCCTTAAGGCAAGTCGTTACATCGCGTGATTTGGGACGCAGTGCTGAGCCGCCATCGCCAACGCGCTGCCTCTTCCGGGGCGGCTCACGAACGCCGTGCCGGCGTGGGCTTGTCGGAGGAGAATCGTCGAGGTTCGTGAGGTCGATATGCTCGACGCGGTCGTTGCCGATCAGGTCAATTACCGTCGAACACGTATGTCCTGCGCTTGTCGCGTTCCGATGGTAATTATTCATGACGGAAAGCCGACCAGCGCGTCCGCATCGTGAGGTTAGCGTCGCGTAAAGAGGATGGATCTCGCATTACGGTAGTAGGTTCCAGGGTTAAATCGGTATAACCGAGAAGAGCGAGATAAATAGAACAAAAGTGGGGTATATATTATTCCTTAATGTGAGAGGTGTCTGGATTACGTAAGACTTAGTGCAGAAAAGGGGTTCCTTCCCTATATAAACACTTGTTAAGGTTTTTAAAAATCAAAATTAATCATACATTTAATACTAAAATGAGAGAAGACCTAGATGAAATGATAAGAAACAAGAATCACATAGAGGCCGGTTTTCTTGGTTTTAGAAGGGGGTGGTAAGATTCCTGTGTAGAAGTAGAAGTGAAATATCATATGAGAGCAGAGACTAGTTATTTTTTACAATTTTTACTGAGAGAGAACCTAGGTGGAACATACTAACAATCGGCCGCGGTGGTCGACATAGGGGCTGCAATGTAGCTGTTACGTTCTTATAGTCAGTCATGCCCGGCGTGGCCCCCGGCTGTAGCTGTCCCGAGTACTACAGGCCCGAGCCTATTGCAATGCGGTCAGGCCTAAACACGTATGTCGATTAACCCGTATTTTTCTTGAAATGGTTGTCTAATAGAAATAGAACTAAGCGTGCCCGACGCCGGGCGCTCTAAGAAGATGCATTATTTAGACATCATATACAGACATTTAGACAGATAGTTGAAACCTTAAGCGGGTTTTGAAATCGGTTAGGCACTTCGAGAGGCATTTAACAGTCCGTGCCAGTTCCGGTATTGTATCGCATCACATGACATCGCGTCCGATGACATCGCGTGCGGTTTGCGATTCGGGCGAGTCCCGCGGCTCCACTCCAAAGATGACACTGCGGCGCCGGAGCAGCGGATCTGAACCTTAAGGCAATGTCCAGTCTTACTACCTGTGTCAACGAAGCTTAGAAGTAATTCGAAATTAAATCGCATGTTAACCATAGTACCGTAACCAACTCGCTCTACATACGACAGTAGAGCTCCAGGTTGCCTTCAGTTTAAACAGATCATGCGTTTAAGCGGTGCATACACCAGGACGGTATCCAACCATGTCTGCTTATTATTCGCCTTAACACACACCGTGCAAGTACTAAAGACGGCCTCAGCTAACTTATGGGAATTGGGCTACTATCGTTTCAAACATTTACTGTAAATTTTCAGGACTCTAGCAAGCGCGTAAATCACTGCATATAGTACAACCTAGCCCGCATACATGCCACTACACAAAACCAATGCCGTTCCGTAGGTTAACACTCTTCTAAAGCTTGGCTTTAACCGATGGCTCGGCGTTAATTTCTTCATACATCCGGTCGATTTGCGCTCTGAAAGCCTTCGCAGTTTGTGGCCTCTTCAATTTGAGACTGTCCGCAAAAGGTTAGCCTTTACTGATGTCTTTGGGGTATTTAAAACTTGAGATAACTTACGTAGGCGTCAAAAGCTCGTTATCGATGGTAAATGGGTCAATGTCGAGGTGTACATTTCGTACCCTCTCGTAGCTGTTGAACTTGTGCTTCCGGCCAATCTTGTCAAGCTCTGCGAGGAAGGCCTTCTTAACTTTGGCGTCGTTGCCAGCCACCTTGAGAGCCGTGAGGTCGGTTTTGTCGATCGTCTTTTTCAAGACCTTGCTGGCAAACGGCGCAAAGTTCTCAGGGTCGATTCCGAAGATAGCAACAAGCGTCGACTGCGAAGGATCGCCATGGACGTAGGCCATGGTCACCAGATTGCTGCTGCCCAGGTAAACATTCTCGATACGCTCGGGAGAGATATATTCTCCTTGCGACAGTTTGAGTACGTTCTTCTTGCGGTCGACGATCTTGAATCGGCCCATGTTGTCCACCTCGGCGATATCTCCGGTGTGGAACCAGCCATCGGCGTCGATGGCCTTTGCAGTCTCCTCATCGTTCTTGTAATACTCCTTGAAAATACTGGGTCCGCGGAGGAGAATCTCGCCGCGCGGGTAGGGCTTGTCCGTCACGAAATATTCGAAGTCAGGAACAGATTCCAGGCAGATTTCATTGCACGCAGCTGGCGGTCCGATGTTGCCCAGCGTGAAGTCACCTTTGATCTGAACAGTCGAAACGGCGTAAGACTCCGTCAGGCCATATCCCTGCACAAAGTTATTGCCGAATGCGGCCCGTAGAAACTCATGAACATCGGGATCCAGTTGGGCGCTACCGCTAATCATGCTGTGGGCCTTCTTCAGGCCAACGGCGGCACGAACCTTGGGGGTCCAGACTCTGTCGTACAAGAAGTGAGTGTTGCTCGACTTGCCCACGGGCAGCTTCATGTTGGCCTTCTTGGTATTAATGACTTGACGCGACAGGGAGCCCTTGAACCCGTCCGCGTCGACGGTGGCACTTCGAATGGCAGAATTGAAGCGGTTGTACAAACGAGGGACGGACATGAAACCTGTAGGCTCGAGAATCTTCATGTCATCCACCAGACCAATGATGTCGCCGCGGAAGAAACCAATGCAAGCGCCTTCCGCCAGTGCCGTCTGATCGACCATTCTTCCGTAGATGTGGGCCAATGGCAGGTAAGAGATGTGAACATCCTTGTAGGTCACGGTTCCAGACGACCTCGCAGCTGTAAGGCCGGCAACAGCGTTGCCGTGGGTCAGAACAACACCCTTGGGCATACCCGTCGTTCCAGAAGTGTAGTTGATAGTAACGAAGTCAGTAGCGCGGGGAGGGCGCATAGGACGGCCAGACTTGGCACCAAGCTCCTCGACGCCGGCCATAGAGTAGATCTGAATGCCATTCTGGGCAGCAATGCCGTTTAGGACAGACAGCTTGGAGTAGCCGGCCTGCTCACCAGCATCCAAGGAGTCGAGGCAGACGATGAGCTTCAGAGAAGGGATTCTCGGGGCGAGCTTCAACAGGACGGGGATGTGTGGCAGAGAGGTGACAACGCATGCCAGCTCGGCGTGGTTGATGATGTACTCGGTCGTATCAGGGCCAAGGGTCTCGTAGAGGGAGACGGTGAAGAGGGACTGGGATGCAGCGCCGAGGTCTGGTTCCATCTGACTTAGTCTGCGTTCTCTGATTTTGGTATGGAGGCAGCCAACTTACCAGTAATGTGCCATTCCGGGCGATTCTGGGACCACAGGCCAACGCCATAATTGTCAGTAGTGATGCCAATCTTCTGGTGAATCTCAACAAGACCAGCACCGAAGTTCTTGCGACGCTCGGCAACCTCGGCATAGGTAGCCCAGGTGTACTTGTTGTCCCAATCCTTGGTGGCGGGGTTCCAAGCTCTATGACCCAAGCACTTTGAGTTGGGACGCTTTCGCGCCGATTCCTCAAACAGGTCGTGAACGGTCTGAATTGCGGGATCAAAGGTGGACAAAAGAGGACCATCGCGGAAGCGCCAATGGCGGTAGATAGCGCTGCGACCTTCCTTCTCAGACCCTGGGACGGGCACGCCATAGGGCGAGCCAGGAGGCGGGGGGGTGGCCAGCTCCTGTATATATGCGGCGGTGTCTTTCGCGGGAGCCATGTTTGCAGCAGCTGCAGCAGCAGTAGCGGTAGCAATAGTAGTAGCAGCAGCAGTAGTAGTAGTAGTAGTAGTAGGGGGCCTCTGTCGTGATCCCTATCGGAGCCGACGATTGCGGACGTGGATGTTGTGAAGTGTTGGATGAGACCCTGAGAACCGAAATATGGTGGATGATGAGATGAACTTCGTGCAGTCTACCAGGTGAGGTAAGGTAAGGGGGATAGGAGACGAGAGAATAGTCAAGGTAGGGACGAAAGAAACAAAAGATGGGAAAGTCACAGTGGGCGAAACTGGGACAACGGGGGGTGACCTTTCATGCTAGAGGGCCGGAGCCGGTTTACGTAGTAGTATGGTACGGGTCATTCGGTTCTTGAGCTCCTGGGGTCGAGCTGAGAATGCGCAGGAAATGGGGAAGGAGGCCGAGTTTGTGAGCGTGGGCACAGCTGGACCGAGGCACAAGGTGTCCAGACAGGGTTCCACTCAAAGGTCCTCGGCAACCCCAGATGTGGGCACTCCACTACACTTGTGTGCTCCGGGTTTACCAAGGAACGCTAACAAGGTCACAACGGCGGCTGATAGGCCCTCCAGGGTCCGCCAAGGGGGGGCCGTACACTGTGGCTTGCGNTTTTTTTTTTTTTTTTTTGTGAGATAGGAGCCAAAGCTGGGGTGCTGCGCGTACTGGGTAACGGTCGGAGATTCGAAAAATGGAGAAACGTGACCCAGTTGCCCCGTCATGACCTCACCGTGAATTGTTCTCGTGGAGACATGCATACCGTGCTGAGCGTAAAGACTTTGGGCATCTACACGTAGTTCAACCCTTACTTGTTCAACGAGCCGTCTTGCAATACTTTGACGTGTCCCGAGCAAGTAATAGGGCACTAAGAACAACAATACTGACATCTGTATACCGAAGGTGGGTTCCTACGGACCTTCTGTCGGATATTGATGTGTCCATCAACCCGTAGCTTACGCATTGGGAGCAGAAGATGCTTGGGTTCAGAGAAGACTTGACAGGAGCAATCAGAAGATCGTAACATTCAACCTCCCAACGCCCTCGCAATTTCCTCGGCGCCTCGATGTCCTGTTCAATATTCCACTCTCATGCCGGCAATGCGATGATACCATTGGCAACGCAAGATTCCTGCGCAGGGCCCGATCTGTCATGCACAACTCAAGTCGTTGCTTAGAACGAACAACGTCGTTGACAACGTCTGTCATGGTGGTCTTCCGGACCAGTAACCATGTCAACTTTCACATGCTAAAGGGCATACTACATCTGTCTTACTCCGGACGGATGCCTTTGAATCCCCGCACCCGACGTGGCCGAATACGTCCGGGCCCCACCTACTTCAGTCCGCCACGATGCGTAGTCGCGGGAGCACCCCGAAGGTGCACCAGCGCATGACGGAGACGACGTTCAACGTGCTATTAAACCACTCTCCAGTCCTTCTGCTTATCGATGCTTTGCGAAGAGACCTCTTACCGCTACCCAGAAAATCATCCTGTCGCGCCTGCACTGGTGTCATGCGCGCTTTCACGATCGAGATTCCGCCATGACTTAGCTTTTGGAACCTTCAATGCCTTTTTTTGCTTCTCAAAGCCCCAAAAACTGAATCCGTTCTGAGGGGTATTGATGGTTGCTAGTAGATCAGGCCAATTTCAAACCTCGTTCCCCCGGAGTCTCCCAAGCCCTTGCTGAGAGGTGTTTTGTGCGCTCTATCTATTTGTACCTTTCCGACACTATACTTTGGCAAGTCAAGTTGATGACTATTTCGTGTAGAACAGCGACGACATGTTTGGCGGGATTCGAACCTGGGGTTTCGGTGGCCAGGTTGGCAGCACGAGCAATTGGGAAATATGAGACCTAAGCAACGACTACAGCGGATCTAAACAACCAGCAAGTGTCAATACGTGTCTGACGTGCGTCACGTCTGATCGGAGAGTGTTTGGGCCTCGTGCAGTCTGTCTCAACATGACGACCCTGAGATGACTCGGGGGTGCTTCGGGATGACACCCGCAGGCCAGCTGTTCTCTTCCAGACGCGACCGGGTTTCTGTGACCCTTAAAAATCTACATACTGAGGGCGACGCGCGAAAAGAGGTGAGAGACGATAGGAGGCGTGGCCAAAGAGCATTGGAGACAAGTTGGCGTGTGGTCGGGATGAAGCTCTGAGGAAGCTTTTTGTTTCACTCGCATACGAGCTCGATTGGGCGATATTGAAACAAGCCAGCGAGGTAGGGTAGGACTCTCGTCCCGAAACTTCCCTACAAAGTCAAACAGATAACCGTCTATGGATCGAGTAAGGCCTTGCGCAGCAACAGTGAACCATGAGCAGCGCAGGGCCCGAAATTTCTGCAAAACTTCGGCTGCAGCAAAGCAGACACATAACGTAAGGAGAAATCTAGTGCGGTCGTCAGCAGCTCAGCGCTACCATGATGTTGCACGAAGGACAGGACTGCACTCCTTGGTGTTGGCTAAGATTCTGGAGAGCTTCATATCAAGTGCATGATGTTGATTGCAGTGTCCAGAGCGCCCTGCCATCGACACAAGGGTGGTAGGACTGGCGAAGCATTTTTCAAGCCTAGGTGCCCAGCGACGCCAAGCCTTCTCAACGAGATGACTTGCGAGGCGAAGCTTTGACAGAGAAGCAGTTTCGGGTTGGCCAAGTCGGCAGAGATGCCCGCTGTTGCAACAAGTCGCGAGACCGGATGAGGGCGAGATGTGAGAGAAACGAAAGAGAAGTAAAAGTTGGGATGTGTCAGCAACGGAAGAAGGCAGCTCAGGGCTGCAGAGTCGGCTTTTGGTGAGGGAAGTTCCTTGGCGATTGAGTATCGGACTGGGTCTGAGAATTGGCTGTGCGGCGTCTCATCAGCTTTTTTAAGAACAAATGAAGGGGGGGGTGGTAGGAGCAGTCTTGCACAAACAGTAGTAGTCAGTCCAGTAAGGATCGTGGGTGAAGAGAAAGTGACAGGTGCACTAACAAGCTTGCAGCAACTCTTGCGCAGGGCGGGATGGTATCAGGTCTACATGTATTGTGCGGAAGCGAAGACGTCGACGCCCCGGTCTCCCAGCCCTGACGCTTCACGGGATATCCCTGCCGCCACGGACCGAAAACCAAGACATGCTTCCGGGATGCTCAGCACGCTTGTGTTTCGGGCGCCCAGGGAAACTTGGGTGGCACCCTTGGCGTCGTAACGTCCATCAACGTTCATTGACTCCCCGTTGATTCTATGGTGCCTTGAAAACTAAGATACGCCGTGGAAGGATCATCGTCCATGGACTGTCTACCTTATGCCCCAATGCTTTTCACTCCTCTTGTTCTTCATGGGCTGCTTTTACGTGAGCTACATACGTAATACACCTTCTCGACACCTTCCCTTCTTGCTCTGGACAGATTCGACAGGGGTGGAAATCCACCAACAGCCCGCTTGATGTGAATCATGGAGGGAAGCACAGGGGATGAACCCAGTAGCGAGGAAACAACACACGTTCGGACATTTTCTTCACGTCTCCTCCCTTTCCCCTGTGTTTTTTTCCCCCTACTTACGACTTTTCTCATCGTCGCAAGTTGCGAACCGGTTCCACGTCACCTTTGATAGCACCTTCGGTACCCAATGATCGCCTTCTATGATGGCAATTCGTTTCAATGCCCACAACACGACATGTCCCATCATTACAACTTCGGCGACATGCTTGGTTCTGGTCGAATCATGCTTGGCATCGTGATACTCGCTCTCTTTTCAGACTCAAACCCTCCGAGCCCAAAGACACATGCCTGAGAGTTCCTGCAGACATGCATACTTTGGTACACCTCCGTGGGTCCTTGACCTGCCTGTGTTTCCCAGTCTGAAGATCTCGCTTCAGCCCTTCACCCCAAGTTTTCTACGCATGCCTACCCATCTTGTCTACCCAGGTACATCTATCACGGCAAGGCGAAAGCTAGGCAAGGCAGGGCTTAGTTGTCACCGCAGCCGTTCGCATCGCAGCGGCAATGCAACGCAACATTGATTTGGCCTCCCAGCCTTCGTATCATCTGGCCACCTCAGCGTATTATAACTACTTGCTACAGATAATGACTTTGACGCAGACATTGCATTGCCTTGCCTTGCCTCTCCTCGAACCGCTCTTGAAGTCTGACAGATCGCGACGTTACGTCTGCTTATCGTTTGAACGGGGGAAGAGGTGGCCCTACTTTCGATGTAAACCAGCCATAAGGCCATGATCAAGCAGAAACAAACCAACATCTCCTAGTCCGTTGTGACACGGCACGGCAGATAGCAGCTATACACTGTCACCGTCGCTAAGTCGTAGTGCAGTATGAAGAAGGAGGCTCTGTTGATCTTGTTCTGGGATTGGCTGCCCCGCGGCTCAATCTGGGAACCCTGCTATACACCATCTCTTCTTGTCTCGTGAGCGCATGGCGACGGCTCCAGGGTAGTCCCGTTTCAGATGCATTTCAGATAGTTCAGCCCGTGCATTGCCCAGCACCCATTCGACCCTCATGGTGTCCAGTAACGACTAGAGCCGCGACTCCATGTTCCGGCTCTCAAACACTTGAAGAGAGATAAGATGGAAATGCCCGCTTATACAAAAGCATAACTGGTTTCCCCTCCTTCACGTCTCCCATTCCCTTTTGTTGGCCTCCTCCCCGTCAAACCCTTCCCACCATTTTGAGTCTTCTTTTATTTCCATCAACGAATAGCGCACTGGGGGCAGCTTTTACTTATTATTATCATATTATTTCTTTCCTAACTTCCTCTGTACTTGACGAGCCTCACGACTCAACTATTCTCAACGATAACGAAAAACAAATAACATGGGTCTCATTCTGCCTCTCCGTATTGTCCAGGGTGCTCTGGCGCTGGTGATCCTGGGTCTTTCTGCCTACGGTAAGTGACGACTGTCAAACAACAAGTGACCACATACAGACGCGACAACGGTTTGACAAGAAGCTGACAGCGTGAACCGCAGTTGCCAATTGGTACAACATGGACACGATGACATCGTCTCCATCTCAGATCAACTTCCTGATCTTCGTTCCGCTGTGGTCCTTCATCTCGATTGCTTATCTCGAGGTGGTGCCCAAGTTCGCTCCCCGAGGTAAGCCTCTCTGGTCTTAAGCGGCAGCGGATGAGGCCGAGTCGCTAATTGCCGCACAGCTTCTCACCCCTGGGGCGCCGTGGCCTTTGAGCTTCTCAACGTGCTCTTTTACTTTGCCGGCTTCGTTGCCCTTGCCGTCTTCCTCAGCAAGCTCCTCTTCTGCCGTGGTGCTGTCTGCGCTGCCGCCCGCGCCGACACCGTCCTGGCCGCTCTCGAATTCTGTCTCTGGGCTGGCACGTCTCTGCTCATGGCCAAGGATGTTTTCAAGACGGGGTTCCGCAAGCCAAGCGTCGCTGGCCCTCCTCCTCAAATGAAGGAGTCTGCGTAAGCTACGTTGACTCTTTCAAGTTCTCTCACCGTGCCCTAGCTGAGGCCCGGCGGGAGGCCTCGGTCGAGCTGATTAGAGCCACGCGGATTCCTTCGTGGGACCGGAAGAGCGATCGTACAAGCATCTGGGAGATCGACCAGAGACGCATCTACGGCCCGGGATTCAGTGATGTTAACCTCGTCTAGATGACTGGTTCACAGACCGGGAGTGGTGTCGGAGGATGCATTGGAAACGGAGTCGAATCGTTGTCGATGCGGAATTCGGGAAAGTGTTTTGAGGACGGATATATCTGGGTTTTGCTGGGTTGGACAAATATTTACTGGACAACGAAATTAAAGAGCTACTCGTACTAGTACTATTTCTGTCAACTTCAGCTTGCAACTACTCTTGCCTCGATATTTTCTATGACTGACCGCTAATGACTTGAACGGCCACTTCGATCCTGTATTTGAACTGCGCGATTGTATTGGTAGATGTGGGGGCTAAGGTGATTTGGATAAACAGCCGCAAGATTGACTCAGTTGGACAAGTTTCTTCTGTAGATAATACTGCTACTCAACTCGCAACACTGATATTGAGGTTAGCTCGGGGGTGATCGGCGACATAGTGTTCAGTACAACGTACAGCAACTTACGATGTACATAGTCCCGGTTGTTCTTTCTTGACCGCAACGGTGTGTTAAGTTTAGTGGGGATACCGGGACCTTCCCGATCACTGGAGGCTGTGTTGACGGAGGACCATGCCACTTTATGATTACTGCATCAATTTCCTCATGTCTTTGCAAGCATTGCAGAAAAGGCCGACACCTTACAGATAATACGGGAGCAGAGTCTGACCATGATTCATCGAGGAGAGTTGGCGAGTCTGAGATTCAATACTGATGAACAATGTACCACCAATACCGTGGCTCATCAATCCGACTAATTCATCACCTCCCTCATTCAGGATACACCCCTGGGTAAAGCTGACCGCCTCATCCTCATGTTTGACGAGAGGAACAAAAGTCCGCCACTTGAGATCGAGCGACAGCCGTTGTGGGACGGTGGACGGGCCAGTCTGTCTCTTCCGACCGACAACCGCGTCGGCATCTCGAGCGCGAGGTTGTCGGCTGAAATCCTGCGGGTCCCATTCCGTTGTCCAGAGACCGGTTAGGAACGGCCGGGTCGTCTAGGTCTCTTCAACACGCGCTCCAACCCCCACGCCAACCCCGAACGGCAATGACACCATCAACGTCCCATACACCTGCCGATATCTCTTCCTCTAGATTTATTGAGAAGCAGGTTATTCGACCGTTCCGTCCTCCCCATGAGCTCGGTACGTCTGACACAGCCGCCGACGAACTCCAAAAGGCTCCAAGACCCCCCAACCAACCGTCATGAGCTAATTACTAGAGCGAACCCCTGCCTTCGCCCCGCAAAGTGACATTTCAGCGCCGATTGCGTGCTCTGACCGAACCCCACACTAGTTGCCTAAACCGGCGCTCTTCAACCCCACCACGACACAGGAGCTGCCCGTTACCTTCTCTCGTTCACGTCGAGCTCTCACAAACTCGTGAGGATCTCAATTTTTCTTACCTCTTTTGCCTAAGCTCTTTGGGAAGCCCAGCTGTCGCTCGCATTTGCATTGTTCCCCTACATGGTAGGACCAGAACGGAAAGCCAATGGTCATTGCAGCGTACTGGTAACCAGGGTGTCAGTCCCCCACCCGCCAGCCCCCTTGCCTAAGTAGAGAGCTGTCTTAACATGGTATAAACCCTTCTTCACAGGAAAAGAAAGAGACAATTATATAATACACAATATCCAGCCTAAGGTGTGACCTCCCCTCAATGGTATCACCATTGCCGTAGCCAGCTAGTCCTTCCTCGTCTTTGCCCCTCTTTCACCTATCGCTCTCCGTTGCCGGCCCTAGTGACAAGAAGCCGAACCGGTCCCCTCATAATAATAAACGACCCTCCAAGAAAGAAAGAAACAAAAGCTCTCTCCGCTCCCCTCTCTTCACCCTCCAGCGTAGACACATCTTCTCTGGTCTTTCTGCTCCCTCCCTCCCCCTCTCTGTCTGTCATAGTACAAGAAAACAAATCACAATGGCCGACCAATTGAGCAAGAACTTCGAAACGCTCCAGCTTCATGCAGGGTACGTAAACACCCCTCCATGACGATCAACTGCCTGAATTTCGCGGTGACACGCACCTGGACTAGGATCTGTTGACACTGACAATTGTAATCCAAAATACAGCCAGGAGCCTGATCCAACTACCAACTCCCGCGCTGTTCCCATTTACGCGACCACGGTTCGTTACCACCAGCGGCGGCAACGACGCTTTCCTCGCCGACTTCCCAAGCGCGGCGCAAGCAGGTTTCAACGGCTCACACATTCACACAGAGCTTCACCTTCAATGACTCCGCCCACGGGGCGAGGCTTTTCGGCCTCAAGGAGTTTGGCAACATCTACAGCCGCATCATGAACGTAATGCTTACCGTTTCATTCATTCAGTTGGCATGATTCCATATTGACACGTACACAGCCCACGGTCGACGTCTTCGAGAAGCGCATTGCCGCGCTCGAGGGCGGAGTCGCCGCCCTGGCTACCTCATCGGGCCAGGCTGCTCAGTTCATCGCCATAAACGCGCTCGCCCACGCCGGCGACAACATCGTCTCGACCTCACTGCTGTACGGCGGCACCTACAACCAGTTCAAGGTCTTCTTGCCGCGGCTGGGCATCCACACAAAGTTCGTCGACGGCGACCGCGTCGAGGACATTGCCAACGCCATTGACGAAAAGACCAAGGCCGTCTACGTCGAGAGCATCGGTAACCCTAAGTACAACATCCCTGACCTGGAGGCCATTGCCAAAGTCGCTCACGAGAAGGGCGTCCCTGTTATTGTAAGTTCCTTCACTTCATGATCCCCAGCTGCGTAAGGCGGTCAAGCTCACACGAACAAACCAACAGGTCGACAACACCTTTGGCGCTGGCGGCTACTTCATCCGCCCAATCGACCATGGCGCCGACATCGTCGTCCACTCGGCCACCAAGTGGATCGGCGGCCACGGCACCACCATTGGCGGTGTCATCGTCGACAGCGGAAAGTTCAAGTGGGATAACGGCCGGTTCCCCCAGATGACGGAGCCTAGCGATGGCTACCACGGCCTCAAGTTCTGGGAGACGTTCGGTCCTATCACCTTTATCATCCGCGCGCGCGTCGAGATCCTCCGTGACCTCGGCGCCACCCTCAACCCCTTCGCCGCCCAGCAACTCATCATCGGCACCGAGACTCTGTCACTGCGCGCCGAGCGCCACGCCCAGAACGCCCTCGCCCTTGCTAACTGGCTCGAGGCCAGCGAGTACGTCAGCTGGGTCTCGTACCCGGGTCTCGAGAGCCACCCTTACCACGAGACGGCTAAGAGGTACCTCAAGCGCGGCTTTGGCGGCGTGCTCAGCTTCGGCGTTAAGGGTGGCGGCGCCGCGGGCAGCCAGGTCGTCGACAGCTTCAAACTCATCTCCAACCTCGCCAACGTGGGCGACTCCAAGACCCTGGCCATCCAGTGAGTGGAATCGTAAGAGTACTTGTTGCGCGCAACAGTCACTAACCTCCCGCATAGTCCCTGGACCACCACTCACGAGCAGCTGTCTGACGAGGAGAAGAAGAGCTCTGGCGTCAGCGAGGTTAGTTGAACCCAAGTGTCAGCAGTTGCAACCGAGGTTCGCAAGCTAACAAAACGGCCTCCCTTGTATAGGATCTCATCCGCATCTCCGTCGGCACGGAGCACATTGACGACATCATTGCCGACTTTGAGCAGGCATTCAAGAACGCCGCCGACGCCTCCAAGACCGGAAAGGTTGCCGATGCGGCCGACACCAAGCATGAGGATGCGCCGCTGGCGCCCTAAAGTCGGGGCCGTGGCTAAGAAAAAAAAAATCACAGTTCTAGTCCGCTTTGTGGTTTAGATACCCTCCGAATGACGATATCTCGGAACAATGCGCACACCTGCGTGTGTATGGTGGATGGTCTTTTGTAATGAAAACGAATACCCGTTAGAAAAAGCAAAGTTGTCATTTTTTTTTGTCTGTTTCATGAAAACCTGCGACCCCTTGTCGTTCAATACCTCGCGCACCAACTTTAGTTCTCAAAACACACGTAAATCAACAAACAACGGTGATCTCCGTTGTAGCAAATCTCGAGGTCTCCCTCGGTCTCCCTCGCAAAAAGGAGATGAAGAGCAGGAAAGAGACGGGAAACGCTTCCCCTTCTCGATGGCTGCAATGGCCGCGATGATCGCTACCTGTGGCAACACACGAGGCATGCGACGAAATAAAACGCGCCGACGCCACAAATTCCTAGTGGACGGTACAAGGAAAAGTTCTGACCCATAGGCCCGCACCATCATTCCAATAAAGCTCGCAATGGTAAATAGACAACCGCCTTTAGGGGGCCGGCGGAATGGGGGTAAGAGGAAGGCCCAGGCCGTGCGGGTCCTCCGGCGACGGCGCGGTGGACGACGATAATCCGCAATCGTTTCTGATTGGCCGAAACCGACTCCCATCGAGCTGTGAACACCCCACCGACCTTTCGCTCCCCAAGCTATCATCCCATCCCCCATCCCATCCACCGCCCCCCCCGATTCATACCTTGTCGAGGAGTACAATTATCAACGACGCCCACGACCAACTTGGAATCAAATCACTTTCGACCTCCCGGCAGTCAGCTCCCATCCTCCGCCTCCCACAGTATACGGCTCGAGGACACGTCGCGAACCACCGATAGAATGCGCCTCCTTCCCCTCCTCGCCCATGCGGCAACAACTCTCGCCGCCTCCTTAACCCTCTCGATTCCCCCCTCCGCCGCCCTCCCGAACCCTTACACCCTCCCGCCCTCGACCCGCGCATCCCTCACATCCCTAGGCTCCTCTTTCACCGCGCCCCTCTCCGTCAAGAACACCTTCGTTTTCGACAACCTCACCGCCCCAGGGTCCTACCTCGTCGACGTCCACTGCGCAACCCATGCCTTCGCACCCCTTCGTCTTGACGTCGCCGCCGACGGCACCCTGTCCGCGTGGGAGACGTACCGCGGCAATGACTGGGACAACAAGGGCGAGGCCTACACCCTGAAGGAGTTCGCGGGCGACGCCAAGGGCTTCGAGGTCCGGGTTCTGGGGGCCAAGAACTATTTCGTCGAGAGGAGCACTTGTGAGTCTTCTCTCCTCTGCGGTCCTCTTCTAGTGTGCTGGCTGGCTGGCCTGTCTCGTTCGCGGTGCTTCCGAGAGCCTCAGATGGACCATTTTATAAAAGTGGAAAGTGGTGGCTGACACAGATCTCGCGCGGAAACAGTCTCCGTCTTCACCATCCTGAAGAACCCCATGATCCTCCTCGGCCTTGTCAGCATGGGAATTTTCCTCGGGATGCCCTACCTCGTCGACAACAGTACGTCCCACCCCCTTTACCCCCCTCAAATGTTTCTAGCAAATGCCCTCGTTTTCCCGGGTGATCGGTGCCCATGAATACCGACAACAGCCCCCCATCAACCATGAACGAATTCCCAACAGCACCCGCTAACCTTTGAAAACACAGTGGACCCCGAAATGCGTGCAGAGTTCGAAGAACGCCAGAAGAGCAACCCCATGAACAGCATCCTCGGCGGCGGCGCGCAGCCCGGCGCGAACCCTATGGGCAACTTCGACGTCGCCGCGTTCCTCGCCGGCAGCGGGAAGAAGGACGACTCGGCCCCTACCGCTACCGACTCCGGTTCCAGTCCTGCGGGCGGCAGCAACGGGAAGAAGGAGAAGGGTGTGCGTAGATGAATGACAGAGGGGGGGGAATACAACCCGGGAATCCAGAGGCGGGTGCGTCGGGGAGCTCGATGTTTCCTAGAATTAAGGTACATGACTTTGGGTTTCCACCTAGGAAACACAGAGAATCGGCGGCGCTTTCATGGGGGCTTTCTTTTTCCTTCTTTTTTCCAATACATATTCCAATACCTATAGGCTCCATGCGTGCCTCGCTCCCCTCCGCCAGAGTGTTTCTGGACACATTCAATGACAGGTGCGATAGTCTTGCATATACCTACAGCGATGTATTGGCCACTAACAGCATGAGACAAGTTTAGGATATAGTTCTGCGTTAAAAGGGCACAACTATCATACAATCCCGAGAACATAAAATATTACAGACTTCAAAATCATGCCCATAGACCGCCGTTGCTCGTTTCAAATTCCGTCATCGTAGTCCCTTGCACCTTGCAGGTAAGAAGTTCGACCTGCTTCATGTCCACCCGTTAAAAATCGCCACCAAAGTCGTCACCACCACCAAAATCATCGCCGTCCTGGCCGTCATCTGCGAACCAAAAGTCAGCATACTGTTCAAAGAGTCTCGCAGACCAAGGCATGGTGACTCACTGTAACCCTCAGCATACGCCTCCTGCTGGCCGTCATTGATGGAGTTCGCAATCAGCGCACCGCCGAGCATACCGGCACCCGCACCGAGCGCCAGACCACCCGCCATACCCATGCCGCCACCGCCGCCCCTGCCACCGCCGTATCCACGGCCGTAGCCCTGCTGCATCGGGTAACCCCCGTTGCCACCGTAGCCTCCGTACATGGGCTGCTGCGGGTAACCTCCGTAACCTTGCTGCGGCGGGTATCCCCCGTACTGCGGTTGCTGGGGGTATCCTCCGTACTGTTGCTGCTGAGGATACCCGCCATACTGCGGCTGGTGTCCGTAACTAGACCCGCCGCTCATGCCTCCCATACCGCCGCCAGTCTTAGCTTTGCCCAGCAACTTGTTCAGGAACCCCCCGCTCTTGCCGCGCTCCTGCACGCGGGGTGGGAGTTGGTCGGGGAATGGGCTCTGGGATTGCTGGTGCTGCTGTTGTTGGAGGTTGTAGCCGGGAGGGCCACCAGCGCCACCAGGCATGGGGGAGTGGGAGCCGCGGGCTCGAGACTCCTCCTCGGCTTGGAGCTGGCGGGCGAGGCGCTCGTCTTCAGTGAGGGCATTGGAGCTGCTTGCGGCGCCGGGCTGCGGGGCCGAGGTGTTTTCCTTCTCGTAGGGATTCGTCTTTGCATCGACGGGGTGAGGTGAATCACCTGGGCGCGGGGCGTAGCCCGGGGGAGGGCCGCTCGGGTGTTGTTCATCTGGGGGCGTAGGAGGCGCGGCCGGTTCGGTGGGCTTTTCCCACTGGGACTTTTTGGTATGGAGGTTTACATAGAACCTATGTTTTTAATTGACCATGTTAGTGGTGGGGTTTGGGAGGAACGCGCTCTACGTTTCTCATGGTAGGAAAGAGGAAGCTTACCATTCTTTGTACTGTTCATTCCAGCGGGCAGCCCAGCCAGGAGGAACATCGGGAGCCTTGGGAGGCGGGGGCCCCGTTGGGGGAGCGAAATCGTCAGCCATGTGTGGTGAGGGGTTGGTCCTTTACAGACACCGGATATTGAGAGCTGAATGTAACGTGAAGGTATCGCGACTGGAGGTACAAGATGTCGTAGGTAATGCGTGATAGATGGGACTTTCGCTTGACTGAAGCGTGAGGTTATTAGAGTGTGTGGGGGATGGGATGCCGCCTGTTTTGGTGTACTTCGAGGTTGTGAAAATAAAGATAGAACTTGTAGCTTTCACCCACTGCAGAAAGGTCGGGAGAGAAAATGGTTGAGGTCTAGTGTTTGCAAATGCAAAGATGGGATGGACAACGGGGGGATGGGAAAGAGATATGGCCACAGGTGTTAGTGTGTGATGGAGGCGCAATAAAGGGCTCGTCGGGGTATTTGAGCTGGGCGGGAGACCGGGATTGACGTACCTTTTGTCACTGCATCCCCCTCGCTTGCTTCGAGCAAAAGATACCTCTTCAATTGTGACCCCGACGTTTCCGCTGCCACCTTTTATTGTGACATTGCTGGAGCATGTCCTTATTCTGGTATAAATCCTTCTCGGTCGAAACGGTGCACTGAATGGCAACGATATACTCACTATCGGGGAGCTCGACTTCCGTCCCAAGAGATACCAATGCTGAATGAGTACTCGTCACGTTCCGCTTGCGACGGACACAAGTTCCATGGATGGGCGATGGATGGGGCGATTTCCGAGTGAGGCAAATTCACATTACGAAGTCCATCCTGCAGGCGTTTACCCGCAGGTAGACTATCACCTGGTACTTGACATCATAATTGGACCGGGCCAGATTCCCAATTCTGCCGTCTCTTCTGGAAGTTCCCCCTGCGTTCTTTTTTCTGGCTACTGTTTCCTACAGCTTGCGCTTGCCTTGTGGTTGGCTCTGTGCTATCGACGGGGCGGCGTGATGCCAGACACAGCCCCTGCGTTCTGCAAAGCTGCCCCTCACTTTAGCAGTCACAGTCAACGCCCAGTAATCGTTCCAAACCATCAGCGTCAGCAGCCCCTCTATCCCGCCTTCAGTGTCCCGCTACAGCACCTGTCCTTCGCTTGCAGCATTTCGTTGCGACCCGGGACACCGGGGAGCCGAGGTGGACGTGGAGTACGCTCGATGTCTCCAGAATGTACTCATACCCCAGGTTCACGTATGACGGAGTACATCGAAATACATTCTGTAACTCTGGTCTATCAACCTTGCGGGGCGGCGACTGGAAACGTCTCGCACGGGCCCGTCCCCACCGTGGGGGAGCTTTTTGACCCTGCTAGACAGTGGTCCCCAATGAGATCATTACAGCCTACAAAGAATATCACCTTCATAGTCCATTTTGGAAACCTTGCGCCGACAACTCTTCAAGAAACGCTCTCGGCATGAACGCACACGGGCCCGCAAATACCTATGGCTGGTACGTTGGCCTTCCAACAGTTGATTAAGAAACGCATGACTTTTACAGTATAGAGCAACTGTCGCAACAAGGCGGGCTTGACAAGGCTGACAATTCGTAATCCCATTTCACCCACAGGTGGACGTGGCGGTGCAAGATCACTCGTTGAGATCATGAATGCCACTCATCAACAATTTACCTACCCAAGCGTCAAGTGTCCCCCCCAGAAATACCGAGCGACAAGGTAGGCAGACCTTCCTCTGGTCCCTCGGGCGTCGTTGATTGCGAATATATCGTGGCGCAGTTTCACCCACCCATACGCACCTTCCCACCACTCAAGCTCTGTTTGGTTGACTTGGCAATGCCAATTAACAAATCATCTGTAACATTTTCTTCGCATGCCCGAAACCCACAGCCTGTTCGTTGGAGTAAATAGAGAGGCGAAGGACCAAACATTTGTTCTTCCGCCAGACGGAAACTGACAAAGAGCTTCATCCAAAATTTCTCCCCTCCTAGTGTCGCTCTCCGTCTAACACGCTGGTCGGGCCGGAAACTCCGAATCCCACTCGACCACTTGTATAATCAATCTTCTGGCATAAGTTACCGTAATACAAGACAAACAGAAAAGCCCTTAGGGTAAGCCCCTTTCGTCCCGCCTCCTCTCGCCAAAGAGGTAGGCTGCCTCCATACAATAGGCGCCCCCTCCGCTGGCCATCCGTCGTTCGCTGCCGTAACAGATCACGACAGCATCCAGGATACCCCCAAGGATACCCTCCATAGCGCCCATAACCGAAAATCCGATGAAACTGGCAACTATCCCAACCACATATGCGTACGCCGAGCCCCGTACCCCGACTCCGTCTGGCAGCGCGATCCGGAGCTGCTTCGCCGTTATGACCCATCCCGCAAAACCAAGCGCCGTGGCCATAATGAACCGTGTTGCATACAAAAGCATCTTTGCTAATCGATAAGGAAGTAGAGGAGAATGACTGGACCGCCGCGAACTGAATACTTGCGGCGTCAGGGTTGTCGTCGGCCGCTGCGGTGAGAGAAAGTCCATCTGACTGAGACCGCGTGCCGCCGTGTGCAGGTTCTGCGAGTGAATCGCTCCGTATGTGATTGTCAGAGGATTTGTGAGCGCTGCGATGGGCGTCGGTATCCACATGGCAGCTACGTGTTGGAGGATGTTGGCCATTCTCCGAGGCAGCACCAGAAGGGGCGCCCGTATCAGCAATGCCAGCAGCGTTGACTCGCAGATGCTGCCAAAGATGGTCGTTGAAGCATGGTTGAAAGCAGCCGTAACGATTTCGGCAGATGTTGGGGCCGGTGCGGCGTTGCGGTGAAAGTACCACTGTGATACCGTAGCTGCCGTCGTTGCTCTTTGCACTGCGTTGATGACCCCAATAGTCCACATGTACATGAGAACAAACCAGATCCCGAGCCACCAGCTAGACACACTGATGATGAACCTGGCGAGCCTCTTGGAGAAATAACCTCCCAAGAAGATCCGCGAAAACATCCACATCCAGGTCCAGGTCCACACGATGATGAGCGCGAGACAGCTGAACCCCAAGGCGAGGAGCGCGGTGTTGGCTGCGAGAATTCTGGTGGAGAACTCTAGGATTTCGATCGCCTGCCGGATGGCATATCTGCCTTTATAGGCCATGTACACCCAGATAATTGCCGATATGGCTGGCACAAGGGCGGCCCACCGCATGGCCCGATCCTGAAAACTGACTCCGTGCGACCGGCCTTCAAAACTGGAAATAAAGGGGTATAGGGTGAACGAGAACATGATGACGGGGACCGCGACAAGGATTAACAGTGCCAGTGGCCTGGCGAACGACTGGAGCGCTGCCAGCCAGACGAGGGAAACGAGGACAGCGACGAGAGTATCGACGGCCAGCATGTGAAAGGATGCCTGCAACGTCGTGTAAACTGTGTCGCCCCAGCCTTTCTTTGGCGCATCTGTGTGCAGCCAGACGAGCACGAAAGTACTGATCAAGCCAGCAAGGGTGATTAAGAAAATCCAGGCGAAGAAGGGGTCGTACTTGAATACTTCCCCCTCGGATAGGGGCACTGTAGCCGGCAAGGCGCCGTCGTCGGAGCTTGCCCGCCGAGCTTCATCATAGTCATCCTCTCGGATGATTTCCCTCCTCAACGGGAACTTGCTGTCGCCAGACTTTGCCTGAAACTTCTGGAAGGCGGGCGGGCTCGAATCTGTCGTGGCTTCGTTCAGCAAAGACGCAGACGGGTCATCGTCATCCTGGATCTGGGAGTCCAGTCCGATATCGACCATTCTAGGGTTTTTGTCGGACTCTCGATCAGAACTCTTGCGCTCGATATCCTCAGTTTCCTCGTTTATCACGTCCCTTCCCCGACTACGTCCACCAAAACTTCTCGCGCCATTCCAGCTGCTACGAATGCCTCTCCGCAGCCCGCGGTCTTGGTACTTCCGTCCGGAGCCTTCGTTGCTCTGGTCCAGCGAGCCACGACTAGCGTCCGGTTCTGTCTCTGAGCTCTCTGCCAGTTTGCTCGCGGCAGCTACGCGCCGTGACATGTGAAGAGCGGCCATATCCGCGGCCTCACGATCCCTTTCGTCTTCGTCGTCCTCATCCATGTATTCATCGAGGGTGCTGTGGAACAGCGGCGCATCCTGAGCGGCGGACATGCGAGAGGCAAAGCCTAGCTGCCCGAAACGCGAACCACCGGCCTGGTATGGGTTTCCTCCGTAGCCCCTTGACACGAACGACCGTCCGCCATTTCGTGGAGGTCGCGATGACCAGTCGTTGGGTTGCCGTGATGGGTTGTCGTTTCCTTCGGCTTGGCCCGCGAAATTGGATAGACGGGACTGCGACTGCGCCAGGAACCTTGACGCATCTACCAAGAGTCAGCTAGAGTCCAGCCTCCAGGCCACTAGAACACCTGAGAAGCAGGGGAAGCCTACATTCCGAGAACATAGTGCTATGGATGATGAGGACCTCGCCCCCTCAACAACTTCGTGTGCTTCTGGTCCAGTAGCGCGGGCAAGCAAGATATATATGTCGAACAAATCGTACGAAAGTCGTAGTATTACGATGACGGACAAAGAATAACGGCTGGAATGTTGCGGTGCCGGCGGCGGTGGACGCTAAAGGTAGGTATACGCAAACAGGAGAGATGGGGGGAACAATGTCGAGAGAATTCAGAAAGTGTCCTGGGTATTTCACCCTGAGAAAGGATAAGGTATTTCGGGTCAAGGCTGAGGTGCTCGTGAGAAGGGCATCCGCTACATAGCGTCCGGGAGAAAGATGAATCTTGGGTCATGCGTGCACGAGTGAAGGTACACTGACTGACACTGACCGGTAAGAGGAGTGGACGAAGAAATAGGTCTAGTGGCAGCCCGGTACATGGATAGCCTGGTGGTCCAGTTACATACGGGGCCTGACGGGGAGGTACCCAAGGCCCAGACAGTGGAGGTGTTAGGCAGCGCGGATGCTGATGCAGCCAAAACAGTTGCACAGAAGGTAGGTAGATAGCACACGGCACCGTCACTGCCCTGTTCACAGCAACTTTGAGTCTGGAACTCTTTACTTCCCCGTCCCCGACGAGTACTTATCTCACTAACAGACCAACCAGTCAAAGCCCTACTTCTCAAGTCAAGGAACCGGGGGGAAACTACACCCCGGCACCTGCCGGACTTGTCATGGCATCTTGATAAAATGGTACCTTGGCTCTAGCGTATTACAGACGAATTGTAGCCTCGAGGACCGGATTGCCTGAGATAACTGGGCTGCCAGTTCCATGTCCGCCTCGTTTGGGAACTCCGAGAGCCGCTTCCTGAGGGAACGCGAACTTAGCAAGGTGCCTACCTACCTACCCTACCTGCTCACGTCGGCAGATAAGGTGCTTTACATGCTGAAAATGATTTGCAGTGCTTAACCAACCTACTACAAGGTAACCATCGCAGTCACTTATTCCCTGAGTTGCCGTTGTCCGTTGTATACAACGTACATAGTAGGTACGACGGCACTGACAGCAGCCAATCCAATGTCTCCGAGTCAGTCATCCAGCCACCCGTCATCGACTGGCTGATGCTTGCCGCTGTCCTCTCTTTTTCTATCTTTCTGTAATTTGTCGCCTCTCTTCGTTCTTTTTTTTTTCCCTATCTTGCCTACTGATATTCCTTATAAGCACATAGTAGAATCGGTACGTATCATTCGCCGTGGAACTAGCTGGCCACTCGCTCCTGAGCCTTGCGGTCAGCTGCTCTTGCCCTCCTTTCACTCTCTCCAACTCTCCAATCCCACAAGTTGCGTTATCACCCAGCACTTGCGTCACTGATAACACCATCATTCATCCCTGCCGTTCCTTTTTCCAGGTCATCGGCCCAGTTTTAACTGGGGCCTTCGTCGACTTCTGGCCTAGCCTGTGACAAGGGAACAACAGTCTTAAACATCGACCAGCGTGATACAACTCGCCATTTCTAAACACGCATTTGAATCTCACTCTCCATGTCCAGGAGAAGGAAACCTTCCAAGCCATCCTTCTTTTTTTTTTTCCTTTCTACGCAGCTGTCGCAGGAGGCTTTTCATTCCAAACTCAAACCCTCACGATCCCACTTGCAAACGTAAAGTAGTCCCTTTGAAATATACGATACGGAAGAAGTCGAAGCCCCCCTTCTTTTCTGTTCCTTCCGGACAACGGACGACCTATTCCAAAATTCGTTCCAAATCACCCGACATTACACTAAACGGCCCGCACCCAACAGCCCCCCGGTCAATCAGTCAGTCAGTCGACTAGCCGGAACTTCTGAACACGTGCCTCCGGCAAACCAACAGCTATTTTGAAGCTTTCAACATCAGACCAAACCCGCCAACGACAACCACCAACCAATCTAAACCAAGTGGAAAAAGGTCCAATCAATTCTTCGGAAAACGGCCTCATCATCGAAATAGAGAGCCCGAGTGTGCCTCGCGCTGACCTCGAATCCTTCGACTCCTTCTCTCGTTGAAAAGCACAAGCGAGAAACAAACCACGGACCCCTTCCTCCTCTTCGTCTTCTCCTCCTCTCAAACACACACAGGCAATGTCGTCTCCACCATGGGATTACATCGCTAAGCTTGTCTGCATCGGCGATTCCGGCTGCGGCAAATCCAGCCTGACGATTCGCCTCTGCGAAGGCCGTTTCTCCCCCCACCACGACGTTACAATCGGCGTCGAATTTGGCTCCCGCATTGTCCCTGTTGGCCCCCCAAACTCTCAACCCACCGTACCGGCTCCGACAACCCAACAAGCTTCCAAAACGAGCCCAGATGGCACACCCAACGGCCTTCCCGAACCGCCGCGCCTTGCTCCCGAGAAATCCTCCGCCGACGACGGGCCCCAGAAACACATGAAACTTAGCCTTTGGGACACGGCCGGCCAGGAGACGTACAAATCTGTCACTCGCTCCTACTTCCGCGGCGCCAGCGGCGCCCTCCTTGTCTTTGATCTCTCCCGCAAGCAGACATTCCAGCACGTCACCGATTGGCTCAACGACCTCCGCCAGATCGCGGAACCGGACATCGTCGTTATCCTCGTAGGCAACAAGGCCGACCTCACACAGGATGCTGATAACAAGCGCGAGGTCACCCGTGAGGAAGCCGAGGACTGGGCCGCCAAGAACGGAGTCCTCGAGTACGTAGAGACGAGCGCCAAGAGCGGCGAAAACGTAGAAAAGGCATTTATGAGGGTCGCCGAACGCATATATCAGAACATCCAAGCCGGGAAATACGACCTCAACGACAGGAGGTCAGGGGTAAAGGGACCAAGTGCGGTGGGGAACAGACAGGTCAGGTTAGGAGGTGACGCCAGCAAGGGCTCAGGAGGCGGATGCTGCTAAAAAGAAGCGATACGGGGGTCAGAGAGTTAGAGCAAGCATACAAAACAGGAGAAGGGCAGTGATACCCAAAGGCGGTTAGCAAGAGTTTTGCCCCTTCTCGTAGTTCATCCTTGTACCATTACTCATCTTTAATCATAATTCACGGAAGGTCACAGCCAAATTCGTTCAACACCAAAGGCATGTGTATAACATTTTAGAGCGGTGCTCATAGTCTTAGAAACAAGGAAATGGTTCATGTTTGCATTATGTATGGAAGCTGCTTGTTCTGTCAACTTTCCTCCTATCACAAGCTCGAAGACGTCGCTTTGTCACCACATACTCGTACACAGAGTTGGGTGGGAAAACGGTGTGTCATCTTCGCCGTTCAAGAGTAAGGTTCTAACCGAGAACCAACCCGATAGAAGACTGCACGCCGTGGACGTTTCCCAGGTGGCTTAATCCGACATTCTCCACGTGTCGAACCACTTCATGTAGCTGTATTGCTTGTTAGGGCCCGTCATGCCGAAGCAGATGGGGCTGAAGAGAATGTAGAGACCAATGATGGCCGTGTACAAAACACCATACACGGCATACTGGAGGGTCTGGTTTTTGTTGCGAAGGAACCAATCGGCCAAGAAGCCAAAGGTAAGAATGGCAAAGTAGAGAGCCGGGTAGTAGTGGTGGACGTATGTCACACGAGCCATAACGGCAAAGGGGAGGTAATGAAGGAACCAGCCAGCCACAGGGTATAGCCCGGCGTAGTGAATCTGATCAACCTCCTTTGAGTTGAGGTCATTGTAGCCACGCTGCCAGCGCACCAGGTACCAGGCGACAACCGCAGCGAAAACGCCGAGGCCGGCAGTGGAGCCCCAGTAGACAAGAGGGTTGCCGAGTAGGAAATACTTGACAATGTTGTCGTCCCAGCCGCACATACGCAAACCAACGTGCAGAATAGGCCATTGCCACCATTGGGATGCCAGGTCGTCCTGCTTGTCCGGGTCGGGGACAAGAGCGTTGTTGGAGGTCATCATGGCGACGTTGAGGTGGATAAAGTCGTGGAAGAATGGGGACTTGTAGCTACCAGCGTCGGCAGGGGGGACTGTATCTCAATTAGCAAAGTTCATCGTAGAACAGTTCACTGCAAGAACTCACGCTTCTCGTTCCAGTGAGCCTCAACGTTCCAGTGGGTGTACGTGTCCTTGGGGTTGTTGGTCTTAGTACATGTAACCTCGATCTGCTTGAAACCCCACTGAGGGAGGTTGACATTTCCGGCACGCAGATAACAACCGAGTACAGGGTGCCTCAGGCGGAAGGCCGTGGTCAGGGTGCGAATGCGGCTGCGGTCACGCGAGGCAACGTCGCGAACGACCTCGACCTTCCAGTGGTCCTTGTCATCGCCGATAGTGAGGTTGCCATAGCAAGAAACCTCCTTATCAGCCTTGGTCATGGGGGCAGCAATTTCGTGCGAGTGCAGGTTGCGTCCGGTCTGAGCGTGGATGAGACGGATGACGCTGCCATCAGCAATGAACCGTGGCTCGGCCTCGGGGTTATAGTCCTCATCGTGACGGTTGGGGTAGAAGAACCAGTCGTTGTTGGCATCCTTGTGATGGTAGCAGGTGACTTGCTGTTGAGTAGAACCTTCAGGATAGGTCTGGACGTGGGAGTGGAGCAGACCACCACCGTATCCCATGTTCTTGATGGTCGCACGCGATCCGTAGGCGATTTCAAGAGGGCTGTTCTTACCAACTTCGGTGCCCTTGAGGTTTGCCTGGAAGAGAGAACTCATCTGCGCATCGCCAGGGCCGGTGTGGTCCAGAATAGCAAAGTGAAGGGCGAAGGAAAGCATGTAGACCAGGAAGGGGATGATAATAAGACCGACAACACGAGTAACAACGTGGGCGCCCAAGGTGGTGACGGGCATCTTGGTGTCTCCGAACTTAGTCCATAGGTCCTCGATGGTGTAGAGACCGACAAGGGAAGTGACGAAGAGACCGACGAGTTTGACACTGCAAACGCAGCCGATGCTTAGACCGGTCATGAACAGCCAAAAGAACCACTCAGGCTCGAAAGAGTTGTGGCGCTGATTGTGGAATTTGGCCCAGCAGAGAACAGTAGCAACAGTTCCGAACAGCAGCATCGAATCAAGGAGGATGAAGCGGCTGATGGTCGTGTAGGAGTTCTCGCAGAGAACCATCAGGGTGACCAGCCAGACAGCGGGTCGTCGCAGCTTCAG
The DNA here is from genome assembly GCA_001937105.1 of Colletotrichum chlorophyti. Lineage (NCBI taxonomy): Eukaryota > Fungi > Ascomycota > Sordariomycetes > Glomerellales > Glomerellaceae > Colletotrichum > Colletotrichum chlorophyti. The sequence continues at coordinate 682,512 of MPGH01000132.1, read as the reverse complement.
CTCGCGGGCGGTGAAATAGGCCATAGGAATACAGAGGATACCGAAGAGGGCGTTGAAGGCTCTCATGAACGTGTAGTTGACATCCTCGGGGTACTTTTCGCCGGACTTAAACTCAAAGGATCCATTGTAGCCGGCAAGAACACCCGACAGACCGACAAGCATCTTGCCCAAGGGCGGGTGGACATCGAAATAGTATTCATGCTTGATGTAGTGGCTTCCGAACTTGCCAAAGTGTGCCTCGTCCCACGTAACGATGTTGCTAATGCCAATCTTCCAGAGTCGGGTGAAGATAGCGACGGCCGTGAAAAGGATTGGGGCAATGATGACTTCCCACTCGTCGAGAAAGGAGCTCTGCTGGGAGATATTTCGTCAGAACCAGCGAGGTCTCAAAATTGAAAGGGGATGTTTGAGGAGAACCTACCTTCTTGGCGGGCTTCTTCTTGTCGTCGGTTTCGGGGGCGGCCGTTACAGGAACTGCTTGGCCTGAGGGGACGGCACGCCGTCTGACGCCATCGCCGACATCTGCGCCGGAGGCGACGACGGTCTTCTCGGCAGCCATGACTGCATGGAAAAAGAGGGTCAGTAAACGGGAAGCAGAAACGGATGAGCGTGCAGGCTGAGGAAAGCGATTGACTCTCAAGAGTCGGAATGGCCGAAGTACTTGACGAACGCGGCTTACCTTGCCTAGGGGCGTGTGTGCGTAAGGGGAAAGGTGAGGAACGGGATTGTCAAGCTCCAGGAACAGAAGCCCCAAGCTCTATGCCGCGTTAAGGATCGGACGAGTCAAGACTCAAGACAGAGTGTAAAGTGTAAAAGAATGGGATAAGCGAAGGGAAATAGGGGAGAAAAGAGATGGTGTGGAAGAAAAGAAGCAGTACCAAAATGAAGCCGCGGAACACAACCAGGTTGCGAAAATCTCTGGGGACCTGTTGGTTTCTAGTTCATAGACCGAACCAGCTCATCAAAGTGAAGGGGCTGCTGTGCTGGGCTCAAGTAAGGCGAGCAAGCTGGAGAGGGGAAAGAGGATAGAAAGCCTCGACTGGAAAGGGAATCATCCAATTAATATGGAGAGGTGGACGGGGGATGTAAAGTAGAGGTAGACGTGGAGGTGACCTTTGAAGTGGGAATTTTTTGGCAAGGTGCAGACGAGGTCCAGGACTCCAGCGTGTCTGCTAAATTGGGAGCTGAGGGTGGGAAAGCGCGCCCCCTTGCGGGAAGTCGCAGTACGGAGTACCCTTTTCGTGGCATGTAAATGCCACCTATGCACCAACAGACACGGTTATCCCTCCCTTTCCAGACCTTGACCACACTTTACGCGAATCCCGTCCCTGTCCTGGCCACGCAGTCTTTCTCCATGCCCTGGAATGATAGATATTGGATTTGATATACACTAACCCCTGCCTCCCACAGCCGCGTCCCCTTGACTTCATCAATCTCTTCTCAAGGCGAGGTATTAAGTCCACTTTGCCTCAAACTTCACCTTACGATCAGACCTGGGATAATCAGCAAGTACTGGGACTCCCCTCGCGTTCGAGCCCCGGCGTTGAGGCTCTAATGGTCTACTATGTACATCGTATCACCACCTCACATAAGATACTGTCAGCCACTCATCTATCGCACCATCACGATCATTGTCGTCGTCGGAATATACCACACTTCATTGTCGGTATAGATAGCGCAATGGACCGTTACCTCTTGCTTCTCCGGAATACTGCGCAGGCATACACAGTGTTTCCTTCCACACTTTGCTGCGTACTTTACTTTGGGCACCAAAGGTATGGTAGGTACAGCAGCACGTCACATAAAACAGTGACAAGTCAAAGATGAGATAGACATCCACTTCATCATCCCACTGTACCCCACGCGACACGCACAATAGGATCTTTCATGGTGAAGTTGACACCTATGGTTCCTAGACCATAGCTCTGACAGCGCTAGCCCTTCCTGGCCACGTCAATGGGGTCCCTGTTTTCGGAGCTAAGCGGAAATGCTCTGTGCACATCCTAAGGTGCCTTAAGTCAGGGTCTAGTCTGAGATGACAATCGGCACTACTTCGTCGTGGTGGACTTGATGTTCGGGGAATTTGGATTGGATTGGAAGGATTATGGCATGATCCGTACCACTGAATACCCAGCAAGGTGAAGGTGATGAACGGCCCTGACGCAACAATAATGACATGACCCGTTAGATAGTATTGTTTGGCGTTTCCCAGCCGTTCCCAGGTTAGATGCAATAGAGTCAAATTGGCTGGAAATGGTTCAGCAGCAAGGCACCTTGAGCAACCTTCATGTCTGACGTAACAAGTCGCGACCTGCGTGTACCCAGCTTGAAAGAAAAGGAACAGGGTCTGCCCAGTCTAACTTTGCTATTGTGTTTTTCCTCGTGAAAGGAAGAAGATGCTTCATTGCACAAGCTTCACCACTTCAAGTGGGTGTTCTACCTAAGTTTAGGTACGCACAGTAAGCAGGTGGTATTATTCATTCCCGTCTGCTTTCCTCTCATCTCGGGCTGAGCGCGGCCAACCAGCCCCACTCTCTCAAGCCTCTCTGCAAGCCGCATGCGGACGACTGAAATTCGACAGCCGCAGGTGCATCACATGTCTTTTCTTTCCTCCTCTTCCCGTCTGACTCCAGTCTCCGGTGCTGCTTCCCCTCCACTTCCATGCTGGTCCCGGTCAGCTCCACCAAAATCATTGACGACTTTCCGTCCCGACTTCCCCCCATTTGCGGTGCAGATTTACAGGTTCCAAACCAAACAGCGCTACCCTGCCTTGTCTTGACTCTGTTTCTCCCGACAGCTCGTACTGCCTTGACTTCCCTCCTCATTAGTGTGTACGCTGAAGCACGCCTCAAGTCTCTTTCCCGTCTTTCCCGTCTTTCTTCTCATCCTCTCCCCCGCAAGTCTCCGTTGACACCGCCGTCGGCCTACATAATACTACGAACCGGACCTCTATTGCGCCAAAGGTCTCGACCCGTCTTATGTCATCGCCTCTGCACCCAATCGTCCGGCACCGAACCGCAACCAACACTCACTACCCTTACTTCATATATCCTCGCCGCTGCCCCCCGGTCTACTTTCACCTTCGCCGCCCCCTCTCAAACTTATCGCCCTGAATGTAGTAGAGTTTAAGCCGACTGTTCGCCCATTCATTGTCGGCTCGGTCCTCAGCCCAACTTCTGAAAGACGTACGGCTCTCAAATGTCTTCACTGGTGTCCGAATTCATCATCAACCCGGTTCTCCGGCAGGCCCGTCGCTTCTCCGAGATCTCGAGAACAACCTTCGCCCCCGATCCTGACTCCTCGTCTGACCCTGTCACCGTCACGTCCGATTCCCATCATCCTACGACCCTTGGGGCGGCCGATGCGCCAGTTGAACCCGTCACGACACAATCCCCGAGCGCTCTCGAACAATCGACGACTGCCCCCTCCGAGCCAGCTCTGACCACGCCGCCACGTGCGCCTGTCGCGCCACCTTCTATAACTGTTCCGATGCTACCCAATAAAAGGGAAGCCTTGCCGGAAGACGATGGCATGGGTGAGCTCCGCAAGCGCCTCATCGGCATTCAGACTCAGGACATTCTCGCCGAGGACAAGGCCCGGCTTATGCACGAGGTTCTGATGGAGGGATATCGTAAATCTCGAGTGGCCCCGCGATCGGGTGACTCGCAGACCGAAAAGCTTCCTGCGGGTGAGGCATGGGAGCAGTCCTTTCCAATGGCCCCCATGGAGTCATTGAAATTCTGGCAGCATCCTTTGGGAGAGCCGTCTGCGGCGGAAAAGTTCATCCTGACTGCCGACGACATCAGGCCGACTTACGCTCCCCCAAAGCTTTCGACGAGAGAGGAGCCCGAAGGTGTTAGGATACTGGGTTGTCAACACTACAGGCGTAACGTGAAACTGCAGTGCTCGACTTGTCAAAAGTGGTACACTTGTCGCTTCTGTCATGACACCGTTGAAGACCACACCCTCGTTAGGAAGGATACGAAGAACATGCTTTGCATGCTCTGTGCGTGCCCCCAACGAGCATCGGATGTGTGTGTAAACTGCGGTGTGACAGCAGCGCGCTACTATTGCAATGTGTGCAAGCTTTGGGACGACCACCCATCCAACAATGTCTATCACTGCCACGATTGCGGCATATGCAGGCGCGGAAGAGGGATTGGAAAAGACTTCTTCCACTGCAAGGTATGTGTTTCAAAATTCTTAGGTGCCCTTGGCGACTAATAGCGTTAGACATGTTGCGCGTGCATCTCGATATCGATTCAACACTCTCATAAATGCATCGAGCGATCAACTGACTGTGACTGTCCAATTTGTGGAGAGTACATGTTTACCTCCCCCAAGCCGGTGGTTTTTATGAACTGTGGCCACAGCATTCACTCGAAATGCTACGACCAGCACGTTCTGCGATCATATAAATGCCCCATTTGCAACAAAAGCTTGCTCAACATGCAAAGCCAGTTTCGTCAGTTGGAATTGGCCATCCAGAGCCAACCGATGCCTCCAGAGTTTCGGGACACCCGCGCCACGGTCCTGTGTAATGACTGCAGTGGGAAAAGCTCGACAGCGTATCACTGGCTTGGCCTCAAATGCGCAATCTGCGCCTCATACAACACGGTTGAACTGCAAATCAGCGGTGGACGCAACGGTTTGGTGGCGACGCCAGCACCGTCCAACTTGGCGAATACCCCGTCATCACAGACAGCCCAGCCCAACCCGGTCGCTATCGAGGCCGCTCCCTCTTCCAGAACTGAAGCATCGCAGATCACCCCGGTCGGTAGACGCAGACACTCATCGCACGCTGGACCAGAGGCAAGACACTTGATGTTGGACCGACTAGCCAGATCAGCCTCTCCAGCACCTGTGCCTGGCTTACCGTCGACTGCAGCAAACGGTGCCATTGAAGAGGAGGAAGAGGAAGAAAACGACATTCTAGATCTGTGGGGGCGGAATTATCGTCTTGGCTCTGGCGAGACTGACTCTATGTCGACTGACATGGATGATGAGGCCGAGTACGACGAGGAGGAGGATGATGATGATGATGACTTTGAAGATATCAACCTTATCGGGCATCGTTAATATTGGTGATGATTTTTCTATGACTTGAATCGGTAGGAGGCTGTAAAGCTGTGGCGTAACGGTATTTGTGACGGTCAAGGCTTGGACATATGGGTTATTGTATCACTGCTTGCATATTTCCGGATAGGACATGGGTTGCGGGCGTTGTCGAGAGAGCCGAGTTTGGAAATCCCGGAGGGAATGGAATTTCTGCCAACCCATGGAGACTGGGTTATAAAGTTTCCATAATAGACAAAATCCTTTCAAGATTAAATGAGCCTGGTGCCAAAGAACGCCTCGTACCCGTGATTCTCCCGCCGTCCTGTCAAGTCATGATTTTCGTATGTTTGATTTTGACCTCGCGCCAACAACGCACGACCTGATTCTCGTCATCTTCTTCTAGAGGCGACTTGTGCGTCGACTTCTCGAGATTCCTTTCTCAACTCCTTAACAACGGTCTAGGTAGTAGCTGTGTTAAGTTCGTCTCTTGATTGAACCAAGGAATGAGAGGTGGGTTTTCACTTACAGCAAGGGCTTCGGGATTCACACCATTTTCGATCATGGAAATGCAGATGGACAGGGTGCGGCGGTCCAGATGGCAGTTCTTCACAAAGGTCATGTCAGAATGGGATATGCAGGAATCCCCAGGAGGGGGGCTGGTGGTTTGATCGTATGCAACTGACAAGAATAGTTGAGATTTCATGGAGGATGTCAACGGCTTGCTGGGCCGCAGCCTGCTTTCCGCTTCGGTCGTCGGCCGGCATGCTGTGTCGCAGGTGTTTTCAGTTTCGAGGTATCATGGATGAGGATGTACCAGGGGGAGAAACACAGTGTTCGAGAGATGGAGTGAGGTGAACGAACGTTCAATGAGACTGCCCGAGGGCGGCGTGAAAGGCCGGCGTTGGTGGGTGTTTAGCGGAAGTGGGTCTACCGGCTTGGGCCGCTGCGAGCCAAACGCGTGTCTGACGCGCTGGGCGAACTCTGGTTGCGAGATTGACAGGGATTGGCTGGTCCGAACTGGGCGCTGTGACTGCCGGAAATGGGGAGGGGTGGTTCAATTCTTTTTGCTGTGAAAGCTGCGACGTCCGAACTTTTTCACCTCCTACCGCTGGCCCTCATCCGTCATCTGTCTTACCTTTGCTTTATCGTCATGAAACCCAGCTTGCTGCATTCGCCAGCTCCTGCTCTCTAGCACTGTTCTTTCGAATATCATCGTTTTGCTCCCAGGCATCAATCCATATGGTCTTCACCGGCCAATAATTCGGCCACATTTCACCCTCTGCATGATGCAGCACACGCCATCGCTCTTACACGATATGCTCAGTCTTACACCGATACACTGTTTAGACTTACGGGAAACAGATGGCACTAATGGCTGAAGAACGGGAAGAGATCAGCCGCTTGTATGGCCCTCCAAAAATAACTGTTGTACCTCATGAAGGCCTCGAGGATGGACCACCGCAACTGCACGTCAGTCGAATTCCCGGCCAAGGTGAGTTGCTCAGTCAGGCCTGAATTGCAGTTATACTAAGCTGACGGTAGCTCACACATTGGGGATTATTCGGCCTCTCGAACTACTCTATCCGGCATCAAAATCTACAGAGATAGCACTTTCCTCGTCGGTCTGGGACTCACAGCGAGTGCAGAGACGATGGCTTTTTGGCACCCATCCTGAAGCCTTCATCGGCAGCTCTGAAACCTCAGAGCTCTTGGCCGAAGGTCTCACCCAGCTTATGCGGCCCGATATCTCACCCTCAGCTCAATCGCTACTGACGATAAGTCAGATGGCTGATGTTACGAACCACACGCGGGTCGTCCCGGTTCCTGTGCTCGCCATGGCCACAGGTGAGTCAGGTGAGCTCCTTCGCCTGTCCAAAATCGAGCAGACAAACTGGCAATGGGGCCGAAATGAGAACCCTACTCTTCGAATGTTCAGTATTGATCATCACGACCGGGAGGAAACAGTCCTCTGGTCAAGCGACGGAGCCCCGATTCTGCAGATCAAATCTGCACTTAGTTTGGTGCGGTTTGAGCCCACCAGGTGGTTGTTGGTGCAGAAGAAGACGTCAACTACGATTCTCCAACCCGAGTACCACAGAGTGCCCGTCTCAGAACGCCCACCTGGGATCGACAAATCTATCGAACGCCCATCGCGCATCAACCCCAGGCCCATCATGACCATCTCTTCGGAGCAGAGTGGCGGCATTGCGCACTCCGACGTGGCTTTCAGCCACGGCTCTCAGAGAAAGCCTCCCCAGCTGGCAATCATAGACGAGTGTGGCTATTACAGTGTCTGGGACATCAAGGGTCGAGATATCGTGGGTTCAACCAGCATGCGACCCAAGCTCCGGCATTGCGGCCACATTCATCTGGGTGTTCAGGAGCAGCTCCCCAATGAAGACTCGCCAGCTTTTCGCCCAGAAAGCCACGGTGTATTATGGATCGGCCCCGCCGGCCCTGGCGTGGATCTCTGGGATTTACCCACTGACAACGATGCAGATATGGGAAGTGACCTAGCTGCCCTGACGGCACGTTCTAAGAAACTTCTGCTATGGAATCGTTCCAAGTTCGAGGTTATTGACATCAAAGACCCCTCCTATCGAAAAAGCTTGACAATCCTCAAATCGGACGAGCCGGACTACATGCTTGATGTGAAACTAAATCCAGTGAACCAAAGCCAGGTCTTCATTCTCACAAGCTCTAGTCTCTTTTGGATTGAGACTTCTACCACGGGGACGGCTGCTGTTAAACCAGGCGGTATTTCCATTCTGCAGTCGTTTGCACATCTCAGGAGCTCAGATGTCGACTCTCTAAGACTAACAGTTCATCATGGAGGCCGGGGGGCGGGCACTGACGGTTGCACGGTGTACATATACTCCGAAAAGTCGTCCGACGTTGAAGTATACTGGTTCTCAATAGCTGAGAAAACCGGCCTGCCCCAATTCGAGCACCACATGATGAAGGTTGGAAAGCCGGCGGCAGCTTCCCAAGGAAGTCCGCCAAAGATACACACGCTATACTCCACGCCGGCATACTTTCGAACCCAACCATCGACTGCACCCAAGGGTATAGGTGCGAAATACTACGAGCAACATGTTGGTTTCCACCAACTATTCATTCTGGGAAAAGACCTCAGTCTGAATCAGAGTCTCGTGGCTGTTTCACCTAACCCTGATCTCGACATTGTTTCGCCTGATAACAGTCGCGAGTGGTCGAGGGATGCTCGGCGGACGACACACAACAAGAGGCGAAAGCAGTTCCTGCAACACTTTGGGGATACTTTTGTCGTGCCCGACGGATTGGGCGACATGGACGAACTCGTACAGCGTCGCGCCAACCGTCGTCAAGAACTTTTGCAGAGTGGACAAGGGAAGAGCACGCAGGTCCAGCAACGATGGCCTCGTGTTCAAAACTTTGATTTACTGATGTCCCGCGTTGCTGTATCTCTCGAATCAGTCATCATGGCGTCCGAGCAACCTGATCCTGAGAGCCCTTTGTCCATCTTCGATGCCATTCAAGAGGCAGCCATCAACTGTCTCGAGACCGAGGGTGGCTACATCCCCTTGCATCTCTTGTAAGCCCTGGCCCATTGGAAACATGCAACTCAAACTAATGACACCTAGGCACGAATACGAAGTGAAATTCGAGGTTCCACCCTTGACCAACAAGGCCATTGCCGCATGGGACTCTCGCTTTCGGGAGCTTCTTAGTCCGCAGGACGAACGCGTCGTCGCTCAGCCCTTCACAACACAATACCCATTTACCAGTGAGTCGGCAACTCCACTGGCAGACATCCGAGGTAAGCTTGAAGATATATGGAGCTTGAGGAGCCTTCCACCGAGAGCACAACAATCGCGCGATATCGTTCTAGCGGAGACAGCCGAAGCTATCGCCAGATCTCTCTTTGGTGTTGCGGTCCTCGACGCAAATCTTCCAACCGCGCAGGGCGAACCCCCTTCTTGGGTTCCCATACCGCCCCGGGAACCAGAACAACCGCCTAGCCAACGTCTAAGCGAACGATTTTCGCTCTCGCCCACCAAAGGAAGCCAGCCTCTGAGCCAGCGACTGTCGCTATCACCCACGAAACTAAGCCAACCGTCAAGTCAACGACTATTGCTCTCGCCTACCAAGCGGAGCCAACTATCCAGTCACCGGCTCTCCTTCTCACCATCCAAAAACTCTCGTCACCAATCCCCGTACCCGCCCTCATCCTCTACTCCTTTCCCTCAATCCCCAACGCCCTTCTCTCAATCCTCAGCTCCCAACTCCCAAGCCTCCGCCGACTCCAGCGAACCCACCGCCAACGCCCTTCAACGCCTCAGCATGCTGGCCGCCGACATTAACATCGACGACTCTAGTCGCCAGCATCCAGTTCTTTCCTTTTGGCCCGCCCGCCGCGGTACTAGCACCGAGGGCTACGTCTCCTCCGTCCTTGCTTCTTCGAACAAGCACCTCGACGCCATCAACGAACGCCGCCAACGCGCTGAGTCCCGCCGCCGTAAGCGCAGGTCGCTATTTCTCGGCCCCACTGCCTCGTCGCAGCTTACATCCGCAACCGCCACGCAGGACGAGGCCGAAGACCCCTTGCCGCTGCCGCACATGGAGCCCGCGACGCAACCGCTCCCAAAATTGGCCCCGCCCATCATCGGCTCAAGCCAGATCCCTTCTGCACCGTCGTCACAGGCCGTCTTCTCGTCGCAGATGGTGCCGAATACCATGTCACAGCCCATGTCCGGACGGCACGGTGTACGGTGGTCACCCAAGAAGAAGGGAAAGAGAAAGTCTGGATTCTAGAGGATAGGCGGCGGCTTGAGGTTCATTGTTTTTGTATTTCATCGAAAGCTTCTATAGCGCTGGAGTTTTGGTGGAGATATCTCATTCCCCCCCTCTTGGATGGACTTTCTTTCCGACTCAATTAAGCGGCTCAACTATGAGCTGTGTCATACTCGGGCCTCTCTTTAATGTCCACCACCAATCCCCCCACCAACCTGATTCACACCGGTCCCCTTGAGCTTGTGGTCACCAGGGTTCGCCGCGGCCTCGTAGATGATATTCGCCGGCGCTCGCCCGAGTTGCATCCATTCTCCCTTGAAACCCAGGTAACTGATCCTAGTTTCGTCTTCGTCGCCGTCGCCAAAGTTGTCGACAAAGAACAGCGTCAGTCGCTGTACGCGGCCGAAGAGGGCACGCTTGACTGGTATTTCCTGCACCTCGGATGTCTGGGAGAGCTCGAATTCCTGGGTCGGGTGGGCATCTTCTGCGGAGGCGAAATCAAGGTCGTCGCGATTGACAAAGACTTTCAGGGTGCGCGGCGCCGAGGGGGTTGAGGAGGTGCGGAGCAGTAGGGCGTGGAGTTTTACTTGGCCGGTGAAGCTGGTTTGTTTGTTAGTGATTTGTTGTGGGGAAGGCGCAGTCCGATTGGCTGTGGTGTTGTTTTTTCTAAGATGGTCGGCCACTGAGATGATGTGTGGTGAGATGCGACACGGTGAGATGAGATGAGTACAAGACAGTGTCAAACGAAGGGAATCCCTTCCCCCCCAAAAAAGACCCATGTAGCAAAGAAACGAACATTCAAACACTGTTATGATTCGCATGACGGGAGTGAACATACGGTACGTTAACCAACAGCTGCTCATCGGCATCGCTCACAACCTCGGGGTCGGCGTCGAGCCTCTCGGCCCACGTCTTCTTGACGACGGCGCGGGCGCTGCCGATCTGGGACTCGTTGAGTGCCGTGACGTCGTCGAAGTTGATGTGGCCGTAGAGGGAGTGCTGGAGGGCTGGGGTGATGTCGTCCGAGTGATCGTGCTCGTCGTGGCCTCCGTGGCCGTGGTGGCCATGGTCGTGCTCGTCGTGGCAATGGGACATTTCTGTAGTAGTGGGGTTGGACGGGAAGTCTTTGTTTTGTTAGGCTGCAGGGGTTCCTAGGTATGTATGGTCTGAAGTGGTTCGTATGGGGCGGTCGAATCAAGGTGTGGTATTTCAGGAATATGAGGAAATTGAAGAGAAGGTGATGTGAGTGGGAGATGGAAGACGGCGTGCTCGGTGAGAGACAGTGAGGGACGGAGGTAGAAGTGACGGGCGGCCCCACCCCCGCCGAAAGGCTTAGGGTTCGTGATTCTGATTGGCCGGTTCGCCAACTTTCCTCCGACAACGAACAACGACACCTACGGATGCCGCTGCTCTTAGTTTGATAGCACCACTACGCATTCTACTGGAGCCTTGCCGAGTCTGTTTTTTTGGTTTTCTAGTTTTCCAGCGCGAATGTTTTGTGTGGTCTCGCACTCATCCGGGCTTCGGTGCTCGCTGATGCCGGTCCCAGAGATAGTCCCGGGTCCGGGCTCGGGCTGCGTCCGCCAGCGCCGTCGCTCTAATAGAAACAAGCACTAGCACTCTTCTCGCTGAACAGTGACGATATTGTTCACTAACAACCTGATTGTTTGTAATTATTTTCTCCATTCAGTGGCTGATTTGATATTCGTACAGCCTTGTAGGGTGTTATTTTCCTGAGAATCTGAAGCCCGTGACGATCACGCGTTTTTTTAAGTTCTTCACAACTAAGTTGGTTTTCCGCCAGTCCGGCAAGTTTCATATCAATTGTACCTTGGGCTCTGGTATTGAATGGTACTTTATATTAAACCACTGCTTCTCTCATCTTATTGATGGCTGCTTGGTATCTTCGTGAACTTTGTAGGCTATCTTATGCTGAATACCCTTGGGGGCTTTTTAATATGGATAACTTTGGCCTCAGAGAATCAAAGCATGTCTGGGATGTCGTCTATCGTAGTATTCGAGTTTTTTTTTTCTTCTACTTGGACCTGTTTCGCATGAGATAGTCAGGCTCTTTCCTTTTTCCGTCCTTTATTCTATGGATAAGGTTGGTGCATATCATCTGAATGGTGCAATGCCACTTCAGAGTTTCGTTTAAGATCTTGTGACCCATTTGGAAATTTCTTGCACTCGAGTCAAGCTCGATAATTTTAATGTCTTACTGTAAGGTCCGTTCTAGGAAGCGCTTCAAAACATCTTGGCAGCAGTAACTTGGTGCCGGTAGAAGACTTACTCTCCACTGAGTCAGAGAGCGTTCAGAGAGGCCTCTTGAGACCAAGACAGCAGCGGGATGGAAAGTAGCCGTGGGTCGCATACGTAAGGAACTGAGTCTCGGAGAATGCCCCGGAAACGAACAGAAGGTGAAATTGGTACAAGCCCATACCCCGCACACTGTGTCTCTCACAACGCCTGCGGCTCTTCTCCCCAAGAGTTAGACCCGTATAACAAGCAGGAAGGAGACCATGCTGGATACCTCGATGTGAGCCATCACCTAATTAGAGGCAGGTCAGACCTGTGGAATACGATCCGCTTGCAGTCTGATATTCCCCCTGGGTTACTTCTCTCCAACTTCCAGATTGACGCTTTTTTCGGCATCTTGCCATCTTGAATTCTGCGGTGCAGTAGATGCGATCGACCGTGTACAGTCTCTGCTCGGCTGTGGTAGTCTTCTCCCCCACGAAGAGCAGAGGCTCCTGCAAAGAATTTGTCTCGTAAGGGAAACCGCGTTCAAGTTTGGATCTCAGTCGACTTATGCTACAGTTCTCGACCATACTGCCGCCGTACCCTCTGGCGTTCTTTTAAATTGCATGTAGACGACAGTACATAACATGGCAGTGTTGCGCCTCTCGCCCCCTGGTTCACTAAGCGAACATGCTGATAGCATGTATCTGGTAAGTGTTGGGAATGAAAGTGACTTTACAAGTCTTGTTTCGCGGCTGCGGGTGCCCTTAGTTACAGATGCCTGGATGCAGACTGCTCTTCTAAGCTACAGCTACAGCTACCGGACGTGTTGAATCTCATGTTCCTGCTCCGGGGAGCTAAGTGGAGCATACCCTGCGTATTTTACCAGCCGTTGGTCGGCACGAGCATCAAACCATCAAATAAGTACAGATCAAATGCTAGAAACCAGAGGGAACTCAGACGTGTGCAAGACGCAGATACAACCATTCCGACAGTCAAGAGCAATCATAGAGCACACCCATACCCAAGCAAACTTCGCAAATAGAGGCAGGACCACAGAGCAAAAGATAGCTGTCTTAAGTCGCAGTTGCGGGAGCAATACAACTGGACCTAGTGTTGAATTACACAACAGAAATTAGAATCCATTTTCCTCTACCAACCCAATCCTTGGAAGACCAAAAGCCAGCGCACGGTGGTATCATGAGTGGTGTGGCTTGTCAGAACAAGTCTTTCTCCCCATCCTTTCCAGACTTGTTGACAAAAAAAGTGGTATATCCTTTTCTCCCGTATTCCCCTTCCTCAACGCCGCTGTTTTGTTCAACACATAGACATGATAGTAATCACCAAAGGGCCGAACCAAGCTGAGGAAGGGCCAAAAGACGGAAAAACAAAAAGCGAAGATTCACGTGCCACCATCCCGTGCACAAAGGGGGGAAGGAAGACGAGACAGAAAAGCCAACTCCTACTGACCACCGTTGGGGGCTGGGAATACGAAGCCGGGCGGATATGAGGGCATGCCGTTGGGTAGAGTAGCGATGTTGTACGGGAATGGTTCCGTAAGAGGCTGAGCGTTGACGCCCGAGGTTGAGGCCTGATTGTCGTCCCGGCGGTCACGACTGCGGCGCCAGCGGTTTGAGTGGTCGTCACGTTCGTCATCGCGTCCGCCGCGTGTAGAGCGAGGACCGTGGTTACCGCTTTTATCGGTCTGCATGCGACGACTGATGGCCTTAGAGGAGACTCCGGCTCCAATCTCGATGTCCGGCTCTTCAACAACGAGACCTCCCTCAATGGGTCTGCCGCCGCTGCCGCCGTACTCGGCAGTCAGCAGCCACTTGCGGTCAGCGTCGGTGAGCTTGCCAATGGGGATGATGCTGACGCCCGTCTGATAGTCACTGCAGTCGCGAGGTCCAAAGCCGACGCCCCAGCGGGTCTAGATCGTGTTAGCAAAGACTGTGGAATCATCGGGTATTGTAATAAATAACTCACTCTCAAGGCCTGCGGCTCGCCATTAGCGCGCTCCATGGCTTCCTTGGCGCGAACAGCATCCTGACGGCTAATCATCTTGACGAATGCATGACGCTTCTCGCGGTTAAGAATGCAAGTCTGAACGTGACCATACTGGCTGAAAATATCGCGCAACTGCTGTTCGGTGAGACTCCTGGTTTTGTCAGTCAAAAGTTCACTACGAAAGGCAATGAAAACTCACTGTACACCGCCGACGAAGAGGGTCCTGCTCAAGACCTTGATATTTCCTCGTGGAAGAGAACGATCATATTCAACCCACTTATCATTCGGGTTTGGGCGAGGGCTGCGACCATGTTCATTGTGGCCAATGGGGCTGCGTTGGCGGTAGTCGCCGCCTCGGCGGCCATCTTCATCGTCATGGCGGCCTCTGTCGGGGGAAGAACGGCCATAGCCATTGCCGTTTCCATTATCGCGACCTCCACGAGACGAAGGGCGCGAATCCCAGCGTCGACCAGGGGATCGGGATCGGGATCGACCATGGTAGCCCTTCGGAGACCTCGTGTTGTCATTATATCGATGGCTCTGGGGATCACGGCCATAGTTGTCATTGGACTGAGCAGAACTGCCCCAAGCCTGTCCTGGGGCATAGTAAGACGTGCTTGGAGTACCGGAGACAGGGGCTACAGGGGCTGCCGAAGCAGTACCATTTTGGTTGCTAAGGCTTGAAACGATTTCTTGTATCTTGGCCTGGGATAGGCCTCCCTGCACGAGATTGCGGAGCAGGTCGAACGACGAGTTAGGCTGTTGAGATGTCGCCCCGGGGAATGGCACACCGGCTGGGGCCTGAGGCTGGAAGGAGGACTGTGGCGGCGCGTACGGAAACTGGGGTGCAGGAATAGGCATGCCAGCAGGCTGAGTGAAGGGTGGCATTGCGAAAGGGGCTTGGTATTGGGTCGTTGGAGGCGCAGGCTGCAAGGATTGGGCAGCCTTGATAGATTCAAGGACCTTCGCCAGTTCGGGGGTTATCGTAGGGGTTTGGGCCGCCAGAGTTCCATTCTGAACATACGGACCATTTTGAGGTTGAGTGAAGGGCTGAGCTGATACAGGATTATTCTGAGTCGGGGCGGCTGCCTTCTGTTGCGCACCCATCACCTCGATATCCTTGAGGAGGGATTGAAGCCGAGAATCGGTCGGAACAGTAGAGGCAGGAGGTTGGGTCGCTTTGTTATAAGGATAACCCAGCACCGCATAAGCGCTCGGAGGAGGACTACCCACCGGCGTTGTGGATTGGGCTATAAATGAATTAGCAAGTTGCAACAAGCGATTTGGGCTTGGTAAAGAACATGATGGAGGGCGTTCATCATCACTAATGAATGGCATAACGTACTTGGCTCAAAGGCGGCCTGAAACTTCTTGCGCCATGACTCTATCATCTCAATGGGAAACGTGTGGCCGCCCTCCCAGATACCGAGCAAACGAGAGATCTTAGCCTATCAAGAGTGAAGGGTAAGTGAGTGGTTCAGATGGGTTGGTATGGCGAATATCTAGCAGAGGGGCTGTTTTATGTGCAAAACCGTTCAAATGGCTCCCAGAGTCTTTGAGCTCGTATATACTTTGACATGAAAGCCAGAGAGCCTGAGTCAACACAAAGGATGGCAGATGAAGCTGTGAAGGCGCTTCAATTCAAGATGCAATACGTACTTTTTGGTCCTGCGGTGCTGATCGAAGGAGCTCGTCCATGATCCTGGGCATGAGTTCAGTCACTCGATGGGCGCCAGCAGCGTACGTTCCATCCAGGGCAGTGTCATCAATGGGAAAACCCGCGATCTTAGCCTGTGCAAGCCATTTGCGCATTACCGTGTCTATCACATAGACAACACCAAGTTTGTGAGTGGCAGGGGCTTTCTTGAAATGGGTGTACAGCTTTTGGAAGAGAACCGATTCATCCTGAGTAAAGCAAAGGTTAGTCTACAGGGCCAGGTGATTGCGATTTCAATACGATGGCATGTTTTCCCTAGTTAGATATCGTACCTGAACGTTGTTGAAGCAAAGCAAGGTCAAGGCCTCCATTGTCTCTCTGGGTGCACCAGGAGGCTTGGCGCGAAGCATGGCCTCAAGGCCAGCTTCCAACTCCGCGACTGGAGCCATTCGTGCAGTTGGTGATGGCCAAACAAACAAAACAAAATGGCGATGGCGGGAGTGGCGTGTTTGTGTACAGAAGTTCTCTCGAGGAGGAAATACGGAAGAGGTGAAGGGAAGGCGAGATAAGGCAGGCAGGTGGGCAGGCGCACGCAAAGCAAACGTGCCTGGAGAGCTGCAGTTGGGTCTCTGTTCTTCTTTTCTTCTGCGCGCAGCAGGTGAAAAGAGAGCTGCGCTGTCGGTGTTTTACTCGTAGTGGGCGATTTACTGATTGTATACGTGAGGCCCCAAAGTAAGGTAGCGGAAGTGGAAGGAGTCAAAAAGAGGCACCCAACCGTCGTTTCCTCCCTTGAAGGCAAAAGGTTTATCAGGTTGCTCTTGCCTCCAGCCAACGATTTTCGCACAGTCCCTCTTGGGTTGATTTTTTGTTTACGGACCGCTGGCAGACAAAAAGAACCCTCTTCCAAATATGTCGCAGACCAGCACACTCAGGTAGAGGTACGAACGGATCGAGTCTCTGTGGATTGGATGACTCTCTACTTGTACGGACTCAGCGTGCGACAATGCCTTTTGACAATGTAAATGTCGTCCCAAGGTAAGGTCACGAGAAGATTTTCAAATTGAAGGAGCGGTCGGCGACTACTTCTTGTTTTCTTTGCTTCACCCACGGTCGGACTTTTGCAGTCCACGAAGGAGAAATACGAGTTCGTCAAGGTAAGGTACGATGATATCCTCGATGGAAGAAGTAATGTAGAATAGTTATCCTAGACCTCGGGACGGAAGGACGCGATGCAGATTTGCGCTGAAGAGTTTTGTCAGTATGAGCGAGGGACGGAGAGCGAGCGAGAAGGGTGTGTGACGGTGATTGATGAAAAACAGGAGGAGATTCAGAATTCGAGAGTGGGGAGATAGGGAGGATGGGGTCACCTTTCATCAGTCACAGGTCTCTCGGCCTTGGCATTTCGCCTTGTTGGAGACTCAGACCAAATGACGACGAGCTAGGATGTGCCATAGGCGGTCAGAGAAGGCAGAAGCGACCATGCGGTTCTATTGCTCGTTAGAGTCAAGGCGTCAATGACAGTCTCAAATGTTTTTGCCTAAGGCATAAGTCGTATTTTCTACGCTGACTGTGACAATGTGAAGCGAGATTATAGTTCCACTGACCGATGTTCTGCCGCGAAGTTCCAGAAAGCTGGCAAAAAGGATGGCCCGTGCCCCGAATCAATGTTCAACTGAGTTAATATGGAAATAAGAGGAAATGTCATCCTGAGCCTGGTGCACTAACTAGCCAAAGCTCCTTACCAACAATTTCGCGTTACTGGACCGCGCAGCAAACGGGCGGTTCTTTGCTGACATAATGTCTAGATATTGGCCTCGGTATATCCTTCCCTGGGCAACTTTTGCTTTTGTGATGCTGTGTCGTGAGGCCATCGTGCATCTGCCATTCCATAAGTGCTACGCGATGGCCGATAGGCTACATTGCATGGTTTTGCCGTGGACGAAAGGAACTAGTAGCCAAGATGAATATCCTCGGATGAGGCGGTCGACCCGTGCCACAGTTGGGACTTCAATCCCAGATAGGCAGGCAGGAGGGTCGAGTAGGCAGTCTCAATTGGTCCAAACTCCCAACCTGAGGCGGCGGGTCACGGAGGCTCGGAAGATGTATGAGACAGGGCTCGGGGCTCTGGACGGATGGAGGAGGTCATGATCTCGATTGACTTTGCTCTACTCAGGTCGTGGTGTGGTTCCGTGCCAGTCTCACTCACTCCTAGGACGTAGGCGCCGAGTCCGGTCTTCATCTCAGCGCGTAGGACGGTCAGATGGAGACCTACTTACCGGAGTCCAGGAGCGCGGACAACTCAAGGGGGGCCGGGCCGTAGCGTAAGAAATGCCTGCCTGGGTTACTTTCCCTCATTATCCGTCGTACAGTCTCACCGTGAGGCGCATTGCCTTGGTTTAAATTCCATGGCGATGCCGTGGCCAACGAGTACGCAAGTCTCATGATCGTTGGTATTGCTGTACACCATCCGAACTTCGGACGACGAGCGGGTACTCCGAGAGAAGCCGCCTAGACATCCACACATCTCGGCTTTTCGCGCGCAAAAACGGGGCAATTGAACACGGGAAACAAAAACTGCTGGTGGGTACTGATAATGTAACAGACAGAGTTGCATTGCGAATATGCTCCAGCTCAATGCAGATTTTAAGGTGGATACAGCAGACACATAGAAAGATGGGGTTCGTTCAGGAAGCTGAGGCCTAGAGATTTGACAGGGCGAATTGATTGGAGTCGCGCCGCCGCGGTTTGGGGACAACAGGGTGAAATGCATGGCCTTTCCATGTCTCCGAGCAACAAGTCAGAGGCGACTCCTCTAGTAACCTAGTAAAGGCCCGGCGTTTGTTTCTCCCTCGTGGTCTGTACCTCAGGTATCGACGGCTCAGAGGTATCCCGTCGCAGCCCAGAACTTCCCGTCTCCCTCCTCCCTGGGGCTGGAACATTGGTGAGGGTGAGGATGAGGATGAGGACAATTGGCCTGAAGGGAGGTCAACGGAGTGCCGAATGGCGGCTGAGCCTCTTCCGCCTCAATCATTTCCTGCACCTTATGTCAAGCAAGCCACGGTCGAACCGGCGCAAATGTTGCGCTATGGCTGGTGTTGGATTTCCCGGAGTGGTGTTTGACCTCGAACAATTTGGAGCGACAGCTCAAGGGAAATTTCCACTGTTGGACAGGCGTTGGGGTTGTACTGCTGGGCGACCGGGTGTCAACCATGTACCTTCACAGCTGACTCCCGCAGCTGAGATACCTCACCGCACTTGAAGACAACCCGTATGCCCGCTGAGGTACATTGGTATTTCCGGCCGCACCTGTGACGTGACCCCCGAAGGCACCCCCGGTCCAAGCCAGCACGTCTGCTTCATATTTTTTCTATCCCATTACTTGCGGCTTTTTTCATTTTCTTCCTTCCAGACCTTCCAACCTTCACCAGTCTCCAAACCTCACAATATCCTCACAATGTCTGTAGCGCGTCTTTCTTCTGCTGCTCTGAGGTCTTCCCTCAGAGCCTCCCCTCTCAATGCCAGAGTGGCCGCTTTCAACGCTGCCCGCTGCTACTCTTCCAAGACCCAGGTATGCCAGCTTTCCCTCCCATCCGTCCGAATCCCGAATCGCCCTTCCTCGGGTATTCCGAAGCTGACATGTTCGCACCATCTAGACCTTGAAGGAGCGCTTCGCTGAGCTCCTCCCTGAGAAGATTGAGGAGGTCAAGGCCCTGAGAAAGTAAGTGACTTAACCACTAGTTTTCCTTGTTGTCGCTATCCATCCTCTCTCACCTGCTAACCTCGCCGCCGCAGAGAGCATGGCTCCAAGGTCATTGACAAGGTGACCCTCGACCAGGTCTACGGTGGTGCTCGTGGCATCAAGTGCCTTGTCTGGGAGGGTTCCGTCCTCGATGCTGAGGAGGGTATCCGCTTCCGTGGCAAGACCATCCCCGAGTGCCAGGAGCTCCTCCCCAAGGCTCCTGGTGGCAAGGAGCCTCTTCCTGAGGGTAAGTGGTTTCTGGTGTGCAATCCATTGCATTGTATTAACGAGGTCTACAGGTCTTTTCTGGCTTCTCCTGACTGGTGAGGTCCCTACCGAGCAGCAGGTCCGCGACCTGTCCGCCGAGTGGGCCGCTCGCTCCGACATCCCCAAGTTCGTCGAGGAGCTCATCGACCACTGCCCTACCGACCTTCACCCCATGGCCCAGTTCTCTCTGGCTGTCACCGCTCTCGAGCACACCTCTTCCTTCGCCAAGGCCTACGCCAAGGGTGTTAACAAGAAGGACTACTGGGGATACACCTTTGAGGACTCCATGGACCTGATTGCCAAGCTGCCCACCATTGCCGCTCGCATCTACCAGAACGTCTTCAAGGGCGGAAAGGTCGCCCCCGTTCAGAAGGACAAGGACTACTCCTTCAACTTCGCCAACCAGCTTGGCTTCGGCAACAACGCTGACTTCGTTGAGCTCCTCCGTCTCTACCTGACCATCCACACTGACCACGAGGGTGGCAACGTCTCTGCCCACACCACCCACCTGGTCGGCAGTGCCCTCTCCTCCCCCTTCCTGTCCGTTGCTGCTGGTCTCAACGGTCTGGCCGGTCCTCTCCACGGCCTGGCCAACCAGGAGGTCTTGAACTGGCTCACCGAGTTCAAGAAGTCCGTCGGCGACGACCTTAGCGACAAGGCCATCACCGACTACCTTTGGTCCACCCTCAACGCCGGCCGTGTCGTTCCGGGCTACGGCCACGCCGTTCTTCGCAAGACTGACCCCCGTTACTCTGCTCAGCGCAAGTTCGCTCAGGGTATGTAACTGACTCCGAATATGGTATCATGTGTGCGAGATGGAAACTAACAACCCCACAGAGAAGATGCCCGAGGACCCCATGTTCAAGCTTGTCAGCCAGGTCTACAAGATCGCCCCCAAGGTCCTTACCGAGCACGGCAAGACCAAGAACCCCTACCCCAACGTCGACGCCCACTCCGGTGTCCTCCTCCAGTACTACGGTCTCACCGAGGCCAACTACTACACCGTCCTCTTCGGTGTCTCCCGCGCCATCGGTGTTCTTCCCCAGCTCATCATCGACCGCGCCCTCGGTGCCCCTATCGAGCGCCCCAAGTCCTTCTCCACTGCCAAGTGGGCCGAGCTCGTCAAGAAGCTCTAAACATGTATACGTAGGAGAAGGGAGTGTGGAGGATGCTTGTGCGAACATGACGAAGGCGCGCGGGGGAAAAGCAGCAGGGTCGCACGTGCGATCAAGAATAGACATGAAAGGCAGCGTGTTGTTTCAGTCGGGGTGGATAGAGAGGCTCTGGGCGATACCATCCACTGCGCTTGTACAATATCGTGAAGGGCTACTTTCACCGGGGATTTATGGCTTGTTTTAGTTGAGCTTGGCCAAGTCCAAATACACCATGACGAATTTGAGGTTTTCTAAGACAATCTTTTTTAATCAATATCTTTTTGTGTCACTGTCATCTGGTCGAAGCTTGGGGCACTCGTTTGATGTGACGGGTGTTGGGACGAGGTGATGAGGAAACAATTGCCGATGTCGCTGTTGACGCGCGACGCGAAAAGAGCTATGCGCGTCGCCATTGTGGCATCAGAGACACTTGTGCGGGATCTTCCTGTTCGAAGGTAATCACGTAAGGTAGGTAGTCTGAGTTTGGTGGTTTTATGCAGGTTTGCAAGCTCGGAGTTGAGCTTCTGCAGGCACGCGGGCCCCAGTGGTTCCTGTGACTGATTTAATGCAAAGCCTCAGCTAAGCTAATGCTGCTACCTTGCCATAATTAGGTCTCGCAGGTACGGCCAGCCGAGCGTGACAACGAAGTGGGTGGCGTACCCCAATCCAAGTCCGAAAACATGTCATCAGTTTTGTGTTTTTTTTTAAAAAAAAAAATCATGAGAGAAGCTAGACCAAATTATAAAAGAAGAACAGCGGAATCGAGGCGACAGGCTGGGAAATATTGGTACAAGTTGAACATATCGTTGGACAAGTTTGACGCCGGAGCGGTAACGCTGCGTATTATTGGTGGCTGAGCTGTGGGAGGCTGGAGGTGAGAACCCAGGAGGTTGAGACTACGCAGTCGGAAGATCCCCACGGAAATTTTGCGTTGAGCTCTCCGGATGGGGACAAGGCTGGAGCTGTTGGGGGAGGTTTGAGCTTGAGCTCACGCCGGACACTGGAGCGGTTATTTTTTTTTTTTTCCCAAAGTGCCCGGTTTAGTATGGTCTTTTTTTGTTTTGGTGGAGAACCCACGGACCAGTCCGTGGCACTGCGACCGTTCCGTCCCCCGACGGACCCTTTTTTTCTTCTGTTCGCTGAACTGCCCAAGACTCCCAGTAGTAGAAGCTGAGCGGGAGCTCCCTGCCCATCATCCGTAGGTCCTGTCCGAGGCCGTTGCGTAAGCCAGTACCCGCTCAGAAGGAACAACAGCTAGTAACTGATATTCCTTCCTCTTCAGCTGGCTGACATGAGATTGCACATACTTGGTGGGTAGACGATAGGATCGAGTACAACTGGAGACATGCTTTAACAGGAGAATAATCCAAGGATACGGCATGGTCTAGCAGACGTGCACAGGGAGGAAGAAAGGGAGCCTGTCGGTCTTATAGCAATATTGAGACCTGACACCTTGCGTCCTGTCTCGCCGTTTTCCCAGCACTTGACACGCATTCTCACTAATCTCCATGTCACCACTACCGGTACTCAAGGGAGCTGAGCTGCACACAAGGATGCAAAGTACCAGTGTGGTGTGAAACTTACCAAGCTTACATACGCTACCGCAACGATTGGGTACAAACGACATCATGTTACCAGTCGTCGTACCTTGCAGCTTTCAGGCCAGAAGTCATTGAGCCCAGCATGCGTCCCAAGGTAGTAGCAGACCGCCCACTTGCACCAAATTATTGAGGACCCCTAAGCTCACTGTTCCCTTTCCAAGCCCACCCGAATTCCACGTGCAAAAAGGTGCCGTCTCCCTCGACTGCTCAACTCCCGAAATTTCCCCCCTTTCCGGTTCTCTGTTTCTTGCTCCTACTCCGAAGCACAGCTTTCCCCGATTCAAGCCAATCCAATCGCACCGTTGTTGTCGTTTATTTTCGACAAAACATCTCCCGACCCTATCTTTCTACATTCTGCCTCGGTCTTTCTCCGAGACAAAACTCGCAACTGCTCGGTATCCGAGGTCAATCCCAGCTTTTATCCCGCAACCTGCCGCATTCCCCATTCCACCCGCAAGCTCCATACCCGAGCACTTACCCCATACCCATAAACCGACGACTTTCTTAGATCTCGTCCATCCCCCCCGCGAAGAAGCACCCTCTTCCCTTGGTCAGGGCCCATTACCGTCATCACAAGTAGCAGAGCCATGGTCGCCGTCGCCACTATGCCCGCCCCCATCGGGGAGCCTCAGAAGCTGGAGAAGAAGCCCGTCAAGTTCTCCAACTTGCTCTTGGGCGCCGGTCTCAACATGTTCGAGGTAACCACTCTTGGTCAGCCGCTCGAGGTCGTCAAGACCACCATGGCTGCCAACCGTGGCGACGGCTTTGGCACCGCCTTGGGCCGCATCTGGGGACGTGGTGGCATCCTTGGTTGTGAGTAATCCCTCTATTCCATCTTCCGGTTCTCTGCCTCGATCCATCATCTGGATTATGAATCGAAGGCCCTCCGATTGACAACCACCGAAAATGATGATTAAGTGATGTTGACACTTTTTTCTTGAAAACAGTCTACCAGGGTCTCATCCCTTGGGCCTGGATCGAAGCCTCCACCAAGGGTGCTGTCCTGCTCTTCGTCGCCTCCGAGGCCGAGTTTTACGCCCGCAACGCTGGCGCTTCCGAGTTCGGTGGTGGTATCATCGGTGGTGTTACCGGTGGTGTCGCCCAAGCCTACGCCACCATGGGATTCTGCACTTGCATGAAGACGGTCGAAATCACCAAGCACAAGATGGCCGCCTCTGGCGTCAAGCCCCAGAGCACCTTCGCGACCTTCATGGACATCTACCGCAAGGAGGGTATCCGCGGTATCAACAAGGGCGTCAACGCCGTTGCCATCCGTCAGATGACCAACTGGGGTTCCCGTTTCGGTCTCTCCCGTCTGGCCGAGCAGGGTATCCGCGACGTCACCGGTAAGAAGGACGGCCAGAAGCTCAGTGCTTGGGAGAAGATCCTCGCCTCCGGCCTCGGCGGTGGTCTCAGCGCTTGGAACCAGCCCATTGAGGTCATCCGCGTTGAGATGCAGAGCAAGAAGGAGGACCCTAACCGACCCAAGAAGATGACGGTCGGTAACACTTTCCGCTACATTTACTCCACCAACGGTATTTCCGGTCTTTACCGTGGTGTTGCCCCTCGTATTGGTCTCGGCGTTTGGCAGACGATTTGCATGGTTGCTCTGGGTGATATGTGAGTTAATCCCCCTTGGTCCCCATATTCTATTCGGTTCAACGCTAACCACTGTGGCACTGCAGGGCGAAGACTTACGTCGAGAAGCTCACTGGCGACAAGGTCACGGCTAAGCACTAAGTAGACGGCGTTAAACCGGGTGTTCTAGGTCAGGGCCCGGAAAGGTCATTGGGCTTAGGATTTGGCTGGTTGGCAAAATGGATCGGAATCGGACTTGGTGTGGGGGGGTTATCGCATGTCCGCCGATACTGCGGGACGACTCCACCTATGACCCCGTGCGAGTGAAATCCTCGGGGAATTCGCGTCTATTACTGTCGATGTTTTTTTTTCTTGATTTCCTGCTTCACTTAGAGATATTCTGTTAAGGATGCACCCAGCGCCCTTGGAACTATAGACGACTTGTCCATGGACTGAGACCCTGTACCTGTGCCAATGAAGCTGATAAGGTCTGCCGAATGATGACGATCGTCGATGTCGATTGTTTCCGATTCGGAGTAGAGTCCGGCGAAGGTCGAGTGGCTCACGGGCCGGCCGAGCGTGACGAGTTCGGATGCAGTTGGAAAACGCTAAGCGCGCGCCGCTTGGGTAAAGTGGGTAAGTTGCTTAAACTACGTTGCGCCCGGTCCGGAGTCGATATTCGGCCCTGGTCGCACTGCCTGCATAGCACGCTGCAGTACGGGTCAGTTTGGTCAGACTGGTGCAACGTACTACTGTGACCTTCCAAGACGCGACCCCTGAAACCAGTTCATATGCGTAAGTACCTGAATGTAGTGGACGAAACCCGGAGCAACGTGCTTGACCATGCATGCCTCCGTGGCCTACGGGAGGATGCGGGTTTCGGGTCCATTATCTTTGGAAATATCCCGGATGGACGGCGATCGCCCGACACACCGGTGATTCCAGAGCTAGTTTTCCGTCGTTCATCGGGTTTGTTTCCTGAACATTGTTTTGATGCTTGAAGGCTGAGGGTTCATGAGTCGATTTTCTTTCAGGGACATGGAAGGACATTTGAGGCG
The DNA here is from genome assembly GCA_001937105.1 of Colletotrichum chlorophyti. Taxonomy (NCBI): domain Eukaryota; kingdom Fungi; phylum Ascomycota; class Sordariomycetes; order Glomerellales; family Glomerellaceae; genus Colletotrichum; species Colletotrichum chlorophyti. The sequence goes on along the minus strand of MPGH01000132.1, from coordinate 657,382 downwards.
AACCCTATCGAATCGAACCGAGTTCGTGATGGCCTCAGGTGTTCAAATGGTGAGCGAACATTCGCAACGACGAGTTGGTTTCTGTCTCTTGAAAATGGGGCGAGCTCTGCGTGTGTTGACGTGTATATATATGCATGTGCCTTCGTTAGTTGGGCTCTATTTTGACATTTTCATTACATCCCTCCCTCCTCCCCTCTTCTTCATGATGCGGGAAGGGATCACTAGAATAGATATTACGGCGGGTAAGATAGCTGGTGTTGTTGGTAGCGGGTAAACATGAGAAAGAGGGCCTCGGTTTGCTAGCCATCGTCTGCCTACCTGGGTTGACCGATGATGCTCAAAGACATTAACAATACATTCTCTTTTTCTTCTTTTGTGGCTGGCATGATTTATTCGATGGTGATCCACAGGAAGGCCTGACGGTTATCAGCACCCATGTCCACCCAGAACAGCGTCGACATCACTGAGATCGGAGAATTGTACACGAGGGAAGGTCTTTGTTGGGGTTAAGAGAAAGAACCGAGTCGAGGGGTTTTTCAAAGAACTGAAAGATACTTCCTCGAGACAACGAGCGGCCCATCGGCGGCTGGTGCACTGGTCAAGCCAATATTTCATTACAATACCTGCAAACTCTGTCCCGATAAGAGCAATCAGAGGTCTTGCCTCTCGTGACGAAAGGTGGTGTAAAGGACTCGCTTGATCGGATCATGTGCTCCCCAATCTTTCCATCCTTCGGTCTGACGTGTTTGCGGATAACCAGCTGTCAGTGGAGGAGCTGCCCGTCTCTGCGTAAATTTCTCTTCAACCACCTCAGTCGATATATGTCCATGTCAGACGAATAACCTAAAGAATATGTTCCATAATTATGAAAAGACTATTAGAGCGTGCGTTCATTATTGAGTTTGAGTAAGGAAGAGACCTTAAGAGCAAGAATGGAAGGACTTGGATTCTGAAATATTAGTTAGGGATGTAAGTGCTCGGGTTTCGGTGAACACCTCCTGGCAGCTCTTGAAACAGACTACTGCGTCGATAAGTCTTCAAACGTAGCCCTTTTTATTTCTTAGCATTCAAATCTGACAGCTGCGAGGTGTGTCCGTTGAAGGCGGTTTACTTGTCTTTGTTAGATGTCGCATGGGTGGTTCACCACTAAAGCGTCTGGTCAGCGACATCCAAGGGGAGCGTATCAGGTCTGCTGACCAGTCGGACGACGAAGCTGATATCAAAGCCGATTTCATCCAACCAATATATTCCAAGAGCAACATCGGTACGGGTGGCTGTGTCTCGCAGCTCCAGAGCGTATTCTCAGCATGAGCACGGTATTGCGGCTGCGGCATCTGAATTTGGGTGTAGTTGTCTTACGGAAAGCCAGCTTGTCTCTCGTATATTTGTACCCAAGCGTTTTATTTATTTCCAATCCTGTGAAGTCGTTACACTGGCTACGAGGGGGGAGGGGGCCGTCTCCCAGACCTCTCATGAAGGCGATAACAAAGTCACACAATTGGAGGATCTGTTGAACCAAGCTTGGAGCAACAGTCCCGCTTGCGTAGGCCAGCTATTCAAGTATGCTGAGTTCCTATCTTGCTTCATCGCTGGCTGGAGGACTATGGCGTTTCAAACGTAGCTGTTCGTAATTTTCTCTCCTAAAGAGGGCCCCTACGCGATTGACTTGATCCATAGAGCGGCGAAGCATAGCCAGTTACATATCCACCGCACTTCGGTAACCTCTCAGAAGATATCGACTCAAACTGGTTTGCTTATACTCGTACATGTTAATAGACATATGTATATATTCGACTTCTCGTTACTACTTGCCTTCTTGACTAGCGATATAGAAGACGAGAAGCTAACGAGGGCCGACAGTGAAGCAAAGTAAGATACAAATACGGATGAGGTCAGACCCTGTGAAACAAAACTATGTGCGTTGGAAATTGGTAATGTCTCGCTTTCATGGTAGCCATCGTTAACCTCCATCGGCAAAACCCCCTCAATATCGTCTGTCGCTGAACCCCGCTTCATCCTCATAGCGGTGGCCAAGCCTTGCATGGTGATTCCGAGACAGTCCATTGCGCATAATACATCCTCCGCAAAGAAATATCCGGAGTGACATACACAACGAATTCTACCACTCTGCAGAGCCACGAGACCGAACGCGAGTGGGCTCCCGGCCGGCGTCATCAGTCAACCATCGCCCCAGCCACCGAGAGGCTTGCTGTCGTAGCACTTGAGCTCGCCGTATCTGTTGTGGGTGCTCTCCCACCACGTCGAAAGCAACCAGCCCACGTCGCAAGACATGAAAGCCTGGAACTCCCATTCCATCCAACCATCCGATAAGGCCTCGCATTTCGGGTACGTGATCCAGTGGCACGCGTGAGGGACGTTCAGGTTTGTCCAAAGCTTGTCGCATAGGGCGCCGACGTCGTCGTTGTAGACCTTGGCCTTGACATACCACCAGTTGGCCCAGAACGCCCATGTCTTTCTGAGTCGGCATTCGATTGGTACGGCGTTCGGTGTCGGATCCGGATATGGCAGCGGGGGGTGGGACTGGTCGTGACCTGGGTGTGGGCTTGGAGGGAACGGTATGGCGGAGACGAGGAGGTTCGCTGCCAGGACGAAGGTGATATGATGGACTTTCATGCTGTGACGGTGGTAAGAGGGGAGCTAGGTAATAAAGGAACTCGAGAATTGCTTTTGTTGCCGACCGCCGAGCAGGACTGGCTGTCGAGCCTTGCTGAGGAGGGTAAGGTTGGCACGGTACTGGCCGATCAAAAGGAGATTGCTGTCTCGTCGACGCCCATGGGAAACCAAATTGACCCTTTTGTATGTTATTCCAGGACATTCGCCACCTTTCTCAAGGTGATTCACAAGGTTCTCTCCAGAGTTTGAGGCTCAGCTCGTGAACGGGGCCAAACAATAGTTGGAGGGAAGTCAAGCTGATTTATTAAATATGCCGTCGTCGGAACCTCTTCAGCGACAAATCATGGTTCGCCGACTTACCTCGACAACATGCCCACGACTTGGCCTTCCCGGTTATTTCTTGCATACATGGCAAGATCTCCGAGGTTGCTTGCGGGACAGACACAATATCAGTGTTTTCAGACTGTGGTTCTTCACGCTGCCTTGACGGCTATGAGCAGTCACCATCAAGGTGGCATTTGACTTGTAGATCCGGATGAAGCTGGCATCAACAAAGCACAATCACATTGAGATCAGTGTTTCCCCAGTCAACAACGACCGTCGCCAGGCCCAGCCGCAACTTCGCGGTGGCTGTTCAAGGATAAGGCTGAGGAGGGAGGAAAATAGACAATCAAAACTCGCATTAGGATACGCTTCCACATTACGAAGAAACAACTGCGAGCGCTGGGGTCTCGAATCATGGGCTCATATTCGGGAACCTGCCAAAGCTTCCTCGTGTCGACCCTAAAACTTCTTACAAATCAGGCAGTAGCTTAAGAGCAGGTAAAACAAGAGCATAACGCAGGTGGGTGGATGGGGAAGAAAAAACCGCCTGGTGAAGGGAAGTCTAGGTGGTTCTTGTATGACACTAGGCCAAATTACGAGCCACAAGATGGTGTGGTTGTGTTTGGTTAGCCCTGTGCCAGCCAGCGGGTATGTGTGTATGTCGACTTAATTTTCATTCTCGCTGCTACGATCGAATCGTAGAAGTTAAAGTGCGCCTCTGTAAACACCGAAGCATCCGAACACCCGTTAGGCCCAGACATCCAGGTTGAATGTGCCGCAACGACCCCATCAGGTCATTAGCCTCACCAAAGGTTTGGTCTCTAGCCCATTCAAGAGACCCTCGAGGTATTGAACGCCGCTCATGGATCCTTGTGGCTGGAAGAGGTCAGTGATTTCTCGAACCCCAATAGGGCATACCTTAGCACAGGCAGTTCGTGATGCTGCGAGCGGAATGAAGTCTGGCTGGGTCGGCCGGCTCCAGGACCCATCGGAGTTGTCTACTTCGACTGTGAGGAAGACCGGGCGAAGAGGTTGTTGTCTCCATATCGCCGGCTCGGGAATCTGCCTCGACAACCGCAACACCTCACTGGACTCTGACACGGTCGAGCTCTGTTCTAGACCTCTGCGCAGAGGGGTTACCCTTATCACATGAAGCGCTCCATCACTCTACTCGTAGACCATAGGACGATGTTGTTAGAGGCCGCTGGCAGAGACACCGGGTTATGTAAGTCCCGCCCGTTCTACTACAGAGACGTACGAAAAGTTGAAAAGTTGCCGGGGTCGGTTTTGAGAACTTGGTAAATGTCAATTCAACTTCGCTACAACTGACTACGTCCAAGGGAGTTCAATCCAGGATAGTACACTCTGTTCCTCTCTGACACGTCCTGTAGTCACCCTCTGTCCTCGTAGTTGCAGTCTGCTTACCATACTGGTAAGGCAGAGTTAAAGGAAGCAGGACCGGGCGCCGTGTCGAGTTGCCTGCATGCAAAAGAGCGTCAACCATGTCCTTCCTCTTATGGTGCTTTCGACTTGACATGGGTCGCCATAGATAGGCCAAACTGTGACGAGGAGTCGACAGCAACGTCGTATACGCATGCAAATACCAGGAGTAACAGACTCAAGCTCCCCATTTCACCTGACAAGCTTTGCTGTTGGACGACAGCCTTGGACTACTTACATGGGTTCGATGTCGGCTTGGATCTGCAAGCTGGTCTTTTGAGTGTGGTTTAAATCTTGGCGGTCAACAGACCGGCCCCGGCTGCCTTCGGGATCTAGAATCACTGCCTGGCATGTATGGAGGACTCGCTCGTGCCTTGGGACGACACCCCGACCCAATATCTAAGGCCACTTGGGAACCTTTGGGGTTGACTCGTCACAGAGATCTTGAACAGCAATTCACGTTCTCCAGCCCTTCACCCAGCCCTTCATTGCTCTTCGCCAGATTCACCGCCGACCTGACCGTCCTGTCTCCCCCGAGATGACGTTCTTAGCGCAGTGGGAAGTAAGTCGCGCGAATGGACGACATCGCAGAAGTGGCTCACCACACCAACACCGTATTGCTCTTTTTGCAAGAATGATGCCCCGTGTTCTCGGGTAATGGTTGTCCAACCGCAATAGTATTGCAGATGGACTCATAAGCGATGAGCCGGCGCACGTACGTTGTGGTAGTCGGAGTGAACCCTCTGCAAGGTGTCGAACGACGACGTGAACCCCTTAGCTTGCCTATCCCCGGGACCCTCAGGCTCCGACCATCTCGACCGGGAGTATTGAGGAGAAAGACAGGGAACCGCCAAAGACCCGGTTCTTCGGCGTCGCCCAACCTCTCAGTGGGTTGAACAAGGGAGAGGGAGCATCCGAACACCAACTCTTCCCAGCCGGCTTCCAACGTATGCTTTCATTTGAAGACACTGGGCTCCCATCATCGCATCAACCCAGCGCGTCCCAGCCGTTCTGCCATTGATCTTCAGCCCGTCTCCACGAGCATGGCCGGCGACGTGAAGCCAACCTCTTGGAGAGGGGAGGCTCTGCCAAACCCATGCCATCTTGGAATCCACCCGAACGGCATCGTCACTTGGTCCTCACTCAGCNCCTCGCCGGAAGACTGCGGTGCTACCCTGACCCCATAACACAAGGCATCCGCCCGCCGCGATAAAACCACACCGACATAGATCAACGATCACGGAACCCCTCGCCTGAACACCCGCATAGTTCCAGAAGAACGTGCAGAAGGGGGAGGGGAATGGTAATCATTGAAACAAATAACGGCGGCCTTAGTCGACGATGCTTGTCAACAATGAGTACTGCCTGATATCACATCTTGGTTTTTTTCCTATTCGAGGGGGTCGCGTATACTTGAAATCATATAATAATCACACCCGAGGTCTACACCCGCAGATGAGCTGAGAGTGACGTTGAACCAACCTCACCTCATCCGTCCAAAGTACTCCAGGCCCCAGCTTTGGACCCGGATAATTTTTTCTTATAGAATTTGTTTACGATAAACAACAAACACTAGCCTTACCTTAAATTTCCCATTAATGAAAGATAATGCAAGACGGCGGACNNNNACGGTGACTAAACGTACACCCGATAAGACCCCCCAAATCGTCTCATGATATAACACGAAACAGAAAAAAAAACCCCCCATTTGCTCTACCGCAAGGACACACCCGTCGACGTCAGACGTCAATCAGGCTGGCTGATCTCGACAGGGCAGCCCTTCATCCCAAAAGGATGGAAGGAACAGAACAGAATATCGGACGGATGTGCCATGGTAGCGCCTGACGAGAGAGGATCGTCGCCTCACTGAAGCGATCAACGCGCTGATGTGCACGGCCGACGACCAGAACCCGTCCCAGCTTTCCCCTACCCTCAACGAAGCAAAAGCAAGAAAACCTCAACACCGACCAAGTGCAAGACCCCGGATCCCCTCCCCTCAATCCCCAAGGACAAAAAATAAAATAAAAATAAAAATTCTAAATCTCCAAACTGCAGGAATCGGCAGAATGATTGATGACAGCCCAGTTTTGCGCTTCATGATCCCAACCGCCGACCAGTGTCATCCCCCCCTCTCCCCAAAAAAGAACGAAAGTTAAAGAGACCAGGCTCCTGTTGGGGAAACAAAGAAAAGAAAACAAACAAATAAATGAATACAACAACAGCTTGGAAAAAACTTTCATAGACTACCTTTCCCCTTCTGAGCATAGGCACAGACATCATCCTGCCCAGACCACAAGCATCCTGACTCACGACCCTTTCCGCGAAGTCCAAAGGCACTGTGCTGAGCGCACTACGTTCCCGTTGCTGTCTGATGAACTCATGGCCCCCAAAACACTCACACCCACACGACATCACTTTCCATTGTCCATTCCCCCTTGCAATATCAGTGAAACTCGAAACAAAACGCGGCCACTATAACGCACAAACCTATCGTCCTCGGACATTATTTTTTCCTTCTTTTCGCGTCTATGAGAAGTTGAAAACATCGCAGAAACAAGTGACCGGACCAAAAAAAAAAAAAAAAGACCGGATGAACGCCTCGATCCATGCTTCAGTTGATGGCTGCCATAGACGCTCCCCAACTAGGGAGTGAAAAACCGGGGTAAATTTGATCACAGGTGCAGGGCGAAATATCTTATCTTTGTCGTCTGTCCGTGTATAATAGGCTAGGTGGGATCTTGGGGGAGTCTTGGATTGAGAAGCTTGTTTTACGACTTGTTCTCGTCTCACCAGCTTGATCAGCACTTGCCAACGTGCCAATGTTGCCAGTGTGCTGGTTAGTCTTGCTTGGCCTCCATTGCCTCAAACGCTCCCCCCTCTCCCCCGCGAATTATTTTGTGTCATGGACGGCATCCGAATCAGTGGTCCAGGGCACGCCGAGAATCGACCAAGATTCAAAAGCTCAAGCTAGAACCTTTCAGGCGCCAATACAATAAAAATATGTCAATCCCCCAATGATGAATCAGGACAGATTAACGACAGCATCCAGCATTGATCGTCCGACTACTACGTACTAGTCGGCGAAACTGGCCGCCGATAATCGCGGTCGCGTTTGCAATGCTCCGAAAATCGACCCGATCGCCCAGCTGCTAGCCACTTGCATGACACCACTTCAGCAATAGTGAGGTCGGGGTCCTCCAAGGTGGGCAAGATACTGCCAGAAGCAGCAGGTACCGCTCGCCGCGACGCCCGACCACGCTCGTCACCGTCTCAAGATGCTGCGGAAGTACTCCGTACCGTGCTGTGCACTGCGGCAGAGGGTGACCGCCTGGCCCCCCCTCACTACCAGTCCGTCGTGCCTAGGACCAGGTTCCAAGATTCCACGTTTCTTCTAGAAGGGCGGAAGCGCGGACGCACCAACGGGTGGTGGTGGACGCTTCCCGGACAGGCTGATTGGCGTGCCGCCTGCAATTCCGGCGACATGTGGAGAAGAGAGACTGACAAAACAACAGGTCATCCCAAGTTACTTGTCGTAGTTGGATGGCTCAATTAATGAATACTTATCCTGCCTTGATATTTGTACCTGAGGGTAGGCACTATAGTAGACGTATGCTGGCTTACCGCGGCTCAATTCCACGATGGGTACTTTGACCCAGGTTCGCCATCCTTCCGTCCAGCGCAATGCGGACTTCGACTGCCTATTGCGAGTTGAAAAAAAAAAACCCCCCCGAGTGAAAAAAAGAGGGTGCAAGATCGATTCCGAGAGCGGAACGACACGCCCATGGGGACATCTTCTCATCGAATGTCAGTGAAGCCTTTCGACAAAATCGAACGGAGACTGTCCGGTTCCCCACGATCCACGGTTATGCCTGATGATGGACCACCCGACAGCTGCCGAAGGCACAAAAGGACCGGCCCTATTTCCGGCAGGGCGTCAGAAGGGAGCCCACTGACTCACCCCCTTCCCTATTCCCCCAGGGATTCTGGCACCACCGGGGCAGACGGGAGTACGTTGTGAGGCCATGGCCCGTACATCTGGCAAGGAACCAGAACAGAAAAACGGCCCGCAACTGTTTGGCCGACGGCAGCTCCACGCAAGACTGTCAGGGACAAGGACTTGACCCAAGGACAAGGTGAATCCTCACCGCTTGAGCCTTTGCTTGATGACGATGAGCCGTTGTGGAATGTCACCAGACGCGTCTGCCCCGTCGGTGGTGCTCTGCTGACAGTTCTCTCGTGAGACGAAGTTCAGGCTCATCCTGGCCTCACCCGGGGCTGCCCTTGTTGCATTGCTGATGACGGAGCTTCTTCCAATATCCCTCGAGATTTAACGTGGAACATTCAACAACAAATCTTGCTGTTGGACAAAACCAAGTTATTGAAGATTGCGTTGCTTACTGCCTGGTTTCACCTTTCACTGGTGTGTTTCAGGCAGTAGCGTGTCTGCAGTTGTGCCTCGAAGAGCGATAGTTGTCGTGAGTTGTGCCGTTTGGCGCGCATGGAACTCCGCAGCCAGCCGCCTCAATCAGACTCCATGGTAATGTTCCACCGCTAAAAGATGGCTGGGAATGTACAATCTGGTCACGTCACGTCAACCATTCTTCGTCCACGACGAGAGGAGCAACGATGGTCTTCGACTCAAGTTTGCCGTTGCCCGTCCTTCATGCTAGGGAATCATCCCAAATCTTTCTTTCGGATCATATCAAAGCATGATGGCGGCAGCTGTCGCTAATCGAGAACTATCAAAAATCGTGCCAATGCAAGGCAACAATTCGTCGTCGTACAGATTTGCAATCTCTAGTCCCGTGTTCTTCTCCAATCCCACGTCACTGGACTGCCCAGATAGCCGGCTTTACAACTTCGAATGACGTTTGTCGTTACGGTGGATGCAGTCAAACGCATTGAGCAATCTCATTTAATCGGACGACGTGAAGGAACAAATCGACAGACTCATGATCGACTGCAGGAAATTTGACACAGGCTCCAGACCAAACCCTATCTGGGTGCGCACTGGGTCCCGTGGTAATAGGTGTAAACAAACGCAATGGTACCCATTTCACCCACAGCTTAATATCCGAAGATGCCAGGGTTTGACGTCGTGGATGCAGACGGCGACATGATGCAAATGATGCAGCATGCCAACCATGCACTCTATTGACAGGGTCCTACGCGCCATCGTTTGAAGCTCTTCTGGCCTCGAGCGCTTGTCATTCCAGCTGGTAATGGTGTCGAGAAGCCCTGCCATTACGACAAGTTTGAGCTTGTTGCTCGAACATCGAGCTGATGTCCCTCTCAGTGGTCTGCCACAATCCCCGCCGGCCCTGTCGGCTCCGGAGCCAAAGTAACTCTTTGGAACCTACTTCGTACACTCCGTACAAGTTATATTGTTACGACTGACACTGCGAGATGGGTTCTCTCCCGGTCATCCTGCCGCGCCTCAGTTTGTCTGGGGGCATTCAGCGTGCCATGCGTTGGGGAGTATGGTATCGCTTGTAGCCTTGGTCGATAATTTTTCGGCTGGGGGGTTCGTAGTGTCGTGAGTATCAATGAGCAACCAAGGCTCTCTTCGTAACCCGAGAAGAAAAGAAAAGCCCCTGGCATGTTGTTACGTGTAAAAGTGCACCAACAACGAGTGAAAGAAGAAACGAAGTGGACTGATCCTGTTGGTGCTCAGTGGAGCTAGCACTGCGATATTTGTGCCGGTGGTGTTGATGCCGCTGATCGCTTCCATCATAATTGATAGTGTCGTGGTACGAACTTGCAGAAAATCGAGGGTTCAGGTCAATGGCCAAGTCTCTCGGGTGTCTGCCTTCCTCTCCAAGATGGCATCAATGCAACGGAGCCGGACCCCTTGACTCTCTTGATTCTTTGTTCGCTCATGCTACTCGTGTCCTACGACTTAGCGGAAGATTGCGGGTGAAAGAGTAAGCCAAGAAATCTCGTCTATGTATGGAGACCACCTTGTCTTGAATCTGTCAAACGAGGCGGTCGCAAGCTTGGGGAAAAAAGACGCATGTCTAGATACGGTAGAGGACCCCTTCGTCGATGGCGGCCAAGACTCCAGAGGCGTCAGTTATTTACAACCCCCCAGCCTTCCCCAACTTCTCTACATACAACGTAGAGCTTACTGACTCAAAAGGGAGGGGATGTAGACCCGGATGGCGGCCGAATTAGGCTTCAGTAGAGGGTGGTTTGTGCAGCAAATGCGGGAGAATCAGGGCCGCCAAATCCCCGCACTTTGCAGGATGCGGGAGCGGAGGCACAGTGCAATTGTGCGCGCACTTCGAAGAACAAAAATCGGGGAACGAGGGACGGGGGCGCATCCCGAGAGTTCACATCAGTGGCGGTTGTGGGTAGCGCAGTATTGGTGCAGCGGCATGAATCGATGCCCCTAACGGGTAGGATACGTTGAAGGGCGGGCGACATACGGATACAGCCTATCACTATCCGACCCAGTGACAGGATTTGAAATGGCTCATGGCTGCCGGCTCAGCATGCAGCGTGTCTCTTTGCTAAGAAAAACAGGAGCGCAAAGACGGTGAGTGACCGCCGAGAGTCCCCACGAGTCCACGAGGACAAATTGAGGGCCAGAGTGAGGTGAGGGCGAGACTTTCCCAGGCCCATCAGCCTTCAGGGTCTCTCGGACCGTTTAACCATCTGGTCTAACTTCCAGCGGCACCTCAAGGCTCGAGATGGAACACAAGGGCTTCGCATAGGCCCGGGCGTCGTCCGTGGCAAGGCAGGGCAAGGGATGATGGCAAGCTGGGATGGTGGAAGTAGCCGTGTACGGAGCTCAACGGGCACACATGCTCAGTATCGCTTCTCGGTAAACTGTTTTAGCAAAACATCGGCCAAATTCTCGAAAGCCAGGCTATTCCATGTGTAAGGTTGTCAGCCAGACCAGTCAATGGCCAAACAGCTGGTTGACTGCCACTCCTGCCCAGCGTTTAGGGCGGAAAGGCCAAGTAGACCGAGCCTTTCGCGTAGACTGGATTTCCTGGCGTCCGCAACGGCGATACCGAAGGCGTACCAACAAGGCTCTCAACGGACAGGAAATATTTTACTGGCGTTTGGCGCGGCCGTCTCGCCTGGAGATGCAAGATGGCCGCTAGCGCAGATCCGGTCTCAAGGCATAGAAAGCTTAGGTCAGCACTCCCGAGGAGGCGGCGAGTCGTGGCGAAGCGAGGAATGAGTTGCTTGTTAGCCACCATGGTCGGCTGCGGTCGGTGCGAATTCGAAAGCGATGCGTGGTGCGGATCGGCCGGAGCGGCGAAAGTGACTGAGTAAGAGCAAAGTCATGAATGGGATAAGCCCCAGTCACCATGACGTAGGGTAGGTCATAGGCGCGAAAACCCTTCCTCCTGCGAGTTATCCGCACGCCGTAGACAAGCCGAGGAGAAGGGATTAGAGTCAGTTCGGCAGCTTGCTTGGTTCGTGGGCCCATCATTCCAGCAAGTCTACCAGCATAGCACAGGGCAGATTCTGTCCTTCGACTACCGGGACCCGCCGACCGTAAGTCTGATGACCGATAAGCAAGGCCTGGAAACTGGAAAGACGAACGCTCAGCGAGGGTTTTTTTCCCGCAAACATCGGGGGACCCTGTATGCATGCGAGGTGCGGTGAACAGTGGGTATTCCTCGGCAGGGCGTACCTGATTCTCGTGAACCCGACGTGGGTAAGCCATATTAGCTCGTCGAAGTTATTCTCCGCCGGACCAGACTGAGACAAGGAATCGAGAACAATTCGATGTGGGCTAAGTCACCTTTCACGAGGCTGCAGCTTCTGGTTCCAGAGTTCTTGGGGTTCTCTGCTGCAGGACCCAGACTGTGTGCCGAGAGTGTAGAATCCCACGTTTCCCCGGCTGGAGGTGAGCCAGACCAAATTAGACCTTTTCCGACCAGCCAGGTCATTGATGTGTCAAGGACGGCAAATGCATACCAACGAGAGCAGACAGAGAGTCGCAGCCTTGGCGACATGGAAGACAGCCTTGGGCGCTGGAGTATCCTTACCTGCCCTGGGTGGAGTTGGGAAGGAGGACAAATAATGTTTCCTCACCCACAGCGGCCAGCGGGGCGCATCTGGACCAATCCTCGCTTTCTGGTTGGCTGATACTGTTGGTTGATGACCCACTCGCGAGTGAAATACAGCGGGAGGGATCAATATGGCGCGGGTCGGCAGCACGGGCTGAGAGGGGACGGGATACTGTGCACTACCACGCGGATACGCACGACGCAGCCCCCCCGTCCAGCCCTTCCAAGTCTTCTCCATAGTTCTCTGCATTCAAGCGGTACCGTACCGGGACTCCATAGTAACTTGCCTATGGGAACTCGGAGAAAACCGACAGGGCTGGGCGGCGGTAAATGTAGTACGGTATCCGTCTGCACGTCGAAATCGGAGCGAACGACGCTTAGAGAGGTTTCGTAGGTCCATACCACAAGGGGTAGGATGGTGCTGTATCCGTCCGAGGAGTGAGCGGGAGAGATAGAGAGCAGAAAACGCCCAATACTGTGTGTCAGTGTGGATTAGCGCCTCCGGGTGCGATTTGTCGGTGGTGGCAACTTGCGGGAATGACCTGTGTGGAAGTGGAATCAACGGGAGATGTTAGCGTCCTGAGTGGTCCTGCGGGCGATAACCCTGGCACGATTACGGGTGAGACCAGGTTGTTGCGGACTAGCCGCAAAAGCCTAATGGTAAATTCCAACAAGTGTTGCAGTAAGGTGATTTGATACCGGGCGGACAGCCAAGGTACCTGGGTTGGGGAATTATATGTACGTAAGTGCATGAAGTTCGAAGTCTGCATGTCAGTGACTCGAGCAGCATCATTTCCCTTCTTTTTTGGCTCTCGTCCTGGCAAAGGACATGTACAGTAACTGAGGAGCAAAGGGGCCTTGTAGCTGCCGTGATGCCTAGGGCGGACAGTCAGAGAACAAGTTGGTCGAGGTATTGACGCCAGCAGGAGCTACTTATTTGGTTTCATGAAAANCCCCCCCCCCCAACCGAGAAGGAATAAAAATCTCAAAGGAATGAAGTCGAATATATGATTAGAACGGGCAAAAGAAAAAGTACGTATCTGGTCTGATTGGGGAGTTGCCCACACCGGCCGCCTTGTCCGTCGTTGCCGGCCGAAGCATTTTTCTGTCTTCAGGTTGATCTGAAGGGCAGGTGAACACTAAGAAACGTGGTGTACGTAGGTGTTGGCGAGATCAGCCTTTTCTGCTAACCTTGGTAACAATGAGGTAGAGAGGTCAGATCAGTCCCGAACAGGGCAGAGAATGGCGCTCCGACTGCGTGTGCGATAGCACAGTGCGCGGTGCTCGAGATGGACAGGGCGCCAACCCACTAGAAAAGTTTGAAAGGGCCGTTTCCCGATAACAAGGCAGGCGATTGGCGGGACGGACTCAAACTGACAGGGTTGATTTCAATGACAGTTCTTCCCAGCCCCCTCCGTTCCATGTGCTTCGCTGTGAGCTCGTAGTCCTCCATCGCCTCCAGCTGTTTAGGGTCAGAGCTCAGGGCACTGAATGGCGGCAAGGAAAGACCCCTCTTCGTTCTCACTCATGACTGGCAGCGACTTCTTGGAGAAGAACCAAAAGCTTGTTGTGATCCACATGCCTTGGAGTCTTGGATAAGAAGAGGGCCGTGCTGCTATCGACGACCAACGACTGTGTGGACTCCCGCAATATCCCATGTCAACAATGAGCAGGGAAGATACGTACTTTAAACTCCTCTTCATAAATGTTTATGCACACACACCACCCGGCAAGGTAGCTAAGGTATTGCGGCGGGCTTTCCGCGATGATACGTGCATATACCGATGTGACTGATGACCGAGTTGGTCGAAGTGGCGATGGTGAATGAATGAGCAATAGAGAGAGGCAGAAGTCATTAAGCATGTTATCCGGAAGAATAACCGTTGTAGAACCGGCTGAAGGCGCAAGTTTGCGTCACATTGCTCTGATTGATCCAGGTGAGGCACTCAATTGTCGTTGAAAAATCGAAAACATCCGACTTGCGATAGAGGACGGGGCCCGTTGCTGACCGCCATACAGCGCAGTACTCATCCACCCACATGTCCCATTCGTTTAATCATCCATCCATTACGATGGTGTAGTCCAAGCTCAAGTAATTCTACGTTGTATACGGATACTGCGTAGGGTGATGGGGGAGGAGCACGCTTCATGTTCCAACAGATGCAAGCGTTGTACACTAGTTGAGACGAGACCAAATAATGCGAGACAAAACCCGACAACGAACAATTCACGGTCCAACGCCCTGTCCATGCATACTCCGATATGTCGTCTGTCAATGACCTCGTTTTTGTCCCGAGTCCCTTGAGGCACTGTCGTCATTTGCTACCGAGGTTCGAAAATCGCGCAAGCCGCCTCTCATTCTGTGTTTACCTGGGCAGCTCCGGATAGGCCAGGAAGGGGAATACGACGCGGAATGGCCGTTTGTGTGAAAGCAGAGCTGGAGGAGGAAAAAGACGCAGCGATCGGGCAATGCGATGGTAAAAGCGAGCTGCCAAGTTACAGGTAACGGCATGTCAAAAGGTACGGGAAAATGAAGAAGAACTTACTTTAGGATTACCTCCAAATGCGCTTAGCTTTCATAGCTTCTTGGTAGTCATCGCAGAACAGGGTACTGCCGAGACCAGGTAGTGGTGCCAAAAGCTGTACGTACCTGGCCTTGCCTTACCTGACCTGCGACGGCCCTGTCCATCCGCCCAGTCGGCGACTCCACAAAGCTCGAGGAAGACCGAAGCACACCTTTCAAATCCCCACGGTTGGTGATGAGCGAGGTATCACCGACACTCAGCGAACCAGTGAGAAACATCGGAGGTGGTGTGGGGGGCCGAGGGCCCGGATGAATGAGGTAGCGAGATGGATGAAAAAAAAAAAAAAAGGTAGTCTTAGTGCAGAAATCCAATTCGCCCAGTAGGAACAGTGGAAAAAAAAAAAAGTGAACGATGGACCACCTCATTGACCCACTTTAAATAGATACCCACTTCGCTCCCTCATCTGGACCACACCACCCAGTGAATGTGAGCTGCACATGCATCCCACACTTACAAGGTACCTGCCTTCCATCCATGTCTTTACCTTGAAAACCTGCACCTCTCCTGGTCCTGGAGACTGTAGCCCGGCGAGACCATGTGGGGCAGAATACTTTGTTTACTCGCAAGATTAACTTGGTCTGACCCATTTCCACACTGTGCATGCCAACTACCTAGCAAGAGCGGTTCGTAGTGTGTGCGACGATGTGAGTCTGATGAGAAGGGGAGAGGAACAGAGAGATCTTCGGAGAGACTGGAAATACGGCAAGGTTCATCCAAGGCTATCTGGGCATTTACAATGCGCCCCGAGAGCTTACTCCATGTGCCATCCCATGCAGCGTCAATGCTGCAGCAGGAAACAGAGCGGACAGAGCAAAGAAAACTGTCCAGGCAAAATCCCCAAAGCTCTACCCAAAGCACCTTACACAGGTGGGCAATTTAGGCCCGTGTGTTGCCAAGCTTGGTGTGCTCAGTCACAATCTCACTTATCGCTCACGTCACCTCAAGTAATCTTCTGTTTGCGGCAGATTCTCATCCAGCCAGCCAGGGCGCCGTGTCCAAACATTTTACACGTTTCGTGGTTTCCGTACCGTCTAGCAGAGCACTGGTTCACACTGTGCTTTGACGTTGTACCTTGCTTCCTAGGGCCAATGTATCCGGATACCTTGTTCAATCCAGTGTTGCCAAAGGTATCGTCAATCATCGCAATCCTTTCCCTCGTCTGGATGCTCGACTGGGTCCGCAGCCCAAGTTCGATTCTGTTCTGTTTTAGTCTAGTAGTTATTACCAACTCTAGCCCTGTCGTGTCCGGCATGTCCTCGTCCCAGCCGTCTTGGAGCCGTAAGGTACCGGCCGACTAATAGACTGACTGACTGACTGACTGATCGCTTGCTTCGCTAGTGGTTATTGGTGTTATGGATTGCTGTTGTTGCGCCGCTGTTGCTGCGTGCCAGGCCAAGTTAAAGTACCATGAACCGATCATTGCTTGTAGCTTCCCCAGCTGCTGTTGCTTTCTCCGCGACCTTGCCAAGATGTACCTGCTTCTACGTAGTACCTGGACCTGACTTCACCGTCCTTACCGTCCTGTTCTTTTTCCACTTACCTTACCTTTACGTGTAAGGCAGGCGCAAACTGGGGCAATTGTCCTCGCTTCATCATGTGTGCCTTGAAGCTGATGTCTTTGCTTGACCTCGGTCCGTCCATTCGCCTCTCCTGCCGAACGGTACAGCTATCGCTGCCGTTGCCGTTGTTGCCGTCATCGCGCTCGCGGTTGTGGTCGCGGTCGCCATCGCTCTTTCTTCGCTCAATGCTCGCTGTTCCTTCGTCTTTACCGGCAGGCGGACTACCTGCCGTCGCTTGCGGGTACGTAGAAGTGGAGATAGCTTTTCCAGGTCGGGATTGGCTTTCCTCTCTTGCTCTCTTTCTCTTGCCAGCCTGGGTCAGCGTCGGCCGGATAGCTCGCTCCACGCCCACGCCCACGCCCACGTTCACACACCCATACCCACACAAAACCCACGCCCCATGCACCTTCCTGCCCACGCCCACGCTTGCACCTGGATGCGCCTGTACACACACCCCACACCCGACTTCCACTTCCACTTCCACTTGCACGTCCCAATGGTCGGTCGCCTCTCTGGCTGCCGCTCGTGTCTCTCTCTCACCTCCGGCTCGATCCTCTTAAGTAGCAAAGCTTTCTCCCGTCTCAACCGGAGTTTCTTTCCCTTCTCTTTTCTCCCATCACCCACGAAGGCCTTCTTATATAGTTTGCTTTACGGTCGTGTGGTGCTCAAACAACCTCTCCCCTCACCATCCTCTCCCCTTCTCGTCACCTTCTCCTATGCGTTTCCTGCGATCAACCTACAAAGTATATTTCTAGGCCCGTCCTACGAAGCACTAGCAGCGCATTCGCCGCATCTCGGATTACCCTACACCTTCAGATCCTACTCGCGACAAATACCTTTTTTCGCGCATCACAGCCTGATCAGAGCTCTTCTGCATCACCATCGCAATGGCCGACCCCAATGCTGGTGCGGCCCCCGCGCTCAGCACCCCCATTGAGAGCCACAAGTTCGACGAGAAGGAGCGCCCCGTCGAGGCCGTCCCCGCCTCTAAGCCCAAGGTTGAAGAAGAGGAGGAGGAAGATGAGGATATCGACGCCCTGATTGAGGACCTCGAGTCCCAGGATGGCCATGTTGACGAGGAAGAAGAGGGTATGTTTTGCTCTTGGCGTCCCTGACGGCGTTGCCGTGTCTTCCAAGCGAACACTGCTTGTCGCAACTATGTACTGACCATTATGTGTGTGCAGATGACACTCCTGGTGTTGGCCGTGTTGTCCCTGAAGAGCAACTTCAGACTGACACCCGCCTGGGTCTCACCAAGGCTGAGGTTGAGGTGCGTCTGAAGAAGTGGGGCCGCAACGAGATGGCGGAGCAGAAGGAGAACCTTATCCTGAAGTTCTTCATGTTCTTCGTTGGTCCTATCCAGTTCGTCATGGAGGCCGCTGCCGTCCTCGCCGCTGGTCTTGAGGACTGGGTTGACTTCGGTGTCATTTGCGGTCTTTTGCTTCTCAACGCCGTTGTCGGTTTCGTCCAGGAATTCCAGGCCGGATCTGTAAGTCAACATCGCCCCACCCTGCTGGCACGCGTTGCCAAGGGTACCGTTCGGCCACATATCTGACCACTATCTACCCTTAGATTGTCGCCGAACTCAAGAAGACCCTCGCTCTTAAGGCCGTTGTTCTCCGTGACGGTACCCTGAAGGAGGTTGAGGCCCCCGAAGTCGTGCCCGGTGACATTCTCCAGGTCGAGGAGGGTACCATTATTCCCGCTGATGGCCGTATCGTCACTGAGGATGCGTTCCTCCAAGTTGACCAGTCCGCCATCACTGGTGAGTCTTTGGCCGTCGACAAGCACCGCAACGATTCTTGCTACGCTTCCTCCGCTGTCAAGCGTGGTGAGGCTTTCATCATCGTTACCGCCACTGGTGACAACACCTTCGTCGGTCGCGCCGCTGCCCTCGTCAATGCCGCCTCTGCTGGCTCTGGTCACTTCACTGAGGTTTTGAACGGCATTGGTACCATCCTCCTGGTCCTTGTCATTTTCACCCTGCTTATTGTCTGGGTTTCGTCCTTCTACCGTTCCAACGGCATTGTCGACATCCTCCGCTTCACCCTGGCCATTACCATCATTGGTGTTCCCGTCGGTCTTCCCGCTGTCGTTACCACCACCATGGCTGTTGGTGCCGCCTACCTCGCCAAGAAGAAGGCCATTGTTCAGAAGCTGAGCGCCATCGAGTCTCTTGCTGGTGTCGAGATTCTTTGCTCCGACAAGACCGGTACTCTGACGAAGAACAAGCTCTCTCTGGCTGAGCCCTACACCGTCGCCGGTGTTGACCCCGAGGACCTCATGCTCACTGCCTGCTTGGCTGCTTCCCGCAAGAAGAAGGGCATGGACGCCATTGACAAGGCTTTCTTGAAGTCGCTTCGCTACTACCCCCGCGCCAAGTCCGTCTTGTCCAAGTACCAGGTCCTTGAGTTCTACCCCTTCGACCCTGTCTCCAAGAAGGTCACTGCCATTGTTCAGTCCCCGGCCGGTGAGCGCATCACCTGCGTCAAGGGTGCTCCCCTCTTCGTCCTCAAGACCGTTGAGCAGGACCACGAGATCCCCGAGGAGATTGACCAGGCCTACAAGAACAAGGTCGCTGAGTTCGCTACCCGTGGCTTCCGTTCCCTTGGTGTTGCCCGCAAGCGTGGCGACGACGGTGCCTGGGAGATCCTCGGAATCATGCCCTGCTCTGACCCCCCTCGTCACGACACTGCCCGCACCGTCAACGAGGCCAAGGGCCTTGGTCTGTCCATCAAGATGTTGACTGGTGATGCCGTCGGTATTGCCCGTGAGACTTCCCGCCAGCTTGGTCTCGGCACCAACATCTACAACGCTGAGCGTCTCGGTCTCGGTGGTGGTGGTGACATGCCCGGTTCCGAGGTCTACGACTTCGTCGAGGCTGCTGATGGTTTCGCCGAGGTCTTCCCTCAGCACAAGTACAACGTCGTCGAGATCCTGCAGCAGCGTGGCTACCTGGTTGCCATGACTGGTGACGGTGTCAACGATGCCCCGTCCCTGAAGAAGGCTGACACTGGTATCGCCGTCGAGGGTGCTTCTGACGCTGCCCGCTCCGCCGCCGACATCGTTTTCCTTGCCCCTGGTCTCGGTGCCATTATCGACGCTCTCAAGACATCTCGCCAGATTTTCCACCGCATGTACGCCTACGTCGTCTACCGTATCGCCTTGTCCATCCACTTGGAGATCTACCTTGGTCTGTGGATCGCTATTCTCAACCGCTCCCTGAACATCGAGCTTGTCGTCTTCATCGCGATTTTCGCCGATATCGCCACCCTTGCCATTGCTTACGACAATGCTCCTTTCAGCAAGACCCCTGTCAAGTGGAACCTGCCCAAGCTTTGGGGTATGTCTGTTCTCCTCGGTGTTGTTCTCGCCGTTGGTACTTGGATTACTGTCACCACCATGTACGCTCACGGACCCGACGGTGGTATTGTTCAGAACTTCGGTAACATGGACGAGGTTGTCTTCCTCCAGATCTCCCTCACTGAGAACTGGCTCATCTTCATCACCCGTGCCAACGGTCCCTTCTGGTCTTCTATTCCCTCGTGGCAGCTGTCTGGTGCCATCTTGGTCGTCGACATTCTTGCCACCTGCTTCACCATTTGGGGTTGGTTCGAGCACGGCGAGCAGACCTCCATCGTCGCTGTCGTCCGTATCTGGATTTTCTCCTTCGGTGTTTTTTGTGTCTGCGCCGGTGTCTACTACATCCTCCAGGACAGCGCTGGTTTCGACAACCTTATGCACGGAAAGTCACCAAAGGGCAACCAGAAACAGCGCTCGCTTGAGGACTTTGGTAAGTTTTATACTCTCACAACCCCACACACGAATCGTCTTAGCATATTTACTAACTGTTTCATCAGTCGTCTCCCTGCAGCGTGTCTCCACCCAGCACGAGAAGTCGCAGTAAAGTGGAGGAATATCTTGGCAGAGTCGGGCTCGGACATGACGTAGATTGCGCCATGTCTGTGCTCCATCGACTTCGCGGGATGACTTCCCGGGGCCTGAATTGACTTTGGCCTTAATGAGACCGGAGACGATGAGGACTCGCGCCTACGACATCCACGATTCATTTATGTTTAAAGTTATAACGATGCCTAACCCCATCGGTAATTACTGTGATTGAGCAGGAGGAGAGAGGAAAATCATACCCTAAATAAGTGCTTATAGACCTAATACCAAATCGTAAAATTTGTAAAACATGTTTTTCTTACCGTGAAATGTGGGGGCTGTTTGAGGAAGCAAAAGTGAATTTAGTTACACGATTGGATGTTTGCTTCACTAAAGAGCTCTTTAAGGCGTCTGGCAAATGTGTTCTGTCTGTTCCCACATTCTCCAGGCTCATGCTGATGAGGTGCTCCCTCTGCATAAACTGTGATTGAAGGTATCACCACAATGATTTGTTTTACTGGAATATAATTCAAACTTCTTATTTAGTCACGTGATTACTGAGGAACGACAACTTCCTTGGAGGTATCCAACTCTTCATGTCTTCTTAGGTCCATTGGGCGGTCGAGCAAAGGCACGACATATGGGTCAAAGGTCTTCCAATACGGGTTCTCGAGGTGGTACTTTTGGCTCTACAGAGACGGAGAAGACGCGGTTCTTGGTTAGCGAGGTTATTTCCAGGTCGGGAGAGGATGGTGGTGGTGATGCTTCTGTGTGGATGTGGTGATTGTAGGATTCGCCAGGTGATTGCGCAGAACTTTCAGTCATGTAAAACTTACGGCCTCAGTCTCGAAGCGCTCGACGATGGTGAAAGACCTGGGGTCGTGGACGTCCTGCATGACGAACCAACTGACGGTCTCCCGGTCCTGGGAGTAGACGCGAGAAGCCTCGATAAGCTTCGCCTTGAGGCGGTCGACGGAGTCTGGGTGGTCGTTTGCGTGCAGGTGAACTGTGATTGTGTAGACCATGTTTGCGGTGATTGATAGTTCAGTTGAATGAATGTATAAAGAAGACACTGTTTTCTGTTTTGAGAAGCTGGGGAAGGTTTCTGGAAGCAGATGACGAAAGGTAGATGGAGAGAGGGAGAAAGGGGCAGCTCTTTCTTTGGCAAGGTGTTGAGGGTAGCTATCCGGAACGGTGAGGGGTGGAGGGGTAGTTGGGGACAGGGCGATGGGGATTGAGGGGCTTGGAGTGGAGAGAGGGGGGGCTGAGGGCTTTCTCTCCCTGTTTCTTATAAAAAGAGACACTACCTCGACGGCGTCGGGCAAGACAATGTCTGAGTGTTTCACCACTTGGACACCTGCCATGAGGTGGTTGTCTTGGAGTTTGTTTATTCTTGTCTGTCGGGCCATGAGGATTGTGGTGATGGCTTCGACGTCTCAGACATCTGGGGGATGGCTTCCTGACCACCGGTGTGTTTAGAATCGTGCCGTATTTTCCACAGGTACTCAACAGCAGTTTTGAACGTGATTCTTGTCTCGGAAGGCTGATGGTCTCCCGCACAACCCGTTGGCGTGGCTGTTATCTTCTCCGTCAGGGTTTTAATGAAATCGGCTTGCCCCTTCCTGTACGTCAAAAGACTACAAGAGTTGAGACGGACCAACGATAAGTCAAGACTAAATGGCGGAATCAACCACTTCGAACCTCGCCTAGCTCAGGGCCCCGGGGGGCCATGCATTCGAGCAAGTTCTGTAGTCAAGGCAAGCCCAACGCCGAAAAACGTTATCGGCTGGGCCACTTACCATTTACTGTAGTAAGCAATGTCAAGGGTTTGTGTTCGTCAACAGCGACGCCCAAGTTAGAGGGAAGCGCTGGTGGTTGAATGACTTTCTTCTGAAGTGGCCGACAATTACAGCGAGATGGCAAGACTAACTCTAGCGGCGTTGCTAGATCCGTAACGACTGAACGCCTGAACATTGTGTTTAACCTCTCTCTCTCTCTCTTTCACACATACAAAACATAATTTTTCTTCCCCCTCAGAAGAGGCCAGCGGCTAGATACAGCTGGTGGGAGGGTGGGAAAAGCAGCGTAGCGTGCCGTCCCCCCGCACACGGCACTTGGGTGTTACATCGGAGGAGTTAAAGCCTGGTCAAGCTGCACGGCAGACCAGATACAGGCCAGGCAGGGTGCCAACTGGAGAACTGATGTTGGTTTACCAATGTGCCATGGTAATCGTACCCTTCATATTCAACCTCAGTGGACTGTATCTACCCAATCCTGTTCTGCTGTGTCGCGCAAACACGGAAGGCATATCGGCGTCGGCCGCCACTCTGACCGCGGTCTCCACTTTTATTTCCATTCCGCCGCCCATCTTTCTTTGCAGTCTCGCTTCGGAAAAGCTGCCCCGTCGTCCTGACGCAGATCCAAAGAGAACTGTTCTAGGGACCGCCACCGACGCCATCTCATCCTGCCGGGACAATTCCGGTCTGCCGCGGTCACTTCACCATAGTTCAAATCACACTGTAATCGCGACGACATCGTACTGGAATGTCATGCAAGTCTTAACCCTTCGATCCCCAACACGTGCGATCGACATCTGCAAACTCTGGCAAATTCGCTCATGTACACAAGGATCACCGCAGGCCGCAGTCACAGTATCGCGGTCGGAAAGAATCGCACCATCCACTGATCGCCCTGTCTGAATTTTGAAAAACGGAACGAAAGAAGTTTGGTGTGCTGTGGTTTCTCATTCTTCACCTTAGCCATTTTGGGGAACTCTGCCCAAATATTCACGACTATCGGCTTCCACATATCAGCCAAAATAGAAACGCCGCCTCTTATTCCCAGCTCCGGATCGCAAGCACGCCGCTTGAACAAGACGGGTTTGACTCCAACACCATGGCACCCCAACAGCGGATGCAAATCCCCGGGTACTACTACGGTACTTTACACGCCCTTACCCTGACCCCTGTCCGGCCTTAGTCTTTCGAGAGGCAAAACGAGTTCAACGCAATCAAAACTTGGCTAACGAAGAATACCCTAGATGAGGAAAAGGGCAAGTACTTCAAAATAGAAAAGGCCGCCTCGGCACCACAAGGCGCTGCGTGGTCCTCAGAAAGCGTCAAGCGGCGCAAGATCCAGCACCGCGAGGCCGAGGCCGTCGCAGCCCGCAGGGAACGTCTGAAGCGTCACATCGTCCGCTCTGCCGTGCTGCGTGACCCACTTCTCGGCGGCTTCCTCGAGGTCGAGCTTGGCGTGCGGCGTGAGGGCGGCCAGCGCGCCGATGGGGCCCTAAGCGTCGAGGACGTCCCGGCTGTTGCGTGGGCGAAGGGCCTCGTTGACAAGGGCGAGGTGCCCTTTGTGCCCAGCTTCGCGAGGCAGAGCTTCCCGAATATTCCATGCTTCTATGTCGGCGGAGATGATGTGAAGACAGGGCTCGGAATCGCATATGCAAGTGAGTTGGATTGTGGAGACTCCGTGACGATGATTATTTGCTGACATTGACAGCTTTGGACGAGGAGACGTTGATAGGCTCATACATCCCCATGGACGAGAATGATAGGTCTGTATCCCAAATGCTAGCCCCCCGAGACAGGACTGACTCTTCCAGGATATGCTTCAGCACCGACGCCTCCAGCCGACCAGAGCATCGGTTGTCACATCGCCACGAGATGATCGGCTGCCCTCAGATTTCATCTATCAACTACCACCCACACTCACACCGCATGATTATCACGTCCCGGGAGCCAAGCAACACCTGCGACCTCTACCTTTTCTCTCCTCCAAAATCTGCTCAAAACGACGACCGGCCTACGTGGCTACTCGACCGAGGTGAGCCCTTTCTTCCCCTTTTCGCATTTCCCAGGAATCCCTTTGCTGACATCAACCAGCGAACCATCTTCGCCACATCTCCTTCAATACGGGTCGTCGCGAAGGCGTGGTGAACCAAACTACACCGGCTCCACACTCCTCCTCCCTAGCCTGCGTCATCGGCACCAGCTACGGCCTCCTAAAACTCACTTCGGACGAGCGCATCCAGTGGCTCGGCCCTCCGCGGCCCCGTCCCGGTCCAGCAGAAGGTGACTTTTTCGACCAGACGTTTCTCCCTTCCAACTCAGACGTCCTCCTCGCAGGCGGCCGCAACCGCGATGTCAAGCTGATCGATCTGCGCGCAAAATGGACCGAGTGGGACGCCATCAGTGCCGCGGGCCCCGTCTCGCACCTGAGAGCCATCAATCCGCACCAGTTCCTTACCGCCGGCCCCCGCTCCCGCATGGCCCTCTTTGATATACGATATCGCCGCTCGCGACCCAATGGCGTGAGGCCACTTGTTGAGTTCGCGGGGTACAAGAACGAAGCGCATATGCACATCGGCTGGGACGTCGACATCGCTTCGGGCGTCGTGGCGGCCGCGCATGACGACGGGCGTGTGGGCGTGTACTCGCTGGTGTCGGGCCATCGACTGCGGTGTCCAGCCGTGGATGCGGTCAGGGCGAGAACGCCGGTCAAGAGTATGCAGTTCCAGACCATGCCCGGCCGCAGGCATGCCAGTCTGTTCATGGGAGTTGGGCCGAATTTGAAGATGTTTTCGATCGGGGCGATGGGAGATAATGATGAATGTTGATGAATAGCTAGGTATATACCCGGATACGGACGGCACAGGTTGTCAGCAACGCATGGCTCCAATATGCACAAGCTAAACAGGCCGTCGTGAACTCGGGGGTAATATTCAGGCCAGGCTGCAAAGGGGCATGTTGTTTACAGGGGAGATGGTCTCAGAGGGGAAACTTCAATGCCTGGCCTGGGCGCAATGTGAGGTTTTCATTGAGGTCATTTCGCACCGAAGTTGTCCACGATCATGCTGTGACCCCCTCTTGGGTAAACGCCTCCACCTCCGCGATGGGCATCTCTGGCTCTCTCGCTCCATCTTCCTACCCTATCGTCTAATATGAGAGGTTGGACCTGTATCAAGCCCTCATGCGTGTTACGGAATGGCTCGGCTCGGCAGTCGGCGGTTGAAAGTAAAGTTCAAGAGTACACGACGAAACCTGGTCCCAACTTGTTCTTTCTGGCAGCACGTCACGATTTCAGAGGCAAGGTGGAGACTGGTATCGTAGGCCGACCGTAATTATCCATTTAGAACCGTCGTCTCCCCGGGTTGAAAGTAGACACACATTGTAGACACACTTTAGAACGAGTCGGAGAGTCAAAGTTGTGTGATGCAAAGTAGAGGCACGCCGCCAAAGGAGGGGACCATGAAAGGGCGGAAAGAGAGGAAAGAGAAAGGCAACAGCCCCTGTTCAATGCGTGACAGATGCAACACCCACCACGGGACAGACACAGTATTTGATACACCCCCAATCATCCCCTGGATCCTCAACACCAAGCGGACTTCCACGCGTGGCTGTGGTCGAGGGGGTGGATTGTGTAGCCTGGATTCTGTTGTATGCTAAGGGTTCGAGGTTGGGCAACAACATCCTTATGCGAGCTTGGTGCTTCTCTCCTTCCCCTCGGTTAGCGTTGCCATCTCTCAGGTGCCCCTATCTAGCAGAGGGTTCTGGGAGTTCGCCATGCTACTTACTTAGATTTCATGCCGAAAGGCTCTTGTACTCCCTTGTCAACCCAGGGGGGGATAGTTCCGTGGCGACAATACGGTGGGTATTGAAACAACCCAAAGGAATAGCGGCCGGGTCCGTGAACTTTCTCTAGAATTTCGAAGACGAAAGGAACCGAGGCGAGGCGATACGGCAAGAAGTATGCAAGGCAGCACCTGGCCTGCTCGCCACCGCACGCCTCGGAACGTTCTGTCGTCACGGGGAGTCTCCATAGGCACTATCGTGATGGTGAATTACTTCGGCTTCAACAAGTCTGACATTGGCGCGTAGCACCGTGGAACGTCGCACCCTGAACAAAGCTGATCGTCGACAATGCAACACCCCGTCTCCTCTTACGCGTTGCGTATCATATCAACCCCCCAACCCCCCCACCACACCGCCATAGGCCTGAGCCTTTTCCCATTCTTGACAGCCAGCCACTGCCATTCCTTCTTGTCTCGTAAAATACCCCATTAGCCAGTGGATGAGATCAGTAAAATCCGTGATAAAAATGAGACAACCTTCCCTCAACGCCGCCGCCATTTGACCACCTTACGCCGAGCAAAATGTACTAGAAAGAGTGGGAGAGAACACACCGCGCTGCCTCTTTTTCTTCTTTTGTGACTACAAAAAAAAAAGGGATGTTTGGGTCTTTTCTGAGAAAAAGCACACCAGGTGAAGAACCTTGTGAATATCCCACTTCCGCCCCTCATGGGCCTCATGACTTCAGGTTATACGTCCCCGCCAGCTTCGGGAACGTCTTGTTAAAAGCCTGCCCCAGCGTCCAGTTCTCCAGTCGGCGGAGATGTCGCTCAAAGACCGGGTTGATAAGCACCTCGTCCGAATCTGGCACCTGAAGCAATGTGTCCGTCTCCTCGTAAGGCCAGTTGAGGCTCAGGGTCGATGTGAAGGGCACGAAAAAGTTGTCGAAGAGAAAGTCTTGCGGATTGTACTCGCGGCAAAGTTTGTCGCGCATGGCGGGGAACGGCACGTGGTCGATCCAGGCCGGGTGCACGGTGCTGATTTGCGAGGGCAAGGGGCGCGCCCACTCGGGCAGCCGGTCAAAGTTCTCTTGCGTCGGTGATATTTGCCAACGCATGATTAAGAACATGATGTAGAGGACGGCAACGCGCTGGGGGAGGGCCGAGAGGTCGGGAAAGGTAGCCAGGATGTCGGTGAAGACCTTGGAGAGGGGATGCGAGTATTTGCTATTGGCGGGGTTAAGGAGTGAGAGGACGGACGGGTACCGTGGCCCAATTATCTCTTGGGTGGAGAGGCCGTCAGCTGCCCGTTGGCGTCGCTCATGGAGGAAATCAAGGAGGAGACTATCCAGGGGGCAGGTAGGCTCGCCATTCTTGACCTCGACCGAGTAGCTCGCCAGGGCCCTTGGCTCAGAACCCACCGATAGGGGCTGCTGGGGATATTCCAGTTGTGACCTAGGGGTATGGATTGTCGGTCCGTTGACAGATGGGCTACGGCTGTGTTGAACGGGGCCAACGCCGGTCCAGTCGTGCTTCATGGGGATGTGGCTGTAATGAGGTGAGTCCTGAGCGCCGTTGGCACCACTCTGAATCTTGGTAATGCGGGCGTTGTGGTCAAGAAGGAAGTCAAGGCCCAGCCGCTCCGGACCAAAATCGAGACCGTGTTGGAGATCTTGGCGTTGCTGATTGAGCCCCTTGCTCGCGGCAAACATGTGATTCGGCGGCGAGAAGTCACCGACGCCTCCGGGGTTCTGCCAGTTGGCGGTAGGATCGATGGACGCGGGCGAGGCCGCGCTATTCGGCGTTGACGCATTGTTCACCGAAATGGGCCCATTCGGATGGCTGATATGCGAGTAGCTACCGCTGGGCGAAGGAAAAACAGGATCTGTCGGAGCTGTGAGTCGGTTAGGGCCGTACCGATTCACGTGGCCTGCTGCTGAATCGGTGGGCAACTCACGCTGGGTTGGTGGAGAGATGAGCGGTTGGATGGACGAGATGAAAGCTGCCAGACGGCGTTTCAAGTCGGCGTTCTCCGCTTCAACGGCCTCTTTGGCCCGCTGGACAGCCTGCAGTTCCTGGTAAGGCTGCTGCGACGTCAATTCCTGGATTTGCCGCTGCAGATTCTCGATCTGATTCTTGGTGCGCTCTCGAATGGCTCGCTGAGCTTCTCTGTCTGGTTACCAGAGAATATGGACACGTCGGTTAGCTCGCCGTGCTGCCGCGGTATGTGCAAGTGGAGAGTCAATGTTGTGGAGATGTGGGAGAGTAATGTGGACAGCTTGTAGAGCAAGCAAGCCTGGTAAGGGTGGGTGATAGCAGGGTGACAGTCATGGAGCGGGAGGTATAAAGTAGTGGATGCGGTGGGTAAGTGATGGCAGTTTGCTCACCATTGGCGCGCTTCTTTGCCAGCTGCTCTGGTGTTAGGTTGGCAACACCTCTGGAGCCGGGACCTGTACGACGCTTCTTGTTTGTCTCGGCAGAGGGTTGAGAGGTAGGCGATGTGGCTGGCCCGGCCAGGTTGTTGGCGTCGCCATTACCATGATGAGCCGGGCTGGGAAGGTCTGAAGCACCACGCTTGTTGTTGTGGTTCAGGCCGCGGGTTACTGATGATGCCACGGAACCGGCGGGACTGGGATGGGTGACGGCATCGGAGGCCATGAGAAGTCGAACCACGGAGGCTGGGCGGAAAAGGTGGGGGGTGGAGAGGAAATGGTCAAAACCCGTCTTGATCCGCGTCCGGGTCACCTGTCCAACTCAGGTCAAGCTCCGCTCAATCAAAGAACCGGTGCGGGCCGTGATCGGGCACCGGCAGCGATCGAGGGGCATAGGCCTAGGTTGTTGACCCCCTAGGTACTATAATTGCTGTGTGCCGCGATGTGGATCAGTTGAATGACGGGAACGGTAGGTAGTGGTCGGGGCCCCCTCGTTGTGCACGTGTGTCGTGTCTTTTCCTCTTTCTGTGGCCCCCCCTTGCCAGGTCGGTCTTTACTCCGTGGACAACGGTTGGATAAGTTTCGCTGTGGTTGTCCCTCTTGTTTCTGCAGCAGTAACGTCAGGGTACGGGTGCGACAGTCAGCGCAGATCCGTCCCTGGGTCCAGCTATGCAGCGCGGCAGCGGCAGCGGCAGCGCACCTCAACAAAGCCAAGGCAGGGAAAATCTCTGGGAGGACGAAATAGAACGGGCTTGTTTGGACGGGAATTCGGGGTTGGGCTTGGAAAAGAACGGGAACAGGCGAATGGGAGGGGATAATGAATCATTCAGAGTAGGCGGGATGGCTTCGGAGGGCCAAGATCCCGAGTCATGAGTAGCTCGGAAGCCTTTGCAGTTTGGAGCTAACCTCCGACATAATGTCGCGGAAC
The DNA here is from genome assembly GCA_001937105.1 of Colletotrichum chlorophyti. Taxonomy (NCBI): domain Eukaryota; kingdom Fungi; phylum Ascomycota; class Sordariomycetes; order Glomerellales; family Glomerellaceae; genus Colletotrichum; species Colletotrichum chlorophyti. Next base: position 627,990 of record MPGH01000132.1, on the reverse strand, counting down.
AAGCTTCTAAAGGATGGACCGCCGGATGCAGTCTCAAGATCTGGTGGCCGAAGACGACGCCAGCTAATCACACAAAAGATACGTGGCTCTTGCGAAGCTGAGATCAACCAAGAGAAAGCAGAAGAAGACGAAGGCGCAGAAGAAAGTGGTGGGGGAAAAAGTTTAAAACATGGTTTTCTTTTCAAGAAAGTCTAGTTTTTGTGGCGTCCGATAAACGAGCTCAACTCTCAATAGCGATTGGAACAACAAAAGCGAGTTGGTGATAGTTTGACTGGGAAGATATGAGTTTGCAACAGCTGACTTCCCTGCATCGATACGGAAGACAAACGGTCAATCAATCTGGCGGCTCCATTGCGCATCCGCCAGGCAAGGTCAGAGACGAACGTGATTCCAACCTGTTTCGAAGGAGAGAATGAGGGGTCTATAGCGTTATCAAGTACAACGTACTGCATGGCTACGCACAGACACACTACCTGAAGAGTTGATTTTGTATCCTGTGCAGTCGCGCAGTCATGATGGTCCAAGGTCGGCGGAGGCCTGCTAATTACTGTCGGAATCTCCAGGCCCAAACGCCACTCTGCGCCTCAGCGTCACTCCGTCCTTTTACATGCGGAGCGAATAAAGAAATGGAGTGGGAAAACAAAGAATTGCTGTCGCTCTAGACTCGCCAAGCTCAACAGAGATGTTTACAAGGGTCCAATTGCAGCTCCTCCACACGTTCGAGCCCAAGAACCGCTCTGCGCCAAAGGGGGTATTCGTTGAAATGAAACGTCAAGGCAGTCGTCAAAATCATCAATACAAAGACAAGAAAGTCCCGGGGGTGGATGCCGGGCTCATGCCTTCATCGCTTCCACAAACAGCTCCCGCATGCCCTTGAGCAGCACAGCCAGCTCCCTAGTCTCGTTGAGCTGGTCCAGTACGCGCTCCACGCGTTCGCGATCCAGTTTAGGTCGGCAGTGTCGGATATCGTAGTCTCGGCTCGACGTGTTGAGCTCGAACCATGCCTCCTTTTCCCAGTCCTGATCGTCGACGTATGTGTAGATGAACTTGAGCCGATCGTCCTGTCCTGCGCCTTCTATCCGCAGACCCAGGTTCTGCTGCCAAAACTCGAGCTCGGGCACGTTGAACCGCGATTGCGCCTCGAGCTGCTTCGCATGCGCTCGTTGTGCCGCCAGACGGGCGTCGATCTCCTTTTGTGTCTCCTCGATCTGTTTCTTGAGTGCGTCTCGTGTGGCCAAGTGCTTGTCTCGCTCTTCGGATAACTGCGCGATGGCTGCTTGCATCTCGCGAGTCTCGGCCTTTTCCTTGGCGACGGTCTGCTGATGTGTGCTCGTCTTGAGTTGAATGATTTCAATGTCCTTCTTCTTCATCCGTTGGTCCTCTGCAGCGCGTTAGCATCCGGGCCTCGTATGCTATGCTTGACGACGCCGAACGCACCTTGCAGTTCTGCCATGTTCATGCGAAATTGATTCCTCTCCTCCAGCACGCGCTTGCGGCCCTGCTCGATGAACATGTCAAATCTCGAAGTGAACTTGGTCATTCGGTCGCGTAGCTCGTCGAACCCGAAGTTGGCGTTCGGCAGCGTTTCTGCCACCGAGGGGGTTGCCATCAGGGATTGCCGGTTGATGCTGGCGGACAGCGACGATTCTCGAAAGGCCGAAGACATTTTGGGTGATTGCTACACGTTTGGAAATCCCGGAAGTGATCCGAAAAAAGAACGATGTGTATGTGATCTTCCTGATACAGCGGAGGACGCGCGCGGGACGGGGAGGGTTTAATCGGATGCGATCGTCGAGATGGTAAATTCGGTGTTTTGCCGCGCGTTGCTATGTCAACAATCAACGGCAGAAATGGCACAGCTTTAATTATGTTGTTGACTAAGCAGGCTCAGGTCGTTTCGGTGTGTGCCTGATGGGTACGTACCTTCACCGACAACCTCATGAGAACATACTGCCAACCATGCCATCGAAACGCCGAGTACCTTCCTTTCCATTGCTCGTTCTGTTCTCGCTTCATGCTCTAATTTCTTTTCCTTTTTCAAACGCTATAGACAAATATTTTCTGTTCTACCGGCTTTCCGGGGAATCCCGGCACCCTTGCAAAGAAAACCGGAAATCACAAACACGAAGAGATAACACAGACAATTGTTCAGTCGTCGGGAAAGATCGGAATCAGAACTTGCTCCATATTCAGTAGACTCACGTTTATGATATCTATCACTCCTAGTGTTACAAGAGTCCAATAGGCTGACAGGCCTATCGGGGACATGTGGCCCGGTTCTTAGCGGTTTTACTCTCCAATAACTAATGAGAGCCACTGGCCGGAAGGTCATTTGCAACGGAAGTGCTTGATGAATCAGCACAGTGATGTTTTCGATATGTTTTACATCTCGATATTTTCCAAGGCATCACTTGCAGATAACACTGTGTTCTCCTGGTTGACAACGGCGCCCAAGAGCCAACAGTAATGAACCAATAAACGCCAAGACGGAAGACTGTATTACCTATGGTGCTGAAGTGTAGTGAATTGGTATAACAAAAGCAGCCATCCGTGTAAATACCGCGAACAATGGTAATGATGCGACATCTCACGGTGAACCCCTTCTCTTTGCCTGAACAGGCAGCTTCAACCACGATTGCCGAAAAGATGGTTCTTTTGCGGGGGTCGTACATGTTTTGAGTGAAGACTGCGCATACCCTACAGACACATTCTCTGTCACTTCTGATATGTTTTCAATTTAAGTGACCCCCTTATCTGTCAAGAGGGAGTCAACTCCATTTTTGTAAGGCAGAATAATACATTACTTCAGGGGTTTGTTTCCTTCGAGATCGTCGTGTCTAATCGAGGCGAAGGCTTTACAACCCCCCTCCCCAATAACAAATGTTACAGTTTTCATCATGTCCATTATCCATGGGCCCGGTTGTTTGGATTGCTTTAAACATATCCCCCCTGGCCCCTCGACAACTGAAGTTGCCTTCCAGATCAAGTTCCCTTTCAATCGCACATCAGACAGTCGGGCTGTAATGGGCTGAAAACTACATATCACCCACCCACAGCATAAACATTTGCAATGTGCCTCTATCCCACGATAGACAGATCTAAGTCAAGAACGCCTTACTCTTTTACTCTAAAAAACTATTTCGTTACTAAGGAAGTGAACGTGCAGATGCCGGCGAACCTTAGGACCAGCAATCGTACCATTCCTGTTATGATCCTGCCTTGGAATCTGGTTGGAATCACCAGGTTTATCTCATTCAGACCACAGCACTGGCGTGAACCACTGTCAGCATTCGAAACAAGCAGAACCGAAGGAACCGCCTTTGACAAAGTACACTGATTCACGTCAGTCTTTCAAGCACACTGGTTTCATGTGTTGCCCGCCAGTGACAGTTTGAGTCGGCATGTGGTGATAAGCACTTTTCTCAACGCAACGAGGTTTGTAGTAATTCACAGCCCCGAATCCTCATCCACTTGATGTTTGAATTTATGGCCGACAAAGGACGAGGATTTTATTTCCACTGACCCTTTTGAAGTGGTACTTCGAGACGAGCCAAGTCTCGAACCTTTCTCGTTCTCTCACATTGTCCATTACGTTCGTTGCATTACCGACTTGAAGACAATTAACTCGAGCATTTGGGTGCTCGAGTAGACAGGTCAGTTCCCATTCAAACCTGTAACTCAATAGGCAAATTGCTAACTAATAAAAGAGGAAAATGGCGGATACGATTGTATTGGAAACACACATCTACTCCAAACCGACCAACGGCTCCCCTACTTGGAGCCGCAGCTTTCATCTCCGTCTTCCCCTTGGCGGAACTAAGGCCGACCTGCTTGACCTGATTCGCGCCTCAGTCACCCGTCTCGGTCGCTCCGACGCCGTCGTCGAGCCGCAAATTACCCTCTACTTAACCCGCAATGGCCGGATCCTCTCCTTCCCCGGCACCCCCAATTTGACTACCACGACGACGCCGGTGCCAATCTACCAGCAACCCCAGATCATGAGCATCAACACCAACCCTCCTCCGATGTATATCCAGCAGCAGATCAACCCCGGCTACCCCTTGGCCATGACCAATGCCAACGGCATCAACTACCTCCACTCCTACGGGCCCGGATCATGCCTCATCAACCCCTATCCGTCCGCCGGACAGCAGGTGCTAGTGGTTGGAGGCGGGCAGGTCGGCTTTATCAACGTCAACGTCCCCGCCATCACCGTGAGCGGCCATCTTCCTATTGTCTTGGACGTCGTGAAAGAGGCGCGCTTGGACACAGTCCTCGAGGATAGATTCGCAGCATTTCTCGAATGGGCTGTTGGGCCGACTGGTCTGAAGTTGATCGTTGCGGTGGATATTGATGGACGCCATACTGTTTCTATTTTCGACGGGCCTCCTGAGCCGTCCGTCCGTCCCGCCTCAGTCACATCGACCACTCCTGCTGCGCCTCCAGCCACCCCGGCTATTCCTCCAGATCCTTCCGATCTTCCGGCTCCGGCGGCTTAGCCAACCTCATCGTGGAATTTAGCATCGACGCAGCAATATCCTGAGCGAACTGCGGAGGAAAGCAGGAAATATCCAGCTGATACAGGATAGTAGGTTCGCGGGAGCGAGATTAGATATCAAGTGGAACTGCTCCGCTTTGTCAGAATATCAGAATGAAAGCCTCGCGGTATGTGAGACGTTAGACCTCCATGGTAGCACAAACTAAAGTCGGTGTGTCATGGGTTGTCGAAGGCTATCAAGTTTAGCAAAAAGCTTGCCCGGTGCACATATCATGGTGTTCATGGCTCGTGAGCGGCGAGTATATCGGAGCTAGCGCTAACAACCAGCAGTCTTATCAACATTTTCGTCCCTCCAACAAATTCAAAACGCCTGTTGTGGGAATAGAAGGTCACCTTAACCCCCCGGACGCTACGACAGTCTCCCCAATCTTCGCAAGTGTGCTGTCAACAGCAGCTTTCAGACTTAGTATGAAACCGGTACCGTCGCTTTAATGCAAGCCAAACACAACATCTTCATCTTGCTCTCACCGGCCCACGGTCGAGATGATGTTTGGTACTCACAGGAACAAGTAACATCCGACGGGTAGAAGAAGAAGGGGAAGGGGAATGAATACCCGCCAAGTCCATCATAGCCGAGTCAGCTGGAAAGTGAGACTACAGTATGTCTGACATCCCGGTCTCTCAAGCATCACACGGGAGGTGTATCTGAGTATAGTTGATAATAAGCCAACGACCTCCCTTACCAACATGGCTTTCGCTCAGGCCATCATGTTCTGCAATCTCGCCCTCCTCCCTCAACACACACGCCGTTGCCGAAGAATGCAAGAACGCAACACTTATGCAGGGGCGATTCGGGAATAAGTAGAATAGTTGGCATGATGAGAACGGATCAACCAAGGGGAACAATAATAGGAAAGGGGTTAATACCCCGGCCATATACCGGAGCAAACGCAATAAAATCGTACGTGCTGGGGGGCTTGGTATAACAGCAACCAAACAAGGCTGAAATTCTTTCTTCTACCTAAAAGTGTTCTACTTGAATAGAAGATTGGATGACTGTTCTCATTATCCTTTCTCACTAAGGCACCTATCCACAGACACCAACCAAAACGGTAGAGGTGGCATTGCCAATAAAGTATGAGCGGAAAAAGCACCGGCTTAGGAAAACGCCGTTAACTTTTCAACTTTGTATGGGGAAGCGTATCTTCCAAAAGAGCAAGTCTAAAACTCAAGAGGGACGTATAGTCCGATATTCTTGAATCAGCCGCGACTGCATATCTTGGCTGTGGCCTCATTCCCCTTTCCACCTAAAGGGAGGTGAGGAAAATGATCGCTGGGGGTTAAGGCCCGAAGATCGCAGCCTAGAATGTTACTTTACAAGATGCGTCTGTCGTGCAAACCAGGGAGAAACGAGTCTAGAGGCTCAGCAAGAAAATGACTAGCAGAACGTTGCGAGACAGTTAACAACAATTCCAGGAGTTGGGCAATATCAGTGGAACCTTCATCACAGACAACGTGGCCACGAACACGTGTCATCTTCCTGCCAAAAGCTCTGGGTATGCATATTTCCTTTTCAACAAGAGACTAGGTATTTGATATGATAGAAAGACAATAACTACGCCGACAAAACACCGCCGACCCCCTCCCGTCGCACCCAAATCTTTTCTCCTCACCCACTAGGAAAAGAAACTATTCCCATCAGAATGAAACCATCTTTTTTTACTTCTCTCTCGCTCTCTCTCTCTCTCTCTCTCTCTCTCGGAAAACCATCTTTCCCAACTGATTCCCTAATAAGTAGAAAAGCAATGCGGGAACCTGTCGCAAGGTTCGGGACCGGAGACAATCCGTACTTCCAGAAAGGCAAAAACATGAAACAGTGAGCCCGAGCTGGACAGGAGTCGAGCGTGATATCGTACAAGGAGGAGGAACACGTGGACAACTTTAGTTGCCTCGATTTGTCTCTGCATGATCTCGTTTGGCAGACTGATGGCTCATTGATGAGCAGCAACAAGCGCGTCTTTCAGGCGCTATATCGCTGTGAGCAGGTAACTAGTGATGTAGCGTTCGGAGCCCAAGCCTGACTTGCCCCCTCTCCGATTAGACGTAGCTGAGAAGGATCTGAAGGCCAAACGAGAACGAGCGAGGACACATGACGGGTAAGACTGCCATCCAGCACCGAACGACCGATATGCCTGCTGGACACCCGCAATATGAACAGTCCCGAGACCCCAGAGCCAAAAAGCCAAGTACTAGACGCCGCCATGCTGCATAATGATGACATAAAAAAGGCATTACTGAGCCGCATTGGCCGGACTCACATTATAGCGGAACCTGACGTCCATGGGTTAATCGTCAGATCAGACTGGGTTGCCCTTCAGCCGCTTTGCCATCCGTGGCGTCGGCGGCTTGCCCTTGTTCTGGACGCCGTTCACCTGAGGACCGCCCGGAGTAGGGACGGAGGTACCATCCTCCTCCATCTTAACACCCGATGGACGTCTGCGCTTGTTGGAAGCTGGAGACGTGTTGGCGCTAGGTCCGCTTGAGTTGGTGCCTTGCTGGCTCTGTTGCATCTGCATACCGGGTGCTTGCATGTGACCCGGGGCAGGGCTTCCTGTAACATGAGGCGATCCCGGAAGCTGCATATGCGGCTGGGCTGGGCTTGCACCCATCGGGAACTGACCAAAGCTGGGTGTCCGCGGGCCCTGAGGCATGGGCTGTCCATTCATGTTTTGCGGTGCGGCGTTGATCTGGCCGACGTATTGCTCCAGCGCAGCGTATGGGCCGAGGTTAGGGTGGGTGTGGTAAAATGCAAACAGAGGGTTCATTTGGCCGATCACCTCAGCAATCTGCATGTCATCCTTAGTGCCAAAGATCCACATGCATGCATGGATGAGCATCACATACCTCGAGGAATTGGAAGACGGCTTCCGTAACACCCATGCCCCTCTTGACTGCCGACTCCGGAAGATCCACCAGAGCTTCTGGCGGAGGGTTTTGCGGGGACTTCATCGGACGAGCTTTTCCCTTCTTGCTCATCTCCGGCGAAGCTTTGCTATCTTGGGAGTTAACCTTGTGCCATTCCTTGACCCAGTTGTGTACGGGTTTTGCGGCCTCAATAGCGGCCTTGCGGGATATGTATTCTTCGTGGTGGGTTGTAATGAACTCGAAAAGTTCGATCTTTTGCTCCGCGTCAAAATGGGCTCGGACTGTGCCGGTCGCGACAAGCTGTGATGGCGTCAGTTATTGAAGCATTCAACCGGAAACATCTGACTCACATGAGAGCCACTTTCAAACCAATACACCAAGCTCGACTTGGTGTTCTCAACCCAGTGGCCGTCAATAGGCATCGGCTTGTCAGTTGTCCCCTTTTCCATGATCAACTGCATGTTCTTCACGCCGCTGTCGAAGTGCGTGTGGAAGTATCGCGGCAGGGCCGGGTACGTGATCTCATATTGTTTGTCCGCTTGGTCTTCAACGTCAGTGATGTGGACCGAGTGTCGGAACACACCCTTTGGCGAGAAGAATTGCGTCACGAAGTTGTTCCAGTAAGACAAATCGTCCTTGCCCTTGGACCCCTATACTCTGTCAGTCGATTGTTGCCGTATTGACCATCATAGTCCGACTCACAGGAAATCCGCTCAGGTGCTCGCTAAACTGCATCAATTTCAGCAAGCAGTGTCCCTTCATCCCTTCCCTTCTTTGTTGCGCGATAGCCATGTTATTGGCAACTACAGCCTGGGCTGCCGCCTGCTGAGCCGCGGTCATCTGTTGTGGTCCGGGCTGAGGGCCCATCTGAGGGGGGCCTTGCGGTTGGTTTTGAACTTGAGGAGGCTGAGGCTGCTGGTTCGGAGCAGGGCCAGGAGTCTGGGATGGCGTGGGTTGACCAGCAGATTGAGGATTGACGGGCTGCGCATTTTGTTGCTGCGGCGTCTGCTGCGGCGTCTGCTGTGGTTGCGGCGGCTGCTGCTGCTGCGGTTGAGGTTGCTGGCCCTGCTGTTGCTGCTGTTGCTGCTGGGCCTGTTGCTGCTGTTGTTGAGCCTGTTGCTGCTGCTGCTGGGCCTGTTGTTGCTGCTGCTGCTGAGCTTGCTGCTGCTGTTGCTGGGCCTGTTGTTGCTGCTGCTGTTGCGCCATCGAAGCAGCCATCTGCGCCTGCTGGAGCTGCATGTGTTGAGGGTTCATTTGCACCTGCTGACCGGGCTGTTGACCTTGTTGCATCTGCTGGTTTTGTTGCTGTACCGCGTGCTGCTGGATGGCAATCTGCTGAGCCAACATCGCTTGGGTCTGGGGATTGTGTGCCTGCTACAGCCGTATGTCAGCCTTAGTTGATTGTGAACGCGAACATGTCATATATACCGGACGCATGCCCTGTCTCATGGCCGCAATCTGAGCGGCATTCATGGGGTTCATGGGCATTCCCATGGGCATGCCATTGACGCCCGCCATATTCGCGTTGAAGGCCTGTTGAGCCATGAGTGCCTGCCTGGCTTGCTGTTGCTGTTGGAATAATCGCTGCTGCGCGAGCTGCGCCATCGCGGCAGGGTTGTTGACTACACGGAATGATCAGTAGGGGCACACAGCGTCTGGTGATGAGCATGTCAACGTACAGTTAGTGAACTGGTTCTGTTGGAACATGGGGTTCTGAGCAGGATTGAGGTGCTGTAGAGCGTGAGCGTTCGGACCACCAGCACCCGGCGGCATGCCGCCCATCAACTGATTTGGATTAACCTGACCACCAGGCCCTGATACTGCCATGTGCATCTGGTGAGGCATTCCTCCGCCCGGCGGGCCTTGCTGACTTGGGTTGTGAGGCATACCCTGGGCCATAGGGTGCCCTGGCACGCCTGGATGTTGCATACCGGCAGGATGACCCGCAAATGATGGTCCCATACTCGTCATCATATCTTCAGCGTGTCGATAATCCACGGCGTGGATATCGACGTCTCTTCCCTCCTCACTCTCTCATGCGCCGATGCTTCAAGTGCGATGTGTCTCGATGTTATCGGCGATCGGCCGCTAGGGTAAGGGTGGGTTGGAGCTGGAGATGACGCGACGCGAAAGGTGATGGAGTCGTGATTTGCGAGACGTGGGACGTTCTCTTAATCGCGCGGTGCGTTCGACTAGCGTGATCGGGTGCGATAGGAGTTCGAATGTACGAGCGGCCGAGTCAACAGGCGAAAAGGTACCGAGAAGGCATCGATGATCGGCGAGACGATAACGGGGATTGTTGGGTAGAGAGGTCGTGATGCGACAACAATAAAGAGAACCGGAGGAAAGGTCGGGGCTTGGGCGAGTGGGTGCGACTAAAGGAGCCCAATGACGGGGGGGGTGGAAAGATGGGCGGCGTAGGGGAAAACAGACGTGGCGATGGAGAAGCGAAAATGGGTATGCTAATGTCGAAAGGATAGATACAGCGGGGACGTGAAGAGAGTCGCGCGATAGCGAAAGCGAGCGGACGCAGTGGGAATCTCGTGTGTTGAACGACGTGGTTCAATCGACATAGGCCGATGACATTCGTCGCGAGTTGTTCCAAAATGCCCAATTTTATTGCACACGTCGAAGTGCAGCGAACAAGCCTTTTCCGCGCCGCCTTGTTAGGAAGCGGGAAAGAAAGAGAATGGCAGGCGTGGGTGGGTTGGTGGGTGGTGCAGGCTGGGACGCAAGCAAAGAAAAGACCTGAGCTTTCCTGTCAAATGTCTCTTCGAAAGTGGGCAACAGCCTAAGACCTCTCTCTATGTCTCTGTGCTTATTGTTCGGCCTGTAGCGAAGAGGGACCGAGAAGGACTTTATGAATCCGGAGAACCACTTGGGTATGAATTAAGAAGAGGAGCTGAGCCCAAAAGTGCTTGAAGGGAGAGTTCGAGGGGACTTGATGCGGTGTTGCAGAGAGGTTACGGACGAGACGATGATCGAGTTGCGGCGAGACCCAAACCCTGAGGTCGATCAAGAGACACACAGCAAGACGTCCAACAAGGCGGCGGGACAAGGCAGTCGGGGCGATTGAGCGACGGGAGTGAGAGCCTGGGGGGAACAGGAACAGAGCAGGGACAGAGAGCGTGAGGTGGGCGGGCGCGGGCGAATGCCAGACTGCCAGACGGGGGGAATGCTGGGGATGACCCTTTGCTTCAAGTTAAAGTGGAGAACTTATGTTTAGAAGGGTACGCTATGTATGCAAGAGAGTATCCGAGCATGGGATATGCCGGAATGAAGTGGCGGGAAGCTCCATTGAAAGGCGGGATATGCAGCTATGGGTAGCTGTAGAGGTGCAACGATCAGAGCTTTATGCAACAAGACAAGCTTCTTCAGCAGTACCCCGTCCAGGGGTGAAGCAGCACGTCGCAGGAGACAGGAGTCAGAGAACAGCCAGCCAAATTGACGCCTTGCTTTTGCCTCACCCTTCCCACCCCGATTTTGTGATGGGAAATGACTCTGGAAAAGGAGGTCGGCCCCTCCCCAACCTCGAGATGACAAGTGGGCGAAAATGGCAACGCTGAAATCGCGTCGGCTTGCCCAATCTTATCGTAAGCTTTGCGTCCGTCAATGGCCACCACGTGTTACCCGAACCACCCGGGGACGTGGCCGCTTCATTTCTGGCTTTCCTTTCATCGTCTGGTGACATGGAACTTCACTTTATTCAGGCCTGCGTGGGTGTCCAATGAACTCAATCAATTTTCAGGTGGGGCCGGCGCGTCGGCGATCGTCTCCGAAGACAACAAGGAATATGCTCACGTGATTCACTTCCCCCCGGCTTGGGCCCAACCAGACTACTTCGTACATGCCAGTCGAGCACCAATCACGTGGCAGATGGCTCGTGCTTTCGTGCGAAAGGGCCAGAAAAATTCTCTGGCGCTTGGACCCACTCTTTCCTTCGTGAGCCTCATCTATAAAAACTCCTCGTCTGCACGTCGTTCCTCCGCTTCCTGCATCATTCGGTAGCATGTCCTTTTTATATACCCGCACCACTGACATGGCGTCCTCGCTGTCTTCCTGATCGTCCGCAGTCTTAACGACACCGAGCTTTAATCAAGCCGATTCGGGTCCAAAGATTTGCGAATGAGGTCCTGTCTGGTGTCGGGGTTTTCAGCTCTCAAACTCCTCAGGTAAGCTCACGTCTCGCTGTGTACAACACCCTCCCTTCCCTGAATGATGACACCCAAGAAACATTGTCTTCTTTTCCCAACCGAATCGACCATGAAGAAGCCTAGTCTGTTCGGGTTCCGTCAAAACGAACCTGTTACTTGCCAGTAATTACTGTCTGACACTCACTTTTCACTTCACTTCAGCACGAACGTTTCTGGACATTGCGCTGACTCAACAAAGGAATAGGATTCATTGCTACCCTCATGCTTACCACTAACCGACAGATGCTTCAGTGTTCCTGTCCATATCACTTGGATCACAACCTTCGTGTCTTCAGCGGGTGTGTTCTCGACGTCGGCGGCGTCTCTTGACACCAAAGAGGTTGAAAATACATCTGTGATGGATGAGGGCTTACGTTTGAATGTCTACTTCCTTCTCATTGATTTTCTTTCCCCACGATTCGTCGTTGAGGATCGAATAATACCGAAAATAAGAGTACATTAGATGCTTCAAGTTCTGGGCCTTGACTTCACGTCTTGACAGGTTGTACACAGCCAGTACAGCCGCGGAATGTCTCTGAATGTAACTCTAAAAATAAATGGATTTTTTTTTTGGCAGTCATGAATATTTCTACCCTTATCATTTGCAGCTCTTCGAGTGATGGGCCAAGAGTCCGCCATCCTAACGTCTGGAAGAGAAAAAGCGCGCTCATTAGAGTACATACGCGAAAACTGGAATACGCTTGCCCAAATGACAGGGAGTAGACGAGAACTGGTGTCCGCAACGTCTGTCGGTAATCTTTCGACCTCCTCAAGGTGAATTAATCCACTCTGAAACAATTAAAGCATTCCGCATTTGGACAATATCACGTAACCCTCAGCCACAGAAGAGTATGTTCCTGATCAAATAACTTCTGACAAATTGCCCTCCTATGTGGTAATGCATGACCCAGCATCAGCATCAAAACGAACACCCCTGAGCATCCGACGGAACACAAAACTCAACCTTCATTTTAACGAATGGCTGCCGTACCGTATGAGCGAAAAGACAACGTTGACCCATTCTCCCAACTTCCGTGATATAAACCTTCCCTTCCCAGCGTAAACAACTTTCTAGAGGCGCAAAGGTATATAAGCCCCATCAGAGACGGGCCGTGGCCGTCCACCATGTTCTTTTACTCACGTCGTGATACGATGCCCCCGAGAGGAGCCCAGAACAACACATGAACGCCTTTTCGCAACTCCCAGAAACAAGTCCGACCAAACCCATCAAACAACCCGCAACCCCTCCCGAATAGACTCTGGGATCTCCCTCCTCCTTCCGCCAACGATACCCCTCCGGTTTCTTCCCGTCCTTCCTCTGCCCAGCCAGTTGAGCTTCAGAAGCCGACAAAGCTCCTCCATTCTCCTGTTGTTACCATCGTCCCCGCCGTCGCCTGCCGCATCCCCGATGCCGGCAAGTATGCTCATGCACTGTAACATCCGCCCCACCATCTCCGTGACCTGCTTCGAGTCTTCGACGTTCTGCTCACGCGTGAACGGCCTCAGCTGCCCGTCGCTTCCACCGCTGGCGTAGCTGACATTGCTGATGGCCCGGCTGCGTCCGCCTGAACCGCCCCCAGCGCTGCCGTCGCCAAAGAGTGTTGTCGCGTTGGAGTTGTAGCTCGCGACGGACGGGTCCAGGCTCATTGCCGTGCCCGGGCGCATCATGCTCATGCTGTCGGCGGGGCTGGACGAGAGCGCGGGGTCCGGTAGCGGGGAGGCCAGGGCCAGGGAGGCGAAAGAGGACGGGAGGAACTCGAGGGACAGGCGGGAGAAAATTGTTTTAAGGGACTCGTAGCGGGGGAGGATGACGATGTCGCGGTACGCCGTGAGGACGATGCGGCGCACGTCGAGGACCGCGGACGCAGGGCTGACGTACGAGACGTTGTCGGACGCCTTGACCCCGCCCCAGAAGTCGCGGGCCTGGTCGGGGTTCATGAGGACGCCGCAACCGGAGAATTCGAGATCTAGTGGCAGGAAAACTGCCTGCATATAGGGCAGGATAGACGTGTAGGTGATTAGCCACATCTCCACGAGTGCCGGGATCACTTTGTCCTCCTGCGTGCGTCTGAGAGTGTGGTCCAGGGACGCGAAGCCGGTCGCTAGGAGCTCGCGCAGGTCTTCCAGGATGATGTTTGGCGACCTGCGCTGGATGCAATATTGTATGTGCAACGTCACCAGCCGGTTGAAATCCTCCACCGGCTGTCGCAAGTCCTCGCCTTCGAATATGACGAGCATCTTCGCTTTCAAGTACGGCCAGGCATCGTCGAGCGCCATACTGTTGAGCCCGTACTTGCCTGCGTCGATGGGTTCGGAAAGATATGACGATGTGTGCGTCAGACTCGGTAAACTGCTTGGTCCGGGCCACTCCGTGGGCAGCGAGCTTGACTCGACGACGAGGTTGCTGCCCTCCTTTTCAGTTTTCTTGTCCCTTCGGCCCTTGCCAAACGACGTTGCAGTTGGAGCCGGACTAGGGGGCAGGTTGAAACTGTACAGACTCGAGGGGGCGCTCGGGTCGGTGGGCTTGGAGTTACTCGATGCAGACGACAGTGGAAGGTGGTAGTCGTCCTTGAGCTTGTGCTTCTGCCGCGACAAAAAGTGATGCTTCTTTTCCTTCTCCTTGCCCTCCTTCTCCATGGTGGGTGTTTCAGGGACCGCGCGGACGGTAGCCGAAGAAGAGTTGTTGAGGTTGTAAATAGACTGACCGCTGGTATCGATCAGACTACTGGTGCTAAAATTGCCGCGCTGTAATGAAGCGAGCGCGCTGCCGATCTTGCTCGGGCTAGGGAGCGGTTTATCCTTAGGGTCGCCCTTGGTGCCGATCTTGACGGGGCGCGAGAAGAGCTTCACCTTGGACTTTTCTGGCTTTACCGGCTTCGGATCCGGAATGAGTTGTGGCGACTGGTGTCCGGGACTATGAGGGTGTTGGTGCTGCGGCTGCGGCAGACCAGGCGATGTCTGTCCGGATCGCGGGAACGCGGCGTTCGCGGCCGTCGTCGCGGCGGCCGAATGACTCCCCAGAAGGCCGTTGTGGTATCCTTGGTTTCCGAAACCCGTCTCTCGTGGACCGCTTGCTTCGGTCAGGCTCAGCATAGGTGGGCTGAGCGGACCCTTGCCGTTGCTGCTCCTCCTTACGCCGTCCGCCTCTCCGTTGGCCGGGCTCGGCACAGTCTGCGATCGTTGGCGGGCGTGCTGAAGTTGCTGGCTCTGCAGCTGCTGGTGCTGCTGGCTGCTTTTGTGCTGTAGGACGGCTGCCTGCGCCGCGATGTGGCTCGCCGAGAGCGCCGGGCTCGGATGTTGGTTTTGATATTGAAGTGTGGAAGTCGAGGCGGAGGGGTGTGACATCCCCACCTGGGAAAGGTTCGAGGTGGTCGTCGACGGCAGGCTAGAGTCGAACAAGCCGGGCGTTTGACTGTGCTTCCTCGAGTGTCCTTTCGTCAACGGGCTCGCGGTGCGGGCAGCAGCGGCGGCGCTCACGTTCACGCTCAGATCGTTTCCTCCTCCCGAGCCAGGGCCTACTGGTCCTCCCGGTGTCGTTCCGGATCTCTGCGCGGTCGGGCGCGAGAAGTTCTGCAGGCTCGCCGTGCTCGAGTTGGCCTGGGATGTGAACTGAGCATATATCGGAGTCCCGGAAGATGGTGCGGTCGGGGCGCTTGGGGCGTGACTTCGCGGCTTGACGAAGTGAATGGAGAGGCTCTCTTCGCTCGAAGACGACTCGGCGCGGGCTGGCGGTCGTGGGCGTTGCGGCTGCGGTGCGCTGGAAGCTGTCGAGCCCGGGAGAGGGCTAAAGCTGCCCGGCGCTCGGGGCGGGGGTCGTGCTGGTTGCATTGTCGTGGATGTGTTAGGGGTCTGTTACATCTTGGAGCAGCTTCGGACGACTCGAGATCGGTTGAGATGGGAAGGTTTTGTTCTGTTTGGTTTTCGGTTTCTTAGGGGAAGGGTTGACGGGGGCAGGGATGTTTTCAAAAGGTTGTTCGTCCGGTCGAGTAACCACCAGGGTTGACACTCAATGGCTTGTATTGGCGACGAAGGTTGAATAGGTTGTTGTTGGTGTCGGTGCGCGGATGTCGTCAATGAATACGAGGTGAAGGGGTGGGAGTAAACGTAGGCTGTAATGAGAGAAGTGAGTTGCGCCTCGTCAACGTCAGTTGACAGAGTATCGCCTAAGTGAGTAAGATGAATGGGACCGAAGAAGATCAGGATCGCCGCTCTGCCCTAGACAAGGGAATAGCAACAGGTAAGGCGCGCGCACTATCAACAAATTGCCTGTCACAAACCCTCAATCAAGTCGGTTGCGTGGGCGCCGGGCTGGCCTACTGTCTAACTGGATGGGGCGAGATTCATGTACCACGTAGATTCCGCATTTCCATGCGTCCAAGATTGGCAGTGTGAAAGGAGGTATTCGATTGCGGCCAGTGACCGAAGCAATAATCCTCCTTGTTCCAGAATATCCAAAAAGTCCCCACGTTCCATTCCAACCCCCTCCCCCTCCCCCTTCCCAAGCCCTGCTCCCGTCAGAATTAACACTGGTCGATCCACGGCGCTCATCAATCAAGGCACAGACAGCATCCAGGTCATCCCCATCCAGCGCAACTCATTGCAGTGAGCACCCCCCCGTCAACCGGCCCAACCACCCCCTTGTTCCCACCTCACTGGCGCGTCGCAGTTGCGACCCTGGCTTGCCCGACTGGGCGAGTGGTCAGTGGTGCGGTCTTGAATGAGGTGGGCTTGTGAGGCTGGGCTCAAATTCAACCCCGCAGTGCCAGACCCCATCCTCAGCGGAACCTCAGGTACTTTGTAGGTTGGTACAGACTGGAATGGGGGGGTTCCATACTGAGGTAGCCTCTTTCTAGAGGCCGTCGAGCCGCACCACTCAATCTAATTTTCGTCATAATTTTTATTTCCCTCTCATTCAACGACGACACCTGAGGTCGACCATCGCTGTTACACACAACCCCTTCCCCATCTCTTGCACTCAGTCTCTAGCCCACCCGATCTCATCCCACCAGTTTGCGAAGCACCACTAGAGCTCATCCAACAATGGCGGAATCAAACACCACGGCAACCTTCCAGCTCTCAGCCACCTATAACTCCCCCACCAACGAGCCCTTCAAGTACACCGAAACCCTCTCTGCCCCGCCATCCTCCAGCGTCTCCGACAAAACGGCCTACCTCAGCGCCCTGCGCAAGTCTATCAACGCCGCCCAGGAAAATATAAACAAGGAGCTCACTGCACGAATGGAAGAGGACAAGGCTAGGGACCTCTCAGAGAACGGCGCGGCGTCCAAGACTGCTGTTGACGATGCGCTGGAAGAGGAAAATTACGGCGAGGAGGCACCTCCCAACGACGACTGAGTTGCCGAACGAAACGTCTCGTACCGAGCGCCATCGTACATTTTGCCACCTATATACGGGGTATTGCTGTATCATGCTGCCGCTTCCCACCCAGGCTATGCAATCATCAATATGTACCGAGGAAGCCAGCACAGGCAACACACAAAATAGAGACGACCTCGCGCCCCCCGGATCACGAAAACCTCCGAGCCCAACTTCCCGCCCGCGAGCTGTGTGGTCTCTGCGACGATGACTTGTTGAGGCAACCATAATGAACAACACTGTTATCCGGCAAAACTGACACCACGCTGCCGCCGAGCCTCTTGTGGCATACTCCGCAAAGGCGTTCCTCTGTTATAACCACCCTTCTGTTGCGTCCGCCCTGCCCGCCAGGAATGCCATCTCCAATGAGCAGCAGAGCCTGCGTCGACACGAGCTCTGTGTCTCGTAGCCGAGCCACAATCCGCGATTCGTTCACAACGCTGTTGGCAGACCGAATTCTTCCTCGGAAGTACGACTCGAGGTCCCGGACAGGCAGGTCATCGGGGATCAGGGAGAGCGTCGAAGCTGCTGGCAAGCGTGAGCCATGCCTTGAGAGCAGCTCGAGAGCTGGGCTGTGAGTCGGCTTGTGTGGCGGTGGTGGAGTGAGGTACAGCGAGAGAAGTGTGTGATAAATTGATGGGGTCGAATCTTCAGGGTCATCTGTTGACAACGTTTGTCGCGACTGTTCGGGAGATGATGGTCTAGAGTCTTTCGACTTGTGTACTTGATTACAGTACCTGCATCGATTAGCCAACTACCCCAGACACCAAGAGGATCGAACCTACTCTTCTGCTTTGGCGTAGTTCTTCATCTTAAAGACATAAATCTCCAGAGCTTGTTTGTGCTGGCCCATGTTGCTCAGTATGATTGCCTGGGCCTCGTAGAAGGCCGGATCTGTCTGCTCGTCAGCTCTCTGCAATGCAATGGCGGAATGTGCCTCAGCGTACCGTCGCGGGGGATGAGCCCAAACGCCTTGCTAAGACTATATTGCCCGCTGGTTTTCAGGAACTGCACGAAGCGGTCCATTTCCGCATCCCACTCGTCGTTTCGTTTCTTCTCCTTCAAGTGTCTGATGAAGAGTTCGGCCAAGCGATTATGGAAGTCCACCGTCGTATCGTCGAGTTCGTTGATTATGTGCTCCAAGTACCGAACCTCTAGCCCGGGATCGATGCCCCCAAGGTAGCGTGCAACTCGATCACGAGGAAGCGTCTCGGCATTTTCAGAGTCGGCGATGAAAATCTCCATTGCCAGCTCCGGTTCCGCCCTTAGAGCCCATTCCGAGTACTGCAGAATGAGATCGATTTCTGATGGTGGTAAGGCCTGAAGATACCTCACTGTCCGCTGGGGCCCATGCAAGCCTGGCGCAGCCTCATCGGGCTCCTCGGCGGTACCGAAACGCTTGAGGAGTTCTAGCGCTTGCGAATGAAGTTTCTTGCCGCAGAAAAAGTCCACCAACTCGTTGTAGCGGCTGTGGGCGAGAAGTGCCTCGTTCACAACATCTGGATCGCAAAAGTTGGCGAGACGGAAAAGAGGACCGGCCATCGTGGGCCTCGTCATCATATAGCTTCGGAATAGAGCCGTGTCGACAATCCTGGAAGTCCGCTGCAGCTCTCCCTCAAGCTGGGTAAGCGGCACATCGTCATGTGAGCTTGACATGAAGCCCTTAACAGCCTCTGTGGCAGACCCGTTCGTGTTCGACCGCTTCAACTTGCCAGTCGCGGGATCAATGACCCTCTGAAAGCGTGTCCTTGTCCCAACGAGATAGCCTGTCAAACATAAGACAGCTTTCTCGAGGTCGGCCCCTTCAAGTGGTTGGTTTGACACAGTTTTACCGGCAATGCTAGCAGTCTCTTCAACGTCTATCGTGTCCTTCTTGGATACGATTGAAGCTGTGTCTGCTTGCGCCGGTTTCCGATGTCCCATAAACAGTTTGGCGAAGCCAACACCACCCCTCGCTGGGGAGGCTGGAGTTTCGGCAGGGTCCTCTTTGGCAGCTTTCTCTCCATTGGCCTTCTCCTGGTGTTCTTCCTCGCCTTCCTTCTCTTCACTACCTGAATCTTCCTGTTGCGTACCATGCGCCCAGCCCGACATCTCACCTGCGATCGAAGGTGGAAAGAGCTTCAACACTCGCTCTGGGGGCGCGTGAACGTCATCTTCATTGAACAAGTCCATGGCTTCCTCGTACTTTTTCTGCTTGAACAACGTCTCGGCCTTCAGCATTTTAACTTCTCGCAGCGTCTCCGTTTTGTCTCGTAAAAGCGCATCTTCTAACATGTTTAAAATGCTGACAGCTTCGTCGTATCTGCCCTTGTCTACCAGTTCGTCAATTTGTGCGTCGTAGTCCGTGGCGTCCATTTTCCATACGCAACGATCGCTAGAAATGTGAAATCCCTTTCCTGCATGGGCAAGGCTGACATTGGGCGGGGGGAAGTGAAGTTGTGCCGCCCCGGGGAGCGATATCGTCTGTAGCAGCGACAGTGTTTCCGGGTTTCTGACCTCCAACGAGCCCTTCGATGGTGGTTGGAGCGCCAGAATGTAAGGGTACGAATAGCCAATCTGCTCAGGGGCTGACTGCCAAGGAATCTGTCGTTTCTCAACCGGCTTGCCCTCGTCATTGATGAACATCGAGTTGATGTCCTTGGCCAAAAGCAGTTCACCTTGAGCCAGCTTCGCAGCGAGAGGTTTGGGCATGTATCCCCCGAGGCCCATGTAGCCCATACCGGCGCTGCTGACCGTTCCGAACCGACTGGCTTGTCCACCTGATGTAGCGGGGCTGTTGATGTCCTCGACCTCATGGGTGACCACGTCCACCATCACGTATCCCGAATTCATTCCACACACAATCTTTGTCGCGCTGGCCCAAGTCACAGTCCGTATGGATTCCTGTAGCGTGACTTCCCCCACTTCAGCGCTCAGCTCGCTTTCGTGCCAGCTCCATAGCAGTAACCGGCGACGGACAGCCACCGCGAGACGACTGATAATCTCTGGTATACCGGTGGCGGCATCCTTCACGATGTTTGAGGTGACGGCGAAACAAGTGGCGTTCTTCGTTCGCGAAAGGGTCTCTAGTGGCTCATATGTACCCAGGTCATGCAAGGATACGTAGTAATTGGATAACGAGACAAGGGTGTTGGCTTCCTTGATGACGGCGAGTTGTTCGATCGCTCGGTTAGAGAACTTCTCTACTTCGCGCAGGAGGTCTGTAGGTTTCTTGGGTTGTTGGGGGTCTCGGGGGTCATCGGCTGCTTTCGGTGGAGTCGTGGCAGGCGGTTGGGAGCCGTTGGTCTTGGTCGGCGTCGGAGGTGGGAGCTCGTTTAAGCGGTAAATGCGGAGGGCACCGCTGTTGAGTCCAACAAAAACCCGGTCGCCTGGTAATATTCGTTAGACATAGTTGTCAAGCAGTGTTTCGGGAGTTCAAGGAGACGCACCATGCGCGAGGATTGTCTCGATCTTGGACTTGTCCCGTTGCTTCAGCTCTATAATGGGCCGAGCTGTAAATGCTGAGAGCATGGCGACTGCCAGCCCGCAAGGCGAATGTGCGACGGGTTTAGTAAGCCCTCATCAGGCATGTAGTTGATAAAAAAGAAGTGAACTTGGTCGTCGTCGTCGCAGCAGTCAGCATACATTCATTAC
This sequence comes from Colletotrichum chlorophyti, assembly GCA_001937105.1. Taxonomy (NCBI): domain Eukaryota; kingdom Fungi; phylum Ascomycota; class Sordariomycetes; order Glomerellales; family Glomerellaceae; genus Colletotrichum; species Colletotrichum chlorophyti. The sequence goes on along the minus strand of MPGH01000132.1, from coordinate 607,365 downwards.
GGCGCATACAGTTGAAGAAGTTGTTGAGCTTCGGTGTCGGTTCGGGTATGGCTGGGCGAGTGTGCGCGCCGGGCGGCGGTACGTCAGGATGAAGTCTCCACAAGGGAGCCGATGACCTCCTTCTGTCCAAATCCTGCCTAGCGCAAATACCACCTTTTCGCCTGGAGCAGCCTGTCTCCACCTCCTTCAATCCGTGCCCAGTAACAGATCCTGATTGGTTCTTTTCTATGCCGAGACTTGATGTACGTCGGTCACATGCATTAACGCATATGGATGCTTGACGAGACCCTTACTACGTAGTACCTACCTACCTACTGCACTTTACCTTCAACTACCTCTGCCTCTCCTCAGGTACGACAAGCAGGACACGATACATTGGCTACCTTACTCATTATGTATCCTCCTTTGAAGGTATCGGGCTTGAGGAAAATGTAACAAACAATGATCCTTGAGCAAACGCTACGCTATACCATTCTGACGTTTGCGGCAACCCAATGTGAAAAGAACCCTTCAAATAACTCAAGTTTCCCAGTATACTCTATGTAAATAGCTCCTGTCTATGTTGCAACCCCAATACGACGTTTCCACGGCCTAGCTCTCCTCCAGGTGTACTGTAAAGCATAACAATCAAGTACCGGTTAAGAATTTAACAAACAGATGGACGCACGCTTGTGTATGAGAGATATTTGTGCAGCAGAGCAAGCACCCCTCCCTAGTCTAGTCCGGCTACCCTCATTAGGCCATAACCCAGGGTCACAACCACGATCAGTGTGAGAACACTGCTAGGTACGCCTCGACTGATGAAGTGTTTGACTTGAAGATATCTTTGACCCGTAGGGTCCTCCTTCATGATGGCAGCTGCGTAGGTGGTTAGTAAAGGGCTCGGAGACTACTCGCACAAGGGTATTTAGGACTCACTCATGTTGGGGAAACCACTCGTGGGCAGTCCCATAGCAGCACTGCACATCAAGACTCCGCCCATCACCAAAAGGTTCGGGTGTGGCTCGTCCATGCTGATTCCGACATCGAACACCAGCGGCAAGATGATGAGAGCTGCAACGGTGTGGCTGATAAATGTAGCAATGACCAGGATGAGTGCAGAAAAGACGACCAGAACGACGTAGAGACTCATTCCCTCCACCTCCTTGGTGACCATTGCGGCAACAGTGTGCAACAGACCGGACGACTTGACGGCTTTACCCAGGGATAAGCCTCCAGCTGCCAGGATGATGATGGTCCACGGGAAGTTGTTAAAGTCTTCCTTTGTCAGGATGCCAATTCCGAAGAAGAGAACAATGGGAATGATGGCAATGACACCCATGTCACCAAATATTGACTCCATCTGGTGGCTAGCACACCACAAACCGATTGTCACGAGCGTTACAATGGAAACGAACCACTGGATGCCGGTGAACTTCTCCTTGACCGGGCGAATCGGGGAAATTGTGGTTCCCTTGCTCGGTTGGAACGTAATCAACAACAAGACCCAGATGAGAAGCAGTGAGACAATGCCGACGGGAATGACGATGAAGAACCACTGGATCCAGGTGGGCGCCGGTTTCATGATACCAATGGCAACAACGTTTTGCGGCGAGGCAATAGGCGAGAGCATGCCGCCGATGTTGGAAGCAAGCGCAATGCCCATGATGACGGCCTTGGACATGTTGGACTCCGAGGGCAGAGTTCGCAACATTGGCTGGAGTTTGTATCAGTATTTGCAATGACCGGAATGACAACGGAGAAACAGACCTCAATGATGGAGAAGCAGAGAACCGGCGCAGCGACATTGCTGATCAGCATGCTAGCGAATGCAGCGACAAGCATGTTCGCAATGAGCACAGTTCGTGGGGTGGTACCCGCCTTGCTGAGGACAAACGTCGCAAGGCGCTTGTCGATCTTGCACTTCGATAAAGCGGCAGCTAGTGTAAAGCCACCCAACAGAAGCATGATGACGGGCGTCCACATCGCCGAGAAGATGTAGGCTGTAGTAGCCTTTGCATCGAGCCTCCTGTGAGGCTTCTCTTCAGAGCGCACGACAGTCAACACGACACATAGAAAGGGTATCATGAGCGACGTGACGAACAAAGGAATGGCCTGCACCAAAATCAGCCTCCGCGTCCTCAAAAAGTATATGCCGGTCACTTACCTCCGTAGCCCAGAGGATGCTAACAAATACGAGCAGAGCCAAACAGTTTTGTTGTTCGGGCTTCTCCATGATGGGCAGGTAAAGCAGCAGCAAGAACACAACAACAGCAATCAGGAGAGTGAGCAGAGGCGTACTGGCCACCCAGGTTGGCACGACGAAACGGCCAACAGGTGTCACAACCTCCTTGGTCACCGGCGCAAGCTCGTCGTCTCCCTGAAGTCTTCTAGCTCCTGACAGACCATCTCTCCCCAGGAGGGTTCTTCCCAAGCTGGCAGCTTCAGCCCGACGCTCCATGCCAATCATGTCTCGCCAGACAGTGTTGCGCTCCCAGACGACGTGCTCCCTAAGGTGAGACCTGAGGTCCCGCTTGGCAAGATTCTCATCGCCCTGCGTGACGACCTCGGCGTAGGCCTTCTCCATCTTCGCAATGTTTTCCTCTATCGTCTTGATGTTTTCAGCCTTGAACGGGTACGATGAGTCCACGTGAGCGCTCATGTACTTGGGACGCAGCTCCTTGTCTAAGATCTTATCGAATTTCTTCAATACTTTCCTGAAGCCAGTTCTGTTCAGTTGAACATACGACTTCAGTTCGCAGAGGGAGACATAGAGGCTAATGATGCGCTTCTTGAGCATGATGCCCGAAGAGTAAAGGAAGGAATGTTCCGGCATATCGTCCTGGGCGGTACTGTACCGACGTAGTGACCTCCCAAGAGTCAATTCTGTTGACGCAGTCATGTCCGTTGCAGACTGTCCAAGGTTCGGGACCGTCTTGCGTTTGGGACCGAGACTTGATCGACTCTTCGTCAGACCGGTGGTTTCATCATCATCCTCGTCGTCGTCGCTATCTTCCATGTTGCCGTCGACAGAGACAGATTGCCTTCGGCCGTTGGAAACCGACAACCCAGGTCGAGGCCCGCTGCCGAAGGACCGTCTGTGTTCGTCGCCATTTTCCTCCTCTTCCGAAGAAAAGTTACCAACGTCTCCCAGAAGCTGGTTGACCTCGTCAAGAAGCTCGCCCTCTTTGGAGACGTAGAAGGAGCAGATCTTCTCTAATTCTACGCCGAGCGCGCGGCTGAAGACTTCTTCAGGCTCTTCATTACGGATGAGGGGTCTCGATTCGGCGTCTCCTGCGGATGTTTGGTGAACGGTCTTCTCGAGCTGGTAGATTCTTTGATAACAGGTCAGTCACGCGAGCCTCGGAGCAATACTGAGAGAGGCATTGGCGACTTACAGCTTCTTGAGGTTGCTGTAAGCTATGTAATGGCTGCTCCAGTCCGGAACAGCATTAAACTGAATGCTATGCGAGAACTTCATGTTGTCCTGCTGCTCAAGCCACTTTCTTTTCCAGGTTTTCTGTTGTTCTCGTCGAGTCTCACGATCCTCGGCAATGCTCCGCGCGGTATTGCGGTTGTAATCGGTGAGTTCGTAGCTTTCGGTTTGCGCAACACGGGAGCTGTTGCTTTCGGCGGAGCTCCCTCCCCGTTCCCGAAGGCCTGGCGATAGTCGATTGAGGTCAATGAGAACTTCTGGGCTTGCAGTGCCTGCTTGGTGGGTAGAGGAGGGATTGCGGGGTGCTACCGGGGTCGGTATGGTTGCAATGGGCCGCGGACGACTTCTTATCGGGGATAGTATCGTGAAGCGGTTCTAAGCAATCGAACTGGTGTTTAGGCTACCTTACTTCCGATACCATGCCGCGATTCCTGGTGGCTGCAACACGTGGGGAAAGCGTTGGTCGACCTGTTTTCCAGCTTGTTGAACGAGCCGCGTGACGATGTAATTGGTTTCATTTGGGATTAGCGTAATCCAGATCCACGGGGCGCCCACGTCCTAACGAAAATAGTGTCGTTACGATTGGCCCATCGTCGCTCGGATGGAGCGCTCGCAAAATTTAAACTGGACTCATGTATCTATCGAGGCGATGACATAATGCGATTGTTACCTCGAAGATAGATAGGCTTGCATACAGTAAAATATGTACTACAAAGCAGCTACGTTGTACCGTTTAAAGCTATACCTACTTAAGCACGCTCCGTTATGTCACAAGGTCAACCAAGGTAGCCTTCATGGGGCATATATCTTCGCCGCAATCAGTGTTGGTTTAACCATGATCACCCTCATATACATCTTGAGTGTCTATTATGATTCATGAATCCCCATGGGCTCTAATTGAGGATTTTTTCTGTTTTCTCGACCTGGCAATATCTTCTCTAATAGTTAGTTCCCAACACCAACACTCATCAACCCTATGAGTTTGAGGGTTTCAGTGACAACTTGCGCCGAGAGTATCATCGATGAACCATGCAGGTTGACTAGGCTCAAACCTAGGAACGAGGAACCCATTTGCAGATGGACTACACCTTTCACGATAATTCTCGGAGTCTCCTTTAAAGGCTTTCGCAATCATATTCAAGCCAGATCGCAAGTGGCACAGTCGAGAGAGTTACCGCCGTGATGAATCAGTTTACGCTGCTGTTGCTGGAGAGAGTCTCAACGAAATGCTTCAGGAGAGGAAACGACGCCCCAGAGGGGTATCTGCGAAAAGCAAGTGCTTTGCTTGATGCTACCACAAGCTGAGGTGAGAGATCGAGGATAGTTTCCAAAGAACAGCACCACATGAGATACCCCGGGCTTGGCGGCTATGTTGTGGATGACCGACCACCAAAATAGCAGCTCCGTTCAGCAGCGCGTGGTGGTGTTCTGGCAACCGCTCTCCATTCCGTGTCAACCTCCTGTCAACAACATCCGTTAAGAAGCCGAAAATGAGAAGCCCCCTAACCATACCGACGCTCATGCCCCCAAAGGCAAAACCTACCCCTGAGGTGGCTGAAGCCGTACGCCGACTTGTGCATAATGGAGACGTCAATACAGGGCTACACTTGGAGGTCGGGGGAAAAAACTTGGCTCAAAGATCAATGAGAACAGGCCGATCGCTGATTTGCAGAGCATAATGTTTAGTGGTTGTCTTAGAAGAGGAGCCTTCTTGATACTCATTCCAAGTTCAACGGCCCCAACGGTGTCATATGCGACGTGCTTCCAAAGGCCATCACCGAAATAGGACGCGTATGCGTGTCCTTGGTTATCATATCCGTCGCCATTCCCGGTGCCTCGAGTGATCGGGCTCGCCCCAGCTTACCGAGCCAGGAATTGGAGAAAGATCAACCACTCGACAGATGGCACGACTATGCAGGCCAGGTTACACAGAAACAAGACGGCATTTGAAGCCTATTACACCAGATTGTCCTCAAGGTCTCGCTCAGAGGAGCAATCAGCAAGGGTCCGGCAGAGGAACCTAGAACATGGGCAGACACAGTTAGACCCGCGATTGTGGGATTGTCTTCGGTTTCGAAGTTGACAAGCATTTGACCCAGAGCGGGAGTATAAAGTGCCGAAGCCAGCGGACTAGATTAAGGATCAAAGATACAACCCTAAGCGTTCAAGTCCGGCGGCAACGGTATAAAGCCCACAGAACCTCTGGTGGCATGTAGTATGACGTACGTGACGCAGGTTATAAACCTCACCACCATCAGAATGTGTGCCCATTTCTTCCTGTGTGACCACAGAATTGGGTCAAAAGGCTCACACCTATCTGACTGGGAAGCATCCAGCGTAACGTGTTGATCACCAACAGCTTCTCCGTCCTTTTCCCTGTCAGTTTCCAGCTTCGAGATGTACGTAACCCCCTCGGGCTGCTTGTCATCCGAAAGACGGCAGTCCGAACTGTCGATGGACTGTTTCCCTATGAGCTACTTGTCAACTCCGGCGTCGACTTCGTACACCGACACGTTTTAGTTGAACGTGAGAGTTCAGCCGGAACGTGCAGCTTCCCGACTGCGAGAGCTTACCGATCTTTTGACCGTGGAAGATACCGACAAAACTGGGGGCTCGGTCCATGCTTCGTATGAAGACTTGGACAAGCTCGGCAGAGACCCGTACACGGTACTTCATACAGGTATTATTCCCGCCGTTTTTTTTGCGATCAAATCAATGAATGAGGACGTGGAGTTCTGCTCCGAGAAGGCTGGGTTGCCTGGGTTCATGGGAGTTTCTGGCGCTCAAGAGACGTGAAAGTTTCGAAACATGCACGATGATGTTGCATTCGAACTTTCTTCTTGAGAAAGATCGGTCTCCAACCAACATCGCAGAACTCAACTATAAGCTGAATACCACTTTTCTGACTTTTCATCTTCGAACGCGCTTGCTTGAGAAGCTTATCCTAGCCAGAATGTAATCACCAGAAAGAGCAGCGGCTCTATGCCACGTCGTAACCATTACTCACTCCCTATGCGAAAACTCGTATAATATCTTACACTTCGGCACACACGCATTTACCGGGCTCTCCTTTCTCATTTCTCAGTCGCTATTTACACATCTTCCAACAGGGTCGTGGCATGACCAGTGAGAAACTTCAATGGCGAGCCGCACATATTGTCCTACTTGTATGTGGTGTGAGCCCTGCCTGTAACACCAGACGTGCATAATCTGCATGATTGCTGACTGAAAACATCCTGAGAGACTTTCGCTTCAGTCTGGCAGAATTCTGTCATCGGATGAGAGTAACAGCTCCGGCGGATGAGGAAGCCGCGGTAGTTGTTTAAGACCCTGTGTAAGGAGCATAAATATGACTTGAAATATTCCACAGAAACATCGTGTATGTTAACAAGCGTTTCAGCTCACTCCGCCGCACAACCCCGAGACTCCTTTCGTCAAACTCCGTAGCGTAGTCAGCGAACTTGCTCCAGTGGTGGCTAACAACAGCCCCTCTTCTCACAATACCATGCTAGCCGCTTCACGCACGAGACTTGTTTTAAAAGAGCCAATTCTCGCCTCAGTGTGCCCGCGAAAATGGAAATCTCAGAGAAACTCACAGATTCGCCGAAGCCGGCTCCGGACCTTGAGAAGAGTTGTCCGAAGGATTTCGACGAAAACAAGCCGGTCACGGCGGTCGAGAAGAAGATGCAGCCTAAATTGTTCGACGGTACAGCCACCCTTATCTCAGGGGAAGACGTTATACTTATTCCTGTACCGAGCGTGGATCCAAGAGGTGCGTGGAGTCTCCGTTGTCTACTCGGAAGACATTGTACCCGACTTCTCGAGTAACGGCGAACTTCTATCGGCTTACTCGTTTCTAGATCCCCTCAAACTACCGGGATGGCACAAGAAGCTGATCGTAGGCATCGTTGTCTTGTGTGAGTTATCTCCTACCCAGTTTGTGTTTCTGTTAGTTTACATGTCCCCCGCCTAGACGCGATATCCGGGCTGTGTCTCATTACTGCCCTTTCTTCTCTGATTGTCTTCATCATGCCCGACTATCAGCGTGACGGTATCACCCAAGACCAAGTATCGAATCTCTTTACTTTTCCAAATCTGTTTCTCGGGCTGGGCAATCTCATCTCGATGCCCATCGCCGTCGCAGTTGGCAGGCGTCCCGTGATCCTCGCGTCGAACGTGCTACTCTTCCTGGCCGCAATACTCTGTGCGACGAACGACGATTATTACTGGCATCTAGGCGGGCGTATGCTTGTGGCGTTCTCAGCAGCCCAATGTCAGGCATTGGCTCTTCTCATAACGCAGGTAAATATCCGTACCAGCCAGAGCGGATGGGTCAGAGGGATGACCTGGCTTGTCTGACTTTGAATGCTCCAGGATATTTACTTCCTTCACCAACGCGCCCGAGTTTTCCAGGTTTATGCATCTGCCGAGGTTCTACTCAACTCCAGTTTTGTAATTGCATCTTCGTATGTGGCTGATGCGTTTGGATGGAGGTCCTGGTATTGGCTTTTTGCAGGCCTTTCGGGGGTGGCCATGGTTCTCACCTTCCTCTTTGTACCTGAGACCGCATATGACCGACCCATGGAGGCCTTCATGAGCACTAGCCCAAGTGACACGAGCAATCTTCTCCCAGCAACACAGACCGACATCACCGTACCTACTGGCCGGTGTCGTTACCCGGTTCAGAGGTATACTGCAACTGACAACAACCAAACACGATATGAAGAACGCAATTTCACGTCCAACTTACAGATATTCGTCCGCAAGCCGACGTGGTGGCGGTGCCTATTCTGCTTGAAGCAGATCGGCCAAGTATTCCTCTTCCCTCACGTTCTGTGGGTGGCCATCAGCAATGGTTTGTTTCAAGGCATTGACATCTCCATCCAGATGACCTACGCGGAAACTCTAGTTAAACCCCCATACAACTGGGCAAACACATCAGTTTCTCTCATTCAACTTGGCCAAATCCTCGTCGCGCTCCTTTGTGTACCACTCATCGGCTGGCTGAGCGACTATGTCATCCGTCTTTGCGCCCGCCGCAACCAAGGCATTCATGAGCCAGAGCAACGCCTCATTGCGTGGATTCTCCCCATGATAGCAGCGCTGATTCTGACGTTACTCTATGGCTATGTGCTCAAGAATCCGGATCAGTATCACTGGATGGCTATTGTGTCTGTGGTCGATGGTTTTCTCATCGTGCTCATGGGGATCAACACGGTAGGAATGGCGTACTTGATCGATAGCCACCCGGGCTTCGCAGGGGCTATCCTCGTTGCGCTGCCTGTAACGCGCGGGCTAGTCGGATTCGGGCTCAGTAAGCATACGACGGAATACATTGCGAACATCGGCCCTGTCAAGACATTTGGCATATACGCTGCTGTGAGTGCGGCGTTCTGCTTTTTGGGCATCGTTCTATATTTTACAGCCAAGAGGGTACGAAGTCTATGTGCTCGAATGACACAATGAGGCGGCAGCGTCCGGCGTAAAGTTTGGAAGGTAGTGATGAGTTCGCTAGGGCGGATCGATACAGGCCAAGTTGAATTACTCATTTCGCTAGGCTTTCGGGTATCATATGACCATGAGCCGCCTGATGTACGATGCTGTCATGCTACGTCGTCGATGAACCTGTTGTTCCAGCGGCCGCCTATAACAATGGGAATTTTGTTCACTTAGCCTCAGGAGGTAACGAGCTTGACTGCTGAACTAGAGGAGGGTTTGTCAGATTTGAGAATTTCAAGGAGGATGGCGCTCATAAAGCAGATGCGCATTGACTTTGAGCAGTCAGATTGTCGACAAGTCATATTGATGCCTGTCGGCTTCAACATCGAAAGTGCATCCGCAATTTGAGGACCAGACTCCGAATAATCCTCAAAATTCTGGATGATAGCAAAGATATAGAACCAAAATCTCTTGGAAATTTTTGGTAGAGGTGGTTCCTCTGCTAAGGGAAAGGTTTCTGGTCATGCGTGAACTTAACCCATATCACACACCTCCCTTGAGCTCTCCGTTTAAGGGAAGAGCTCTTTGTGACAGTTCAAAGGTTGATTTTCGGAAGTCTCTTAGTCTTCCTTTACATTTTTCTTTGCCTTTAATCCGAAAGAAATATTGCGGTTCGTACGAGATGATGGATGACCTCCGATTCAACCTCATGATTTGAGTGAAGGCGGCAACTCTATAAGTCCGGCACGAGACCTCCCGCCTTCAAACTTCTTCGACTAGAAGGACAAACTAGGAGAGTTCAATATGAGGATCAGCCAATTATTCAGAAGGTCGACTGAACCTAAGCGACGCAAGCGCTCCTATCAACGTGAACACGCGAACATTTCGGACTTCAGCCTCTCCACAATCTCCGACTTCCTGCCTTCGTCGGATCCCTATATCGACTCATCCCCGTTCGAGGCCCAGTGGGAGCCTCTGCCTGCCGGGGGATGGCGGAAAGTGATCCGAGGCGATGATACCCCTTTCCTTCAGCCTGGATCCGACATTGCAAGCGAAGACAGTGCGGAGATCGAGCTCGAAGTATCGCGGATTTTTCGGCCTCATCCGCGTCATAATATGGAGACTCACCATAAGACCGTTCTTTTGTACTTCTCTTTTCTCGACCAGTCAAACAACACCATTCCCTGCCGAATCACCCAAGGCTGCGACCACCCCTCGTTCGCCATGCACACTTTCCTCCAAGATATTGGGGAGGCGGCAGTAACCCTTCTCAACAGCCATCCCGTATGTCAGTCGCTCTTGGATGAAGAATCTGGCGTTTTCGTTCAATCTGTCATCGAGAGGCACGCAAACATCAAGATCAAGTGGGACGTAGGCTTTGGCCGCGAAGGGTGCATGAGACTACCCGTGTTTGGACGAAGTGTATGGGCGGACAAGGTGGATATGCTTACGGAACCCAACAGCCGCCACTGCGTCGTGGTCGACTTGCCGGAACAGGAGACGAAGTTGCTATCGGAGACGATGCGGGACGCGGGGGCGCCGGGAGTCGTACTGAAAACGAGCCCCACTTCTCCGGGACCTGACGGCATGTGCGAGTGGGTCTGCATCCACCGCCGGTCGGTGGCGTAATGTCCAAAACGTGATGCCGGTCGTTTGGAGGGAACGTGCACCCGGTTGCGACAGAAGGTAGAGCCAAATAGATATGCAATTGAGTCTCCAAATCCTCGGACCCCAAGCTTGACCGATGTTTTACGGACAGATTCTGCAGATGAAGATTAAGTTAGGTCCGGGCGCCGAAATGAAGGTCAATGTGGACCAGGTCTCTGCTGCTTATTCTCAGGCTTCCAATCCTTGTCCGTTCCCTTCTGAACTTCTCAACCAGTCGGCGCATTCCCTCCTGCACGTGGCGCTCGAACCCCCACTGAAGCTTTACGTCTCTACCATCTTGAACTCAGCACCCATTCATCAGCAAAGTCGTGAACCTCCAGGCGAGGTTCGATAAGGAAAAGCGGATATTTGACGAAATTAGGTCCCCGCCGTGAACGACGCTTATGATCCTTGGAGCTGCAGCAACAACTGTCAAATCCATTCCCATCACGCCTCGCCGCTGCGCGGAAGCACGTGGCGAAATAACCCGAACAAACACAGCTTCCAAAGAGAAGGTGGTCCAACAGCACGAAAATTCATAAGTAGGCATGGATGGCTCCCTCAATACTCTTCCCGAGACGGCCCCTGGGGTCACCGGCCGCCTGGGTGAAGTCCGTCGTCATCGTCGCTAGCTTCCTGGTCTTTCTCCAACTCGCCCTCCCGCAAATCATGGCGCCCCCGGGCTCCTCCCTCCTCGCCGCCCTCGCCATCCTCGGCATTACCTCTTCCGGCACCGGGCCTGCTGTCGCCAACGCCGCCGGTGTTGATCTCACATGGCATGCCCCCGCCCGCACGGAGGTGAACAACCTCACCGCCGTCATCAATGGCAAGGGCGTCTGGGGATTCATTTACGACACCTCGGACACGCCAGACGACAAGTATGGGCAGTACAACTGGTGCAACATGCCCCATGTCCGCAAGACGGAGTACGTCAAGCCGTCGGATGAGTATGAGCTCAAATATGTAGAACTGGTATATCATCACAAGACTCAATCTCATAGAAAGACCTTCCCACTCACGCCTCTCAGATTCATCGCCACCACAAGCGTACCCCTTACGCGTCAAACGCGTTCCCCGTGGAGCCTTACCAATGGAACTGCGACGAGCAGGGCCTCTTCTACTACGGCGAGCCCTTCGCCAGCCGCAACAAGCCCGCCAAGACGTACTGGAAGGTCTACATCTCCCCTGTCAACCCTTTCGTCCCCGCGGGCTGGATTGGAACCTGCCAGTTCCCCCAGATCACCGCTCAGGGGCTCGACGACTCCTGGCTTCACGGCGCCGACCTCTACGGTGTCTACCATGACCTCCACGGCCTGCTCCCCTCCCGTGATGCTGTAAACTCCCCAGAATGGTCCCGTAAGGTAAAGTACCGCGTCACAAACAACCAAATCACCAGCCAGGTCGCCGGCATGGTCCTCAACGGCATGTGGTCCACGACCGACTCCATCCCCCTCTCCATTCAAGCCGCCGGCGTCGACTCCCTCGAGCCCCAATACTCCTGCTCCGCCGGCTCCGCCATCTTCAACCGCATCAAGTCCGCTTCCAACGCCCCTTGGGCCCAACACCTCGCCGCCGCGGCTCCCCTCTACGCCACCCTCGACGACATCTCGGGCGTCCCCAGCGACGACGCAGGCTTCCACGCCTCGCTCGACCACTACTACGACAATCTCTCCGCTCGTCAGTGCCACGACAAGCCGTTCCCCTGCAAGCTCGTCAACGGCGCAAACTCCAGCACCTGCGTGACCCAGGACCTCGCCGACGCGGCCTACCGTCTCGGCCACTGGGAGTACTCGCAAATCTACCGCGACGCGCCGGACTCCCTCGCCGCCAGCGTCGCGACGTGGGGCGTCTGGGTCGCGGAGCTGGCCACGCACCTGCGGGTTGTCGTCGCCGGTGAGTCCGAGACGGTCTACTTCCACAACGTCGCGCACGACGGCTCCGTCTCGCGGCTGTTGTCCATACTGCAGCTCGACAAGATGGTCTGGCCTGGCATGGGCTCCGAGGTCGTGTTTGAGCTTTACGAGAAGAAGAATAAGAAGAAGGTGGCCGAGGAGACGGGCGCGCCGGCGCCGACGCCCACCGTCGTCGCGCCGGGCTGCAGCCGCGACAACTGCCTCCGCCAGCTGATTCGCGAGTCCGCGTCGGCGTCCGCTTTCTGTCCGAGTCTCACGGCTGTCGCCTCGTGGGCCGAGCCTCTGCCTACCTGGGCGGCGAACTGCAACGCCGATGCTGCGGCTGTGTCATCGGCGTGTTCTTGTATCTACCCACATGCTACTGCGACTGCGTCGGCTTCGCCTGCTCCAAGCGCTGGAGCCGGGGAGAGCGGTTGGTACGTGCGGGTTCTCTGGGGCGGTCAGGTCTTCAAGTCGTCCAACCCGTCCTTGGGTTTGATGGACATGCTCCCCGTTGAGACGCTATTGGCGTACTTTGATGGCTTGGTGGGCGAGCACGCCAGCCTGATCAAGGCCAAATGCAGCTCATGAGTATACAACGATTTCATGACCTCCATGTTTGAAAGACTGATGTGCGCAAAGGCACGTCTGTACATATACGTCTAGTTCTCCATTGTAATCCATAATGGTATTTCATTCTCCATGCATCTTGCTTCGTCTTTTCACGGTTGGGAGCTAGACCAGTCCGCATTCCCTCTCGAAATCATCCCACCGCCCGTTGCGCATGGGATCCAGTTGCCGTACCTTGGCCATCCATGCCTTGAGATCATCCGTTTCTTTGTCGCTGAGCGCCCGTCCTTCCATTGTAGGCAACGCCCTGGTGTAGTCCAGTAGCGGCTTGTAGATCCATGTGACGTCGTCATAATCCTCCAACAGGTCCTTAATATCGTTGATCTCCCGTTTTACGTAGGCCGCCTTTTCTTCCTGGGAGAGATGCGGTGCTATTTTAGGTCGCCCGTCTGACTCGGTCAGGTTCATGATGAGAAACTGGTGGTAGTACCAGAGGGACTGGTCCTCGGGGCCGACATTCAGGGCCTCGCGAATGAGATTGAGCTCTGCCTCGGTCAGTCTCGGCTCGGTATATCAGATTGATGGTCGCCCTACCATCATCCAGAAACTTTTGCCGCGCCTTATCGTCCGCACTGCGTTCATCTAGCAGACGTGGAATCAATGTTGCGCGGCTGTGCCAGGCTGAGAAGTTGGATAAGTCGACATTGATCATCTTCGTTGTGTATTCGAACTCGGGTTCTACGAGGCTCTTCCCGTCTAGTTCTGAGCTCTCCAATCTGGCCACCACCTTGCGCCGGTAGCCCCAGGCGTGGAAGTTGCGGCGATCCTTGGTGAGCATTTTGGACACGAGACCAAGTTCCTCTTCCCATATGCGACGGGCTACAGGCTTCGGAAGGAGGTCGATGGCTTGTTGTAAGAGCCAGGAACGATACTTCCATATCCAGTAACTTTTGGGGAATTCCAAGAGGAGCGGAATTGTAAACGTGAGTTCGTTCTTGAGGGTTCCGATCACCTCCTCGGTCGATGACCCTCCTTTCGTTTCCCTTTCTGACGCAGTAGCCCGGCCGCCCCCCGCAGCTGCGGACTCGGCATCAGCTGTTGTACCATTCCTCCCACTCTCTCTGGCCGCTTGGGACGCGAGGCCGGGACGGGTCGCTGCCGAGAAAGAGGGCGACGAACCGGCGGAGAACGGAGGCTGAGTGCATGCTGCTGAAGAACTCGCGGACGGCGCCGACGGCGATGGCCCAGGCGAGGGTCTTGACAATGATCCACAGGTTAGGCAGCGCCTGCGGACGTTCCATGCCGTATAGTGCTCCGGGTTTATACGCAGGAGTTTGGTGGTAAGTGCGAAGGTTGCCGGGTCGGAGGGGTCAGGGTTGGCGCGGAGAAGGGAGTCTTCGAGGGAGCGCAGCGTCTCGATCTTGGCGAGGTCGGATTGCAGCTGGGCTTCGGTGCGTGGTTTCCGGGGTGTGCGGGCTACGCCGTGCTATTTGTTGGTAGGGAAGTCGTAAGCTTGGTTTCTGGGGGAGGTGCGGAGTTTGAAGCAAGGTTGGCGATGATGGAGAAAGGGGGGAAAATGCGGTGGGTTGTTTTTGAAGATGGGAGACCTACGCTCTCCATGGGAATGTCAGGGTGCTCTATTCGAGCGAGAGGACGGTTGGGACAAGAGAGAAAGAAGAGGATGTGACCAGGAAGAGCGGAGGGGTGTAAGAGTCCGCAGGACGGGCCAGGTGAAGGCACTGGAAGCTTGGGTCGGGATGATGAGGTGCTGTTGCTGACCTCTGGCAGGGTGCGGGATACGCTGTAGTGGAGGTTGCTCGCGAGGTGACAGGGATTCCCCACCAGTCAAAGTGCTCCGGGAAAGACGAGACAGGTCACCAAGTACCTTACCCAGGCACCTCTCGTGGAGATCTCTCGTTTAGGCATGTCGGTCGTTTAGCTCCAGTGGCCCAAGCTCCGAAGTGAGAAGGGTTGCTCGACCCGCTTCTAAGGGCGTCAAGACGCGTCTCCTTGATTCTTGCTTTCCCACATTCAACTCCATTATATGGTCATGAAACAGTAAGGTAGGCAGGCAGGTAGGTACTTCAATAGGTATGGAACCTACTAGGCAGCAACCCCAAATTGTTGATAGCACACCGGTGGTTCCTGCGCATGGAAGGGATTGAAAGTGTGATTGAACTTTGGAGAACTACTTCATCCTTCGTGTCAGAGAGGTTGAAGCACCTAAAGATGAAGAGTCCTGTTCCCTACCTTGGGAAAGATTTACAGACACCGAGATCTGGCATCCAAGTTTGATACTCTGATCATCATCTCTTCAAGCGTCTCGTCACAGTTCTCCAAGCTTCCCTTTGGCGGACTGCATGGCCTGACGACATGGCTCCTGCTGGGCGCGCAGCAGCTGCCCGGGGAGACTGCTGCCTTCGCCCCTTCTCATTGCCATTCGATGGCATAAACGGCAACAACCAGGCCTGCGGTTCGCTTGAGGCATTGGAGAGAAAGATGTTTGCCAAGGGACGGTAGTTATCCAACCCATCTATCCTTTTGTTCCTCCTTTCCACATCCGCTCCTAGAACCCTTCTTCCCCTTAAGCAATGTTTGTCGAACCGGCGGTATCTCTAAATCAGATATCGATCAAGTAGATATCTGTCGGGGTCCGTGGCATTGCTTTATTTCTGTCCTCGTCTCCCCATGCCTTATTCATTCCATTTCTTATCTGAATCACGGGACTCTGGGTACCACTCCGACGACGGCGACCCTGAGGCCACTCGACTGAGTCAAGAGAAAGCGAGTCCCCGAGGTAAAAGTCCACCATCCCCAAGTCCGACAAGCTTCCATTTGTTCCTTGACGGCTCTAGTGCTGGAGTTGACTGCATCCCGGCCGACGATGGCATCTTATCTTCAGCATCGCCAAGGGCAACGCGAGCGCATCCAGCAGCCTCCCCGCGTACTTGCTATCGCTCGCCTCCTGTCACACCAAGCAAGCGAGGTCGGGATCTGCACGGGTGTACCGTTAGGTCCATAGTTGGACGGCAGCCTGATCGCTTCATCCCTCGTCGAGATCTTTTAACGCCTACTTCTGAGAAGTTGCGAGTGACTGACGATGCCCACTTACTGTCGCCAACGGAGAGATTGCTCAGACGTCAGAGTGCCCGACCAGATCCGTTCCGGACACCTCCGCGGTTGACAGCTCCTATCGCCTCTGACTTTCGTTCGGTATCGGGCTCCAGCGCTGGAAGTGAGTTATGAACGACCGGTTTCTGAAGCCAAAACTGATCACTTAACAGGCACATCAGTCTTGTCTGTGGCTCCGTCGAACCGCAGTTCAGTCGGCCTTGCGGGCAGCGGCACGGCCTGGACACCTCGCATGACGACTCCCCCAACCAGTGCTGCGGTTAATGGAGGCCGCGGGCGGTATTTGCGTACTGGTACCAATGTCCAACTGTTCACCGCCAACTTTTCCAGCTCCCGTCTCAAACAGAAAGAGGATATTGAGCAGCACCAAGGCCGACTCGCTGAAGCTCTGAAGATTGATCAGGTCGCACGGATCCTTGACTTTGGGCGGCCTTCTTCTCCTCATGAGCGTGTGGCGAGGCTAGAAACACGCGAGCCATTGCACTTGCTGAGGACGAACTGGAACGGAAGCGAATGGGTTACCCATAGCAAGAATGCAACAGTTCACCCGTCAGCAGATCGTAAGCTGCCCGTGGCTCCCTACCGAGTTCTCGACGCCCCGGGCCTCCGAGACGATTACTATTCCTCAGTATTGGCGTATTCCCCGACCTGCCAGTCCTTGGCCGTGGGATTGGACGGAACCGTATACAAATGGTCGGAGTCTACGGGGCCCCGAACTGTCTATAACGCGCCTTGGCGACGTCACTCGTGGGTGACTTCAATCTCGTTGTCTTCTGCTCAGGGCGGCAAGGCCATCCTCGCCGTCGGACGGAAAGATGGGGTGTTTGCTCTCATGTCATTCTCCAACGAATCATTCCCACGCTTTGAGATGAAGCAGCAAGGCTCGGTCGATTGTGTCAGCTGGCGACCAACAGTTACAATGAGACCGTCCAAAAACCCCTGCAATCCAGACATACCTGTACCGACGGAGGATCTTCTCGTCGGTGACGACAAAGGTACCATTCATTACTACGTAGTTGAATGGCCGAGCATCTGGGAAGTCTCGAGGGACAATTGGCATGGCAGGGTAACGCATGTAGCCAGCATTGCTGCCCACACTCAGCAAATATGTGCCCTTGTATGGTCACCAGACGGGAGAGATTTCGTCTCCGGGAGCAACGACAATGCGGCGTGCTACTTCGAGGTTGGAAAAATGATGAAAAGCCGACTTAAGCACTGGGACTCTTCCACTGCGACGGCCCGGACAAACCGGTGGCCAAGCAACGATGGAAGCTTGCCAGAAGTTGGTCAAGCAGAACACCGTACACGCAACCCACGCGAACCAAGCGATAGCCTAGAGTCGTTAATCAACACGGTCCTCGGTAATGAAACGGTAGAGATCGGTGTCGATGGAATCCTCAGACGCGCCGTTCAATCGCCTGCGGAGGACACGCGGCACTTTGGGCGTGGAGAAGAGAAATGGTGCTAGAAGCATGGCGCCGCGGTCAAAGCAATCGCTTTCTGTCCATGGCAAGATGGTCTACTTGCGACAGGCGGAGGGTCAAGCGATAGGTGTATCAACTTTTTCCACACCAGGACTGGTGCCCCTCTGGCCAGTATCGCCGTGTCTGCTCAAGTAACGTCCTTGATTTGGTCCAAAACACGAAGAGAGATCGCAGCAACTTTTGGCTATGCACAACCGGAGCATCCTGTTCGCATCGCCGTCTTTAGCTGGCCATCTTGCGAGCAGGTTGGGGCTATTCCTTGGGACAATGGCCACCGTGCACTTTTTGCCATCCCCTATCCAGGGGGCCCGTCTGACGTATCGGAGAGAAGTCGGACGGCGCAGGAAGGGACGATTGTGGTGGTAGCAAGCGACGATTCTGTGAAGTTCCATGAAGTCTGGCAGGGATATCCAAGGAGGACGGCGGGTGGCGGTGTTGGCTTGCTGGGCGGAAGTGGCATCCTCGAGGGGCTGGGTGGTCTTGATGTGGAAGACGGTGTCATTCGCTGACAAGCATCATAGATGAAACAATACAGTATACCTAAGCAAGTGTGTGCCAGTGGCGGAGAAACGCCAACTACGTGAACAAGGGAGCATGATAACCTAATCTATCTGTCGCTGATCCTGCCCGTCGTTCTCTCTTCGTCTATATACGGCAACACTACTAAAGCCAGCGAAGGACCCCTAGGGATAACCGATGTCTCAGCTGTCTCGGATGTTGTCGTCAGGTGTCTGAGTCTGTATTCCGGCGTATCAATCCTTTTGCAAGCAGAAGCATGTGAGCCAAGTACCAAACAAAGTTGCTGATATGCTTATTGGAAGCGTCCTTGCAGCTGTTGCTGTTGACGACCTTACCGTCTCGGATCAAGTGTGCGAGGTCTTCACGTTGGATAAAGTCTACGATGCGTCGACATAGGCTTGGATCATAATATCACCAATATTTGTGCTCTACGTCCTGCTCAAGGATATTCGTCGGGTCTAGTTCGAGTTTCACTCATGAAGGAAGCAGCTCTTCACGCTGGTGAGGCCCCATTCTTGTATATACTGGAGCTTTGGTATGTCTGTATGCGCCCCAAGGGAGCTAAGACCTCGGGGGTAACCTTTTATCGTTCGTTATTATTCATAGCTCATACTGAATGGGGATGAAACTTTTTTGTAAGTAGGTTTCGGTTGATCATAACTGTTTGTTGCTCTGACTGCAGCTTACGAGCTACTGTCCAGGGTGCTATGGAATGCAGATGAGTTTAAAGAGATGGCCAGCTATTAGTGGGTTGTTTTTTTTTTTTTTTTTCAATATTAGTGTATGCGTCAGAAAAATCGAGAGTAACAAGCAAGCGTAGAAACAGAAAAGACAGAGGCGATGTGATTGGTGAGATAATATGTCAGTCGGATCATGATAAAGGGCGATGATGGTAGCGTTGGGTTATGTTCAACTTGGGCCACGCACGGAATAGGCAGTGCAAAGAGCTCTGGGTAAACGAAAGATGCTTGGAACACTCCAAAGCATGGTTTATCCTGATCAAATCCACCCCAAAGCCGGGCAACAACTCGTTGCTGCGCCGTTGGCAATGCAGAAGCACTCAGGAGAGTGTTACGGGTCAGTTCACCCTGGGCGGTACAAGGGAAGGGGAAACAAAAGCAAAAGCCTACACAGTTTCCTCTTTGACTTGAGCAAAGTGAGGAACGGTCAAGCAACCTCAGCAAAGTCGGGGAAAGGCTCGAGTTGCTGGCTATGAAAACTAAGCAATGCGGTTTCTCTGACGATGGGATTCTTGCTTGGCCCGACGGAACTCCTTCGTCGCAGGCGCTCATTCCGGGCATGAGACATTCGAGGGACGGTTTCTGAGATCCGAGACATGGTTAGAGACCCCTGCGGAAAGCTTGATATTCAGCGGCATTGCTGTCTGGTTGTACGGCATTATTGTAATAAGCTCTGGGAACTCAACCAAGAGCATTTCAGTTGAATTGCCAAACTCCATCTTGATGCCCAGTCTAACCCGGCGATCTCGGTGTACAACGAAGAAATAATGCCAACCACGTCCAAAATGTAGAGACATAAAGTGGAACAGCCTACTCTGCTTTAGTCCTTCCGCTCCCATGCGGAAACCACAGCCCCTACAATTTCTCTGCCCTTGGTAACACCAACTTCATGCCCAGCTTTCAGGACCACAACCTCAACCGCATCCTCCCCAAGCACCCTCCGCGCGTCCCACACCGTTTCGCCCTGGACAACAATCTCATCCCCTTCGCCCAGCACAAACAGAAGTCTCCCCTTCCTGAGACCAGCCTCCCCGCCACCATCACCCCTTCTCCTCGCCTCCAGCACCTCCCCAAGGACAGCCCATTCCTCGCCGCCGCGGTCGTACACGGGTGCGTGCCGTATCGTGCTCATGTAACTCGTCACATACCCAGGGTGCGTCGCAATCTGCCACCCTACAACCTCCCCGATCCGTCCCCCGCCCACGAGTCTCACCGAATCCCAGTCGACCACCTCCCCCTCGTCGTCGTCCACCGTCTCCTTCTCCGGCACGTCGCCCTCCGTTCGGGGATCAGCTGGCCTCAACCGCCTCCCTACGGCCCACCGGCGCAGGGTTTCGGGGATCCAGGGTGAATTGTACAACACGCGGCTGCGCCAGCCGACGTGCGCTGCGGAGCGGATCAGGCCGCCGGGCGCGACGAGCGTCAGAGAGCGCACGAGATGCGGGTTTGCGGAGGCGAAGGAAGCCGCGACGGCGCCTCCAAGGGAGTAGCCGAGCAGGTGGAAGGCGTCATTGCCGGTCCATCCCGGGAGAGGGGAGGAGGCGAGGGCGAGGAGTATCTGGGT
This sequence comes from Colletotrichum chlorophyti, assembly GCA_001937105.1. Classification (NCBI taxonomy): domain Eukaryota; kingdom Fungi; phylum Ascomycota; class Sordariomycetes; order Glomerellales; family Glomerellaceae; genus Colletotrichum; species Colletotrichum chlorophyti. The sequence continues at coordinate 586,963 of MPGH01000132.1, read as the reverse complement.
GGTGTAGAGGCGGATGTCGTAGGCGACATCGATGGGCGCGTCCGAGTAGCCGCGACCGAAAAAGTCTGGTGGTTTCGTTAGATATCTTTGTTTAGGGGCCAAGATGACGTGTGAGCGGGTGAGGGAATGAGTTGAACCGATGTGGTGATCGTCCTCGTCCTAACCCAGTGACATGCCGAACAAAGACTCACCAAAAGTCATCACCCTCCACCCCCTCTCGACAAACTCCCTCGCCATGCCCCCCAGCGCTATGCAAGGCGTCCCGATGCCGTGCAGCAACAAAACCCTCTCCCCCGCCTCCGGTCCCCACTCGTAGACCCTCAAGTTCCCGTACGCAGTCGCCACGTCCCGGGCCCCCGGGAGCGCGTCCGGTGGGTATGGCAAGGCGTCACGGCCCAGGGTCGACAGCTTAGGCAGGAGTGTCCGCTTTGGGGAGCGGGCGGTCTTGCGCACGTCATTCGCGGGGGCCGGGGCCGGGGCCGCGGGGCGGGAGACGTAGACGAGGTACGTTGCCGCCGCGACGGCGGCTAAGCCGAAGCCTATATGCGGGAGGTGGTTGTCGAGTAACCTGTCTTTCATTCTGAGACCTGCCTCCGCTTAAGGGGAGGGGGGGAGGGGGAACACTAGAGTGGTGTTTGTACTACGTCTGGGCTTCTCCGCAAGGCTGGAGAATGGCAGTGTGCACGGGCGAGGCAAACAGTCGTTTCTTCTGTTTCTTTGGTGGTGCGGGGAGGAACTGGCACAGGACGGAAACACCGCGGAAAGTCTGCGATGTAGTACAGGTATGCGCGCCGGGGAGTGTGGGACGGAAGTCCCGGTCTGCACGGAGCTCAGGCACCAAAAGATAAGAAAAAGAACCGCCTCTGCGTTTCTCGCGCGGCTACATAGTGAGTGAGCAGGTACAGCGGGAGACTTATTCGGACTTGGAACCGGGCCGGCAAAGGGCGGTTGCATCGCGTGAAGGCGCTTCCAAGATGAAATATAGACACCTCATTCGGACCGGGATTGATATCACAATGTTCTATGTACAATCTGCAAAACAAAGACCTCGCGGATTCTCTCAAGTCTTGTCGGCGTCGCCGTTGAGCGCCGTGTCCGCCCGCAACGGGTGTGACATTGTGAAGTGACCGCCCCCTGGGTCTCTTCCCCCATGGGAAGGGCAAGGGGAGACGGAAACCAGACCTGGCCTCTAATTACTGGCCCGTAATGTGGGGACCGGTCAATGTCATGTCTGTCATTCATTCGTGTCGGGGACGTCGGACGACCCACGACGGACAACGCTTCTTCTGTGAAGCTCGCCCGGCAGATGGGAAAGACAAAATATCAGCGCATGGCGGATGAAGATTGTGTCCTTCAGCTAGCGTCCCGCGCGAGAAAATCTATCGTCCAATGGGCAATAACGCTCCGGGACACCGCCGCAACCTGCTGCATAATTGTTGCATTTGCGCGCCGGAGGCATTGAACCCCGTCGGAGCGGGAACGGCAAGGGCATACTGCATGGACAAGCAACCGCCTCGCCAACAATGCTACCGGCTACCTGTGTAAACCTCCCGGCAGAAGATGGCGAAGCAAGCGGGCAGACGGCCAGTCCGCCAGTCAGACAAGTAGATTGAGCACTGTGTCGATCCGGCAGGTTGTCCCCCACACCAACGAATGGGCTGATGTGGCATGGTATGGTGTGGCATGGTATGGCTGCCATGCGCCAATGCTGCGGGCATGCCAGATATGCGCCGGGCTGCTTTTGCTGGCGGCGCCGAATCGTCACATTATTAACTCCCCGTTGTTTGCTTTTTCTTTTATTCCTACAGGCGCCGGTCGCTGTAGTGAGCTCTCTACGTCGACCGGCAGGTGAGTCCACGTGAATACGACGGTCCGCCACCTTCCTGGCAGATATAGGCTCCAGACTCTCCTCCCGATCTTCTCCAATCTTGTGGAGGGGTAAGTGAGGGGAACAGCCGCCGTCATAGGAGATAGTAGGAAGGAGGCGGCGATGGGTCGAAGCTTTCAACCCCTCTAGCCGGGAGTAGGCAGCCAGCGAAGGTGAGATGACATGTTCGAGACGAGAATGCCCCGGTCTCCGCAGCAGGTGATGCACAAAACCCAGAGTCTGGATCGAGTCTGGTCACTGCTGCTGTCTGGTCCAACCTTGATGCCAAAGAGCGGTGTGGCAGTGAACAAGAAGGGAAACGGGGCTTTGTCCCGTGTCTGGAGAGAGAGAGAGAGAGTGAGAGAGATCTACCTCCACCAACCTTGGTGGTCTGCCGCATCGTCGTTGTGGCTTTCTTCTTGCCCCTCCATCCCCTCCCTTCCGTTGTCCGTTCTTACTATAGTAGTGCCCCCGGCTGCATGCAAGTTTGCAAACACGATCCAGTAATCAAGGTGAATTGGCATTGGCCCGTGAGATCTCGTGGGGTGATGCTGTCTTGTCCGACTGCGAGGAACGTCCGAGTCACTCAGTGACAGCAGTACCCCCGTTCCGATCATGCACACGCACGCCCCCAGGCGCACCGTGAGCGGCGATTGCCCGCTCCTGGTAACACTCGCAAGTTTCACCGCCGGTGCCCGTGGGAGGGGGGAAAGGAGGTTGGTCGGGGTGAGAGTTGACGACACAGACGGGCAGGCTACACTAGAAGGCTGGGCTAGCCAAGAGGGCTGGAAACAAAAGAAGGTTGCCCCGAATCAGGCGTCGAAATGGCTTCCTTCGACATCCCCCCCAAAAAGGTGTAGGGCATCGAGAGCGGATTGGATATGCCAGCAGAGAACCGGGTGATAACCAGAGTCGAACTCAATGGCTGAAAATCCCCACACCACCCAACTCTGTTTTCCCAATGTTCTGTTCTGTGCTGTTCTGTTCAGACCCTGGCATATTGTTGGTTTTGTCTTGTACTATATGCCGGCATCGGAACCGGCTTTGAGTGATGATTTTCCTTCTTGTTCGAAAGCCTGGCACGAGAGCACATCCCCGCAATGATGCGAGGGAAAATCCTTCCTCGATGGGGAAAGAATCGAACCGGCCTATCTGCTAGGAAACATGGAGGCAAGAAAAGGGTCCTCGGCATCCCCAGGCACGGACAAATCCAGGAACGCTGAGCCCCAGAAGGACGCTCTTACGCCGGGTCTTGTCTTTGCCAATTGCACACTTTTGGCAATTGGCATGGGGAAGCCGACTGAGCCACCAAAATAGAAGCATCCCCCTCCCCCGCCATCCGTCCCAGTCTCCTAGAGGACCGTCAGGACCGGCGGACGCTCCATTGACGAAAGGCACGGAAACGGTGAGGGAACGGAACGGCCGTTGTTACGCTGCATGGAACGAAAGTCCCCGTCCGTGTAAGCTCACCGGTGGCCGAAGAGTGGACGAAATTGCAGGTCTACACTATCAGACAGGCTGAATGACGAGGCGACTGATGGGCGGACGAAAGTGGGGTGACACGACAAGGAGACGATGGGAATGCGAATTTGCCCCCTCCTTTCGTCACCTGGAATCCCTCGATCTCCACTGTTGAGATCACGAAGCCATCGTCAGCTGTCTCAAGATGGTTTCCCATCTTCATGGCCCCCCGGCAAATCCCTCCTACCGCCAGCGACCCCAGTCGTACTGCCCCGAATTTCCAATGGTGCTGGCAAAACCCCCTTCCCGCGATCAGTGACACCACCGATAGCAGTAGCAGCAGGGGCACAGGGGACACACCGCAGATTCATAGCCATCAATCGGGGGGGTTCGCTGGACAGGGGGAGAGGATATGGCCGTGTTGCGAGGATAGAGACAAGTCCCTTCCCCAGGGTCTGCCCTGGGTGACCGCTGGCGTACGATGCGCCCAGGAGGTCCGTTCACCTCCCATGCAGCCCGGTTCTTGTGGATGGTTGGGTGCCCAGACACGTCCCGCGCAACGGTTCTCCGTGAGGGAGAGAGCTTTGGTATAGAAGGCTAGGGAAAGGTTGTTCTGGCGCCGACAGCGCGAAGCTGTTGACGACCACGGTCAGGATTGAGTTGATGCGTGAAGTGCGACGCAAGTCGAGGTTAACTTTGTCAAGGTACGCGAGTGTTGGCACCTCAGGTGTTCAACTGGATCTTGGCTATTCTAAATTTCCGGCAGCGTCCATCTAAACGCAAATCCGTGAATGCACGAGGGGTGTTAGGAAGAGGAGGAGAAGAGTGGCTGGATCGATCACCAGTTCTCGGTGTACCATCATCGCATGTTCATCATTTGGCCACTGACGAATGATGCCTGGGGGGAGTACTGTAATGTAGGGGGGAGAGGCAAGCTGGGAGTGCCGACGGGGTGGGAAGCCCTGAGTGAGATCTGCGTGAATGATGAGATAGGGCGAATGAGCAAGGTGAGTGAGTAAGGGAAGTGAGTGAGCGGGTTGGTGAGTGAATCAATGACCGAGTGTCACCAGAGGATAGTGACATCCACCAGGCGGGAGTGACATTGCGACGGTTGCTCCGCTATTCCTATGTAGTGCCGGCATGGAAGGTGTGGCTAAAGTCCAGAAGGCAGAATGGGCGGCGGCAAAGACACTGGGTACCGGCACATCCGTCGACGTAACTGTCTTGCAGTGGTTAAGGCAAGCTGAGCGGTTGGGTTTTCCTCGGTGGGCGGCGCCCAGATGGCAAGCGCACACTGTGGTGTACTTCATGCCTGGAGGGGCCAAGGCCCACAACCCCAATCAAGACCCAGTTGTGTGTCGCTTCGTCAGGCGTGCCAGCCGCCACGTTTCCGAATCCAGGCCACAAGACAAGGGTAGGGTCACTTCTCGAGACCTTTGGTCTGTTATTCTTTTTTTCTTTTCTCGATGGCCCAGCCAGGGGTTTGTTTAACCAGTCATAGCGGCAGGTTTGCCCCACCCAGTGCCTGGATGTCAGTGGCTCACAGCCCGGTGTTTTTGTTATTGTTAGGGGGAGGATGGGAGGGGCCACTGCCTCGTTGTTTCTCATGCAGCCCATGCCTAACGAGCTGCAGCACATATGTGTACGTACCCAATGAGGGTCTCACAGTGTGCGTGGAGTGTCAGGTAGGTAGGTACCATAGTAAGGTGAGAGAGAGACAAGCGTGTGAGCGGGCGGGTAGTGCGTTGCAGTGTTCCATTTGCAGCTCGTTGTCTCTCGCTTTCTGCCCTGTCCTGTCGGGGATGGTCTCGTCTGCCCATGCCACTATTCACTGCCCGGTGGAAGGCCGGCGGCAGAGTACATGCTACAGAAGGGGTTATCTCCAGACGTGTGGACTCGAAGCCAGGCCGTGTCCGGTTCCGTCCCCAAAGGTTGGGGATTCGGCGGGCACTCGACCGGGGCCACCCAGGAGAAAGAGAGGGACAGCATCGAGAGGGTTTCAACTGACGCAGTACGAGCAGCGGCAAAGCACACGCTGTGAAGTGTAAAGAAGGACTTGAAGCCAACCGAGTGTAAAGAGACTCCAAGGAGCAAGGGATGGGAAACACTAGGCTGCGTTTCTGGTGTTTCCGAACATCAGACTGCGCCAGTTATATGACCCTGTGGTAGTGGTTGAGGCCCGCGATCGAGAGTGAGAGTGCGTGCATCTGGTCCAGAAATCCCACAGCATTGTGCTAATTTTGCCGAACTTTGACATCGACAACGTGAGGCACATACTATACATGATCAACAACAGATCTCCTCGCCCAGGGTTCTTCTAGCGTCCACCTGGTATTCCAGACGAGGTCGGCGAGTGTGGCTTAGTTGCTTAGAACGTCTCCTGTTCCCCTCTTCAGAATGGCGACGACTATTTATGTAGAGCTCTGAATGAAGAGAAGGGGGAAAAGCAAACATGCTAGAGCGAAGACTGGATGATGGCGAGACATCCGTAATTCGGACCACGCCTGGGACCGAGAGCAAAAAAGGCGCATGGTCAGTTGATCACAAAAAAAAGAGAGACATTTCGATGAACATGGTAGAGCGTGGGATACGACCGATGCTTCACACAAACTCACTTCACTACAGTACCGCACCCTGTTCACCTCACAGTGAACAGGGAGATGGGAGATGGTTAGGGAACAGCGATGATGGGCGACTGAGGAAAGTGGGTGAGCCATCGGAGGGCACAGGGCAGCTCATTGCTGTGACTCCCACTGGCTCACAGTCTCTCACAGTCATTCTGTCTGGCCTCGCCCCGTGCCTTAATTTCGCTCCTTTCCTTCGTACTGAATAATATTGGATATTCCGCCGTCCACTCCTGGACTGATTTCCGCTTCATCCTCGCTCGCACTGGGGTTCTGGAATGACCTGTGTGGGCAGCCAATTTCTTCATTGCCGCAAGCGGTGCCAAAATCGTAAACAAGAAAGAACTCAAGCGTTGAAGCAATGCCTCAGTCGCAAGCCCACAAACGCAACTCTCTCTCTCTCTCTCTCCTCTCTCTGGGTTCTGACTATCCGGAGGTCACCAATACCACTCAGGGCAAAGGCACTGCGAAGAGGGCCCACAGTGTATCTGCGTCGGGCAGACTCAGTACCTGCATGCCACGCCTCAGCCCGCCCTGCATCGATGTTCCGACCTAAGTTGCCTACAACGCGAAAAGGGGAATCGAAGAGGGTCGCAGCCTGGACCTCCCTGACAGTGGGATGTCTCCTCTTCTGCTGCGCACCTCATGCTAAGATTCCTTAACCCGTCAGGCACTCCTTACTTCACCCAGTGCGTGTGTCTGCTACAGCTGGGAAGCGCTTCTCACCATCAAAGCGCCAGGGCATCCCCAGACACTGTCTTCTGTCCACTCAAGGAAACTGCCTTACCTAGAATGTACCGAAGTACATGGGCCAGACAGCCTGAAAGTCTCCACTCACACACACGCGCACACACGCACACAACTTTCACTATACTGTCCGCCGCACTGGTGAGAGGTGAAGTCTCTCTGGTGTGTTGACGGCAGCCGGCGCCACGCCCCAATTTACACAAGCGCACAAGCCTGCGCTAGACCCGGGCGGCTCTAGCTTAGGATCTGCTAGCCAATAGGAACCAGGTGGCAAACTCACACATGGCGTCAAAGGGTGGAGTCACAGTGTTCGTTTACAGGGCACTGTCTTCTGATCATCTCTCATTGGGCAAAGTGGGGCTACCGCCGCCCCCTTCCCTCCCTCCAGTGTCCTCTCCTTGCCCTCCGTGCCCTCCTCGCTCCTCTCGCCTGTCCGCTCACCCTTCCCACCGTCTTCCCACCCTTCCCACTCCCACCGTCTTGCTCGAACCAACAAAACCATCGCCCTTCTCCGGATTCCTCCCTCCCGATACTTTTTCAACCTCTCTTCCCCCCTCTATCCAGAACGTATCTTTTTCAACTCACAAATCACCTCACAACTATCAGCATCATCACTATAAACCATCACAAGTTAAACGACCAAAAGAAGAAAAAAGCATTGCTTTCTCTCCGAATATTCACCCTGTATCTCCCAACGCTCAACCATACTTTCTACTCGTCGACGACTCGGCAGGTTTCATTGTTTGTGTTTCAAATCTTGAATAATACCGCGCAAGCTCGGCTCCAAATAAGACCATCGCCCTCCCGCCACATTGCATCCAACAACACGGCACACCTTTCCCGACTCCCACCATAAACACCAAACGACACCGACATCTACCCCGACACATCTGTAGATAATGTCTTCATACTACCAGTTCAACCACCACCAGGCGCATCCCACCCCCGCCGTCCCCGGCGCCTCTCACAACCATCATGGCGGCCGTAACCGCAGAGCACCCAGGCTTTCAGTCTCTCAAAATGCGCAGAAGCAGTTTCGAGGTGTTCGTAGTATGAAGGAGCTGACCGAGTCTGCTACCATCAACGCTTTCCGTACCAAATTCGAGGCTGGCCGCTCGTTCGACCTAGAGGACGATATGGAGTTCTGCCCTGGCCTGTTGACCGACAGCGACGTAAGTAATATGGAAGTCTTGGGACTCGGCCCGAGCATCCGGAGACTAATTTTGGTCGGTTTTGTAGATGAACTCGATCCACAGCGCATCTGAACGCTCTTCGCTGGCGAGCAACTCCCCGGAGTCGTCGCCGACACAGCAGCCTCAGACCATTGCCCCGGGCTTCTCTCTTAACTCTTCCTCCCCCGCATTCATCCCTCCCGCGTACCAAACCCAGCACTCCAGCCTGAAGCTGCACCAGCCTTCCGCCACCCGCGCCCGCAATGCCATTCCCATTGTTAACCCTGCGACTGGCATCACTATGTCCAGCCCTCCGCCTTCGGTTTCCCCCGCCAGGATGCAGCAGGGCATGGTCCGCAGATGGTAAAGCGCTAACCCCACCCTCTGCAAAGAGGGCTGGGGCCGGCGTGCTGCCGTCCTCGCCGATGCATGCTCTTGTGTAAAATTACTGCTATTCGGCTTCCTCTTTTAGCTGATCATCTTGGCGGGCACCGAACAAACAAAAACCGAATGGCATCGATGTTCTTCTCTTGCGGGCTGGGTTCCTCAAGGCACAGGCTTGACTAATGGTGTGGTCTGGTCGCGCACTTCGACTCTCACGACGTTCCCCATCTGTACAAACAACCTAGCTCGACATACCCCCCTTGTTTGACCGACAGAAACCTCTTGAGGTTTATTTCCGGCGCGACGCAAGAAGTTATCGATACCACTTTCCACTTTCGGATCTTTCGACTACAAAAATTCGACAAAAATCTTTCGGTGTCTTTGCCTCGCAAGATGAGAGGCTAGACTTGCACGAATGGCGTTCCTCACGGATAATTTTGCATTTTCACGACATTGCATCGGTGCCTGACGGCACCACGGCGGAGTTTTCGGATATAATTAATTCTCGGCATCTTTTTTTCACGGACAGCGGGACGACTTTTTTGATTTTCCACGATGATTCAAAATTCTTGTTGCTCATCATGGTGCTCGACGGGTCACGAATTCATACCGAAAAAGAATCTCGACATATAGAATGAGTGTCTTTTCAGCAACTTATTCGGAGAAGGGGGGCAACAGGTGTTTCTGTTATGGGCTCATATGGGAAATATCAAACGGGTGGTGGCGGGCAAAGACATGCGTTGCTCTTGTTTTGCGGCAAATCTCCAAAGCTTGGAAACGGGGTCCGGGAAATACCTACTGGGAAAGGTGGAGTTGGTCATATGATTTTGGGTGCGGTCTATTGGCGATCCTGAGCATCCGGTGCGCTTTGGATGTGCGATGCGATTGGGAGACCACGCAGTCGTTTGTTTTATTGTGCCTCTTCTCTCTCACTTCTTTCGTTATTCGAAGATGGATCATTTCTTACTATTTTTGCTCGGTGTACCTTGGGAATGGCTTTCTCGCGGAGGACAAGCATCTTTGGACACTGGGCAAAATATTGGGTGGACCGATTCACCTTGTCCGGGCACATTCGCGAGCATTTCGGCAGAGATGCGTGTTTCTGGGAGCGGTATGTCACGATAAATGGCCTTTTGGTTTTCTTGGTTGGTGAAAGGGATACCTTTGGGTTGTACAGGAAACGCTCAAGACGCGAATGGTGTTTAGGGGACCAGACGTGAATAGTCTGCTCTTATGGCGTGAGCCAGCAAGGCGCAACGCAATATACGATATGTTCATCTCAACTTGATAATTCCGGCCTCGTGAAGTGACATGTGTCATGGTAATAGAGGATGTGAAGCCCGATCCGGGAGTAGGTTGCTGGCGACGCCGTGACAGATAATCGTCGAATAAGGTGTCAACATTGAGCCAAATCAGCACCAGATACACACCACATTCATCTCGTTTTCTGTTGACGAACAGCATCGTCAGGGATAAATGCCTCAACTCGGACGAAGAGCATACGAGCGGAGGTGATCGGGGGCGTCTTAAGGTGTCTATCATACCTGATGGGACGCATCTCGGTTCAAGCTCAACATCAATAATTGATGATTATAGGTCTCGCTGGAACACGAACGATGTGGGGCTAAAACTTGACCGACACCCCTTTCTTTGTTGATGAGGGATGCGTGCTGACAGCTACCTCGAGAGAGGCGGGGAACGAGACCTTGAGATTGTTGGATTTAGCGAAAGCGTAAACGCCGTGATGTGGCGTACGACCGTACGGCAGAAGGGGTCTTAGAGCTTGTCTCTTAGCTGTTCAACTCGCCTGCGCCAGCGGGCAGTCTCGCAGATTCGTCTTTGATAAGTAGGATAATAACACCAAAGGCTGGTGGGCGGCATGGCTCTCCTGCAAGCTGCCGCCAGGGGCGCGTGGGGCTTGCGGCTAGACGGTTGAAGACATCACAGACCATCACGTGACTGGGAATGGGGGATGACGACGATGAGAGAAAACCGAAGAGTCGGCCCACATACATGGCGTGTGTATGTAGGCACATCGGAAGTGAGGGGCATGCCACCCAGGTGGTAAACGCTTGGGCCAACTGGCGGAAAGTGAGATGATCGTTCTTTATGTACACCTTTTTAGGGCTTGCAAATGTCTCGATGACAGTTGGTTGAGATAGACAGAATGTAAGTATTGCGGGGCCCCTTACGACCGAGGCCGCATCCGTCGTGGCCCGGGTTGTTTTCCTGGAAGAACTGCAGGGCATCTCCGCCAGAGGAGGAAGAATAGCCGGGGAAGCTCGGTCCACCTTTTGACAACATGTATGTCACCTCCAATTCGGCACATCAAGAGCACGTTTCGCTAAGGGTGAGTGACGTCACCGCCGGGTCAACGAGCAGCATTGCGTTCTTCTCTTGCACCTTTGACCTACGTAAGTAGGCAATGGGTTGAGAGGGATATTGACGAGCTTTCCCCTCGCCTAGCGTTGTTCCTCTCCCTTTCTTTCCTTTAAATATTCTGATTTCCTTCAATTGACAGCTTGGCTACTCTTCTCGTGTCCAATTGAATCGATACTTTTTGAGATATAACAAACGTTTTCCATCACCTCTGCCAAAGCTCCAGACTCAACCAGACAGACGAAAAAAAAAAAAAAAACAAATAGCAACGAAAAATAAACACAAACAGGAAAAATGGCTTCCCGTATTGCACTCGCATCCACCCCTATCGCGCGCGGCGCCTTCGTCGTTGGCAGACAAACGGCCATGCTTGGAAGGGGCTTCAGCATCTCAACAACGAGCAAGCTTGGCTTGAAGGAGACTTCTGGACGTGAGTGCATTTCTTCCGGTTTTCTCTATTCCTTTTAATACAGCAATTGCATCGAATATACCATTGAGGTTTTGGCTCGCTTCGAAGCCTCGATATACTATTAAAAAAAGCCCACCAACTCACTTAAGCCACTACCTATTCAACCTCCATCCCGCGGCTCGTCTCCTTTCAACATCATGTCAATACCTCACGACGCAACATCTACTATAAACCCGAATGAGCAGACTGACACCCATAAACAGACACCGACAGCGACACGCACGAGAAGCACAAGCAGGACTCCCTCGCCAAGCAGAAGGAGGGTAAGGGCCACTGGAAGCCCGAGCTCGCCTCGGACAGCGAGGAGGCTGTCAAGGCCGACCGCTACGAGAACGCCGACCCCAAGACGCTGCAGGAGCGGACCAAGGGGCACGCCCAGGAGAAGTCTGAAGCCGGCTCTAGCCAGAGGGACTTGTGAAGGGAGTGGGCGGCCGACGCCTCTCTGCATCGAAGAACGAGAAGCGAATACATGGACCGAAGCATGTCTTTTACGCACACAGTCAAACGTTACGGGAGTTTTCCGGGCAAGGTGTTGGGTTTAAGAGGGTAGAGGACATAGCATCCGAGCGGACTTTTTAGGTCTTGGTAAGGGGGGTTAGTTTAGGAGGACAAACTGTACTCTCCAGACGTATCAAAAGGAACCTGAGTTGATCGAGGTTTTCTAGAAGAGATCTGAGCATACCATTGCCTTGGTGACGACTACGAGCAAGACACAAAGTGGGTCTGGCAACAACTGCAGCCGTTTGACTTCAAAGGTAGGTGGAACTAACAAAGAGTCCTCGCCGGTGCGCTCGTTGACGAATACGGTCCGTATTATTCGTCGCGCTTCAGTAATGTATTCAGTAATTAATTATGCAACTCTGAACTCGATGCTTTGTGATATTGGACCGGTGTTGCATGGAAAACACAGACTTGTTGCGTTTTCCACCACGGCTGTTCCGTCCTGGAGGGCAATGTCTTTGTCACTCGCTGGTAGTTTGCTCTGCATCGTAGGCTCGCTGGTATCCGAACTCGGTTGACATACAAGAGTCCAACGCACACAGAGTGGAGATATGTTTGTGCGGCGGATACGGAAGAATGAAACCCGGGCTTCGGTCGCGCGACATAGTGAGCATCGAGCCTCTCGGACATGTGTCAGTCTCTTACCAATAGAGTTGCTCTCGGGATCCGGTTCTCCCTGTTCTTGACAACCGCGGCGTCTTGATGAGATATGCTTTGCTCGGGGACTACACATCATGTCCAACAATCATATCCTGGGGCTGTCTCCTTCTAAATAGGCCGGTTAAAGATTGCTCTCGCTTGTCATATAACCCTCGACTGAACACTGCCATTCCATATGCCCCTTCACTTTTCCGATCAAAATACAAACCTTGAAATCACAGACCTAATCGCGTAGGGCCATTCTGGGCGGCTCTAACCACCAACGAAACCTTTATATCCTCACAACAATACCCTCCCGAACCAACCGATCACCAACAGCTCCGACGACAGCGGCATTGACGAACAAGCTTTCCCCCTTTCCCCTTCTCCCGCCCCTCCACCAAACTCGCCTCCAAGCCCAGAAACATCTCCCAAGAGCCGCAAGCGCTTTGCCCCACGCCATCAACCCGCCCCCGCCCCTCGCCGCCGCCTCCCCGGAGACAACGTCTTCATACGCTCTCTGCAGCTCGTCAAAAGCGACCGCCTCCCTCCCGCGCCCGCAGTGGACGTGCCCGAACACGTGTAGCCGGGGCCTCGCCCTCCACACCTCGCGCAGCAGGAACTCGCACCCCCAGTGCCCGGCCTCGTCGTCCATGTGCCCCTTGGGCGGCGCGTGCGTCACCAAGACGTCCGTGCCGGCCGGCACGGTCCCCGCCCATGGGTCCCGCGGTCGGGATCGCGCGTACTGGAACGCCCAGGAGCCGAAGCGGGGTGTGCGGGGTTCGCCGTAGATACGGACCTCGCGGCCGCCGCACTTCAGGATGGCGGACGTACCGTTGAGATATACGATCTCGCCCCAGTCCACGTCGTCGTCGGCGGCGGGAGCGACTTGCGGAAGACTTTCGTCCAGGCAGAGGTCGTGGTTCCCCGCCACGACGACTTTGTGACGGTGCGGTTGGGCTTTTAGCCAGGATATCGCGCAGAGGAGTTCGGGTTTTGTCCCGTCTGCCGTGAGGTCGCCCGCGTGGACGAGGATGTCCCCGGCGGAGAGCCGAGGAGTGGTGTTGTGGGTGTCGGAGACGCAGACGATCGTTACAGGGGTGTTACCGGGCATAGGGGAAGGGAATGAAACGGGAAAGGAGGTGTTGAGGAGTCTGGCCATGGTTGTGAGGGGGTTGGCGAGTAGGCGGCTGTAGAAGGGCACCCGGGGGCGGGTGAGGGTCGTCTCCGAATCAGAAGACATAATTCTGAATGACGGGTGGTGATGATGGATGTCGAGGATATGTGGTGATTGATAATGAATGAATGGCGGATCGCCTACGCGGGTTTTAAATACTACAGAGACGGCAGCAAACCAAAAGAGATGAGATGAGGTGTTGGTGAGTCGGCCTGGGTCTTCCCTCATGTCGGATGACGTCCCTACAAACAAGGTAGCTCATCGTCCAGGCATGACTTGACTGTGCTGTACGGTCGGAAACATTGGCGAGGTTACACACGCCGTGGTCCTGTCTGTTTTGCAGTTTCGCGATCGTGTTATCCGGTTGCCTCCTCGCAAGAACGCGTGATGTCCACTCAGGAAAATGACACGACCGTGACAAATCCGAGCTTGGTGAGCCAGTCACCACTCCTTTTCCATCTTTGACGCCACGAAGAAGTGTTCAGACGACGGACCGTTGGAGCTCACGTTCGATGTAAACCATCTTGCAAAGTTGCTCCGCGAACGAAGTTTGACTCCTAAAGAATCTCGAAACGCTGTACGGTGTTCTCTTATATCGATCGGGCCAAGGCGGAGCGGTAAGCACGTAGACTTAAACGGCTTCCCTTTGGTTGGAGTTCGATTCCACGATCAGTCACCAGCGAGATGAGCAGACATTCATCGCGTAAACGTCTTCAGCACAAAAGAAAAAAGAGAAGAGATAGAAAAAGGAATTCGCATCTCAACTGCGAGATGTATCAAAAACAGGTCCATCCAGGATTCGAACCTGGGCCTACGGAAGAATCTGGGTGCGAATCAGAATCCGACGTCCTAACCAACTAGACTAATAGACCATTTGGAAGCAGAGAACCGTAAATGCTCTGTGGAGGTCCTGTCGTCCAGTTACAGGTTATAATCCCCACACTCTATTCCAGAGGCTGCTCTATCGCATGCGGGAAACCCGCGGCGAAGTCCGTTCGAACTGACCTTCGCCTGAAGGGAGTACGAGAGTTGCGCTGACGAACAAATGTTGTATATACTAAGAAACTCCCAAACGCCGAACCATGCTATGCGCCCTACACTGAAAGAAAAATAAGTTCGGTGATGACCGAGAAGCGTGCTCTACGCTCTTGTTTTCAAGCGCCGGATCCAAGATATCACTGTGCCCGTAGCACTTTCCCCTTTTCGGCCCTGTACCTCACACACGCCTATCATTTCAAGATCGCAATCAGCAGAATGAGAATAATGATGAGCACAATGATGGCAACCATCTGCTTGCTTTCCCCGGCGTCCCGCGCGACCTTGCCAAGCTGCCTGCGCGCCCTGTCCAGGCGCCCCTGGTGCCGGTCGACGACCTCGTCGACCTCGTCGAGCATGGCGACATGCGAGTCCAGCTCGTCGCCGATCTGCATGCTCAGCTCGCGCTGCCGGCCGATCGACTCGCCGAGGCGGTCGAGGTGATCGTCCTGGTCGCGCATGATTTGCGTGTGGTAGGCGTGCAGTTGCTGGTTGTCAAGACCCTCGGCCTGGTCGCGGTAGCCGGCCGTGTCAGGGTCGTCGCGGTATCGGCCCTCGCCAAAGAGGGCAGCCTCGGGGTCATCATTCACTGCGGCGGGGGAGTCGGTAAAGCGAACTGTTTTGGAATTGGAGGCGGAGGCGCTGGGGAGCCCGCGCAGGGAGCCCTTGAGGGGTTTCGTGGACTGGGCGGCAGCGAAGTCGGGCGAGAGGGACGGGTCGTTTGGTGAGGTTGTGGTTGACGAAGTGGACGGGTTCGAGAAGCCGTGGAATTGCGAGGTGAGGTCTGAGAACTGCTTTTGGAGGGCCGGAAGGGAGTCGACGATATTTTGGGCAGCGCTGTTTGCCAAGGTGGTTAGTCGAGGATTCTTGAATGCCGGCGCTCACGGTGTTCTACGTTGTTTTGATTATGTAGGCTGCAGTTTGGGATAGCCATGAAACATGACGTCGCATGGCCCTTTCGAGCTTCAAGGGGGGGAATTGCAGAGGGAGCTTACCTCTCATCACCAGCACCCTGGAGGCGCTTGGCCTCGGAATCTAGAAAATCGAGACCATCTTTGAACTGGTCGAGAGAGCGGGAGATGTGGCCGTCTTGGGTGTCAGCGTCCAGATTCAGAGATTGGGCGCGTTGGCGTTCGAGGAGGGAGAGCTTGATGTGGTCGGCAAGGAGGTAGAGTTGGTTCAAGTTGGACATGGTGAAGGGCAGGGGACGACCGGCTCCCTTTTGGAGGCGGTGTGTTGGGGAATGTTTGGGGGCTTCAATTCCAGGGTGGTTTATGCAGATCTTAGAACAAGAGTCGACGACGATGACGGACTCGGTTTGTGACGAAGTTGAAGATGGATGGGCCGGAAAGGTTGAAGACTCGGTGTTTGGGAGGTGTTCATGCACCGACGGGGGTTGAGACAAGCGCTCAGCGCCCAAGAGGCCTAGTGGAGGACGTGCGGGTAAGGTCACAGGGGTTCAACAGGCTACCTTGGATGCCTCCACTTGGGGGAGAGTCCGGGGTAGCGCTTCCGATGCCAAACTGACGGCCTGGAATTGCGACTACCAGTCGCAGGCATATCAGACTGGATCTTCCATTTACTCGTACTTCTTCATCTCCTCACGATTCTTACATCAGAACTTATGGGAGTTGCTAGGCGGTGTTTATCGAACAACAACGGAAGTCACCAAGATCGGGTCGTAAGGAGTCGAATTGGGGCACTACGCACATCCACACATACTTGCGCCAAACTTCAGACGACCTGTGAGATTTCAAGAGAGGAAAAACAGATGACAGAGGGTGCTTACAGAAAGGAAGTGCCTCTAGTCCGTATATGGTGAAATAGCCAACCTTCCAGTGTAAAGAATGAAGAACTATTAAGTGGAGATTGGCGTGTCATCGGAAACCAGAGTTAGTGAAGCTATTCTCGATGAACTTGCCAACCCGCGGCGCTTATCAGTCGCGCATAGAAACATCCAAGCGACGCAAGTCCAGCATGATTCCAAGTTCTATTTGGAAGCTTTCGTTTTCTGGAATTCTTGAAACCAGGATCTTTTGGCTGAATATGACCACGAACTTGTCGATATTACCGTCACTGAACACTGTTAGTTCAGGTCTTCTGAATGATCTCGGCTTGTCAACCTTCGTGGTGCTTTTCCCGGTCGGATTCTCTCGCCGACAGGCGAGACGCCCCAAAGAGGCAGTCCAAAGAGGCAAGAGTTACCGACGGAACGTCCCTAGTCATTATCATCATCACAAAGATCATCAACAACAACCACAAAAGTAATATGTACACCTAGAGAGCTGTATTCTCAAGCGCTTAACTTCGTTGAAGATTTCCCTACCTGTTATGCCTGGAGCTCAAGAGGTGCAAACATATCTTGCTATCAGTGTTTAATTTCTGGTTCCGTCTCAATAATTACCGTTTTCTGCGTCTCAGTGTATACTCTCAGCAGCTGTTCTGCTATGAAAGGTTGTTCATAGTCTTGCCGTTCGTCGTTAGGAGCGCGAGGTCTCTATAGTATCAAGACCGAGTCTCAATATCAAGTTGACCTCATTCCAACAACGAGAGTATGGTTCTCGAGAATTAGGCACTCCCCTAACTGGACGCCTCTCCCCAAGAGCCATTAGAAGAGGATACCGCATAACCACGTTCCCTTGATGCATCTTTGATATTCCGGTAGAATAGCCAGCTGTTCACCAGAGCAACACCAAAGCCCTGCACTTTGTCGACGGTGTGCGATCAAGGAGTCCGCAGTATTCTCTGCGGTGGATTGACGGAGAGATCATGAACCACGCTTCTTAAATTACTTTGAAGACGCTGAACGTCTGTACTTGGACGACGTTTAGTCTATGTTCGATGGAAGCGGATCAAGCAATTCACTGCAATGTTTTTACCAAGAGTTTAGTCGGGGCAGCTGAAACCAAATGAAGACGAAGCAGTTACCAAAAGCCATATCAGGTATAAGAATTCAAACATCGCCTGTGTAGCTTGATATTGCTTCAAGAAAGCCGCGAGAGTGTCCAATCTCTTCAGCGCCTACCTTGCCGGCATCGCCAGGCACCCACGCTGGCCCCCCAGATTCGCCACGATAGGAAAGATATTCGGGAATTCCACCTCACCCAAGTCACATCTCCGCTCGAATAGATGCCTACGAACACCGGACCAGTGAGATGGCTATAAACTTGACACTTAGATTGCCTATCTGAAAGTCATAGTGACTCAGGAGCACATCCTATAAGGAGACGTCACGAACTTTATGTAATTCCGGATAAGAATTCGTCACTCAACATGCAAAAATTTACCAGTCATTGCAATGAACAGGAGTGGTAGTTCTTTAAGAGTAGTTAAGGCTCCAGAACTAGTCGGCAACACAAATCCGTCTCATCGGAATCTGTCAACAGCCTTCGTCATTGTACATTCCTGGACTCCAAGGGACCGGCCGACCGGCCTCTCAGTGACTCGGCAACTGGAATAGCTATTGGAACATGGAGCAAGTCTCAAATGTCGCCCGAGACAACAGCTCGGATAATTTAGCTGGAAGGAAGCTGCTGTCTTGAACATCCGACCCCTCGGAAGCGTGCCGGGCCATGGGCCAAGAAGACCCGGCAATAAAAAGGAGACATGCAACACCAGGCATTCGCTGGTCGTCACCGACCCAACTACTACTCC
>MPGH01000132.1:557646-568845 GCA_001937105.1 Colletotrichum chlorophyti | reverse complement strand
CCTCACTGGTTTATCGATGGGAGAGCGGACGGGATCCCGAGTTCTCCAGTGGGTATGGTCGCATGTGTTTACCACATCAGCATACGGTATTCATGAAGTCTACTTGCGCCCAGTATTGGGTAGTCCCGAGTGTCGCCATTTGGCTCCGAGACCACGTGCGACGACAGCGGGTAAAATGAGATAATAGAGAAGTCGCGACTTGATAAGCAAAGCTTACAGATGAATTATTGTGTCTCGTACTCATGTCTCATCGCCTCGTTGACACCGCTTTCGCCATCTCTTTCTGAGACCCTTTGCACAACAGGTGGGGCATTCTGCTTGAACATGACTGCTAGCCCTTCAACCATTNCCCCCCCCCCCCCCCTCCTGTTGTCTGCAACAATGCAAGATTCCACCAGGAACGAAATCTGATTCATGCCGCTGACTGAGAATGATCTGTATCAGATCCGTCTGGAAAACCGGCTTGGTGAGCAGAAACTGTCACAAATGGTCGTTCCTTGTCTCATCTAGACTTGACCCATTTGTATAAATGTAGAGCCTTGGCTTTCTCTTTACATGATCCGGTAATTGACGTGATGTCAGTAGCCGGACCCGATGGCACCGCACTAAGTCTGTGATCGTTTCGATGTGAGATTCTGTTCCGATTCTTGATCAAACTGGCTGGATCCGAATGCAAAAAGGGGGCCCTCAGCTTCTTTGGCAGCATTCCTTTTGCCTTTGCATCGGTTGAGCTACAGCACCTGGCGCTGACCAGGGATGTCAGTGGATAATATCTTCACACATCTGAATAAGTCAAACACGATGTGCAAGAAATGTTCGTCTCAGGACATCACTTGTCAAGAACCCGAGCCTTGACGAAGCGGTTGATTTGCTCCCGAGTAAGCTTGTCGTTGTACTGCTCGTGACACTCGTAAAACGAAATCAGCTCTTGGGTACAATCAACCATGGCAGCGATGTCAACATTGCTCTCAGCAAGCCAAGCGCCATATCGCTGCACCCGACCGAACCTAGCCTCAGGCTGCTTCTCCTTGTCGGCGGGGTTCGGGGTGCCCGGAGTTGGAGGCAAGCCCGGTGCCCGGCCTTGGGCTTGGGCCAGCGCGGCACTCGCAGCAGCAATTCCTGCCGCCGTCGGCTGATTCGAACCCGTCATCGTGGATGAGGGTCGGAGAACCAGTACGAGCAGGATGGCGGTGAGCGCAATGGTGTGCGGAGGGTACAGCAAAGGCAGATCCGTCATGTAATGGTCGTTGATGATGGACCATCCCAAGGCGACGTCCTCCTGGGTCAGGTTCAGCTCCTGCTGGTAATTGTTCAGGGTCCGGTAGGGTTGGTGGACAATGAGCTGCGAGCTCATCTCTGAGATCATGAAGAACTCGCACTCGCCAAGCTTGGACGTGTCGAGGCCGAGGAAGTCGGGCCACAGGGAGCGAGCTTCGCTGACGATCAGCCGGATATGCTGCGGACATTCCTCCATCTTGCAGGCCAGATACAGAGCTGTCGCAACCACTAGGTACGGGTTCGTTCGGCGGATTTCGACCTTTGTGTAGAATCGCTTTATATAGACCTGAGCCGTTGCCATGGCTTGTTGTCGGATGACCATTCGTTTCCCGAGGCGATTGACCTCTGCGTGCGAAACCAGTGTCAGTAAACGGATCAAGGGTCCGGCATTCAGACGCGACGTACGTTGGTTAAAGAAGATCCCCAGGTGCCGCTGTTGCGGGAGAGGGAACATCTGGACTAAGTCGGCATGTTCGTCTTCGAGTTTCTGTCGCACAGCGTTTAGGTCTTCCTTGGTAAAGAGCCAGAAGCGACGCTGGGTCGACTCCCAATAACTGGCAGCCATGATGACCTCTCCCAGGCATACAACAGGCTCTATGACATGATTTGCATCAACTGTTTGTTGTAAATCCAGGGGAAGAAGGGAGCAATTGGTGGACGTCGCAGTTGACAGGGACGAGACGGATGGATGAAGTTGGTGGGGGCGGTGACTGTGTGGCTAGTGCAAGCTACCCGATAACGATAAGAGCGACGGAACAGCGGACAGGAGGCCCGATCAGGCACTGGAGGAATCTGGAATGACAGCTCTAGAGGAGCACCGAAGCTCCCCGGAAACGACTGCTAATTGGTGGCAGTTGATTTGCCTCGCTTGTCTTGCCTGTGGAACCCCTCCCCCTGTTGCCCGTTGCCGAGCTTTTGACGCTGTGGCTTTTGGCGCGAACCATTTGCGGCAGGCGCAGGCGGTTCTACTTTTTTCTTGGTCGCTGCACCCTCGCGATCCCTCCTACGTCAGTCCCGTCCTTGTGACTTGCATTGCCGCATCCCAGATGCAAATATCGCGACAACCCTTTTTCGGTCCCGCCATGTTTTCATGAGATATACAGCCACACAACTCTCCCTCAACCCCCGATATATACATTACACCTCTGGCGACCGCCGCCTCATGCATTCTTCATCGACATTGAAGCCTCGACTCTACTGCCCTGCGTCCTGATGCCGCCGCTGCAATGGGGGTAACAGACTGGGTTACCGAGTTCGAGATGGAGGTGGAGGAGTCACAGAACCAGAGGGATAAACGGGTGGAAGACCTCTGGCGGTCATTGGATCCCCAAGGCACCGGATATCTGGACTTCAAGGGGTTGCAAAAGGGCTTGAAGAGGATCGACCACCGTCAGCAACAGTCCTTGTCCGACGCTGCCGTACGACCAGGTGCTGACCTTGCGCTATAGCTATGAAGAATGCGGACGACATGTTGAGAAAGATCATGGCCGTCGTCGACACAAACGAGGATGGAAAGATTCAATATGAAGGTATGTGGTGTCGTAGGTGTCCTTGTTGAGGCTGAAGCTGTCGGCTGGGTTCCCCTGTCTTGAGGTTGAAGAATTGCCGCTGACGATGTTTTCCTTCGGCCAGAGTTCCGCACCTTCGTCGAGCAGACCGAGAAACAGCTCATGATTCTTTTTAACTCTATAGACAAAGACGGCAATGGTAGGCTTGACAAGACGGAGCTGCAGGAGGCTTTCCGGCGCGCTGGGCTTGTTGTGCCTATGCGCAAAGTCAGTTCCTTCTTTGGCGACATCGACATGAACAACGATGGCTATATCAGCTTCGAAGAATGGCGGTGAGTGGCGTACAATTCTTCCGTAATGATTTCAGTTCTTCCAAAAAAGACCCGGCCAAACTACAATCATGGAAATAGGGGTCTGAGGGACTGCTAGGAGTGGGTAAGGTCCTCAGGGGTAGGTTGCGCGCGCCGTACCCGTGATGATCTCGGTGTGGCTCGGTGTGGGAAGAGCGGGCAGTGACTTTTCTTCTCTTTCTCATAGCAGGCCACTCTTTCTCGAGATTGGTTTCCTGTTACTTGGGCCTGTCGTGGTTCTCAATGATTTCGTGTTTTTGATTATTTTTCTCCTTTATTTTGTCTACCGCGTCCTCTCCACCGCCCAGTACTCGCCGACACTGACCTTATTTCTGGTAGCGATTTTCTTTTGTTCATGCCGACGCACAACGGACACGCCCCGTTGAAGGCGGTGCTGGATTTCTATTCATCCATTGTCACCCTTACAGCTGAAGGTGACTCGATGGTTTCGGAGGAGACACTTGAAGGTTTAGGTACGACCGGCTTCCTTCTGCAAACCCTCTTTGGATCCATTTTGAGGATCGCATCCCCCTCGGATCGTGAGACCGGCCTCACTGAGCCCCTCACCCTCCATCCCACCACGACTCTCGATAAAGACGGCCACCCCGTGGTTTCTTCCCAGGAAGGAGTGCTCCCCGGACTTGCGCAACTACCCACTTCGTCAAAACCAGCACAACAAACTTCACCTAGCAACTTTACAGACTCTACACAGCTCTCCGCGTCCACATCATTGCCGACATCAGTATCGGCAACAACACCAACAGCTTCAAAATCAAAATCAAAATCAACACCGCAAACAGCAAATCCAATAGATGCCAACGCCAACATGAATAAAGTGAACATGGAGGCGGCGGTGCTCCAAGCCTGCATCGAAGCCACAGACGAAAAACGCGCAAGACAGCTCCGAAAACTCCCCGGCGCCGGCACCTCCCAAGCGATCCCCGTCTCAGGCTCCGAGCAAGGCTCCGGCTCAGATGCATCTATATCTGTTACGCCCAAAACCAAGAGACTGACTGACTTCGCCCCTGATCCAGGTTATTTCGTCGCGGGTGCCGTCGCTGGGGGACTGTCGCGAACTGCAACCGCTCCTCTCGACCGTCTGAAGGTTTACCTTTTGGTCAACACTCGAGCGAGCACAGAAACTGCAGCAAGCGCCCTTAGGCAGGGTCGCCCAATTGATGCCTTGCGCAATGCTGTACGGCCATTCGGAGATGCCGTCAAGGATCTCTGGAAGACTGGCGGCATGCGGAGTCTTTTTGCTGGTATGTCTTGTCATTTCTTCTAGGTATTCAACCAAAGCTCTCTTTCATCTGCCCTTTCAGGGATTAGCATTGAGTATGGCTAGTTTGAGGAGGGTTCTTTTTGACCTTTGTGGGAACTCGCTAACCTGATCTAAGGCAATGGTCTCAATGTTATCAAGATCATGCCCGAGAGTGCCATCAAGTTCGGGTCTTATGAGGCCGCAAAGCGAACCCTCTCTAAGTTGGAGGGGCACAACGATCCCAAGCAGATCAACGGCTATTCAAAGTTCATTTCGGGTGGTGTGGCTGGCATGGTTGCCCAGTGAGTATTTGTCTCTTTTGTTCCGGCCCCATTCGTTATAGCCTTGAGTCACTGTTGCTGCCGTGTCACTTTTGCGACCGTCGCCGTCCTCGTCACTTCTCCTGAGCAACCGCTGATGCTGTCCAGGTTCTGTGTATACCCATTGGATACACTCAAGTTCCGACTTCAGACGTCTACGGTCAAGGGCGGCCTCACTGGAAATGCCCTTGTCATTGACACAGCCAAAAAGATGTGGCAGGCCGGTGGAGTGCGCAGTCTGTACCGAGGTGTCACTATGGGCCTCATGGGCATGTTCCCCTACAGTGCCATTGACATGGGTACCTTTGAGTTGCTGAAGAACTCATACAAGAAGTATATGGCAACGTACCGAGGAATACATGAAGAGGACGCCAAACCCGGAAACATCATGACGGGCATTATCGGAGCGTCTAGTGGCGCCTTTGGAGCATCAGTTGTATACCCTCTCAACGTCCTCCGCACCCGTCTGCAGACTCAGGGCACTGCCATGCACCCGGCGACTTATACAGGAATATGGGACGTTGCCCACAAGACTCTCAAGAACGAGGGTGTGCGAGGCATGTACAAGGGACTCACACCCAACCTACTCAAGGTTGCTCCAGCTCTGAGCATCACCTGGGTTGTGTATGAGAACTCAAAGAAACTTATGGGCCTGGATTGAAGGAAGAATCAGAGAAAGAGGACTGAGTTGATCACAAGACCACATAAGGGATTGAGCGATTGTGCCCCTCGATGAAGGGGCCTACAACTTCGAGTCGAACAATGAAACAGGAATTTAGATGGTGTGGGAGGATTTCCTGTTGCCGCCTCAAGAGAGCGCGGCTGATACAATTTTTCTTTTTACATTACCCAGCCATTGTTGTCGTGGCGTTTTAAAGACCTGGAGGGAGAGATACCAGAGGACATTTGATTGCTGCAGCGGGCACGAAGGGAGAACCGGGCTGGCGGTAGTTAGAGGCCCAGGTCAAGAAACAAGCGCTTAAGACACACGATTGCCAGCGTCTGTGGGGGCGATAGCCACGTGGGTAACCTCACATTACCTTACAATGTTTGGCTTGGCGAGGCTATCGTGACGACGATGGGTTCTCACGGTGGTTAAGTAACAGATAAGGTTTTTCCTGTGCGGTGCTGTTCTGAGTGCTTTGAGGGACCACGCCCGCTACGTTATATGCCAAACGTCTATACCACAGTGACATGGGGGGAAAAGCTCGAAAGATTGGTTGACGTGGAATGGAGCATCGTCATCCCGCCCAAGGACGAAGCTTCATCATGGGCTTACGTCGCGATCGTCGTCACCCCGCGTCCCCTGTCTCCAGTAACGGAGAAGCTTGATTAATGGAATACCCCATCAGATATTCAGGCAAACGCCTGTGATTCGAGATTACATGCCTACACTAGTACCTTATGGTTAAACGCACAATATCCCCTGGTCGGCAACGGCAGCCGAGGCCGGCCGGGGACTCTTGAGTTTTTTCAAGTGCCTGGCGGGCTGGGGCCAATCATCGTTCAGGAACTTTTGTCAAAGTAATATCGGAGAGAAGATGCTCCACTGGACTTTTTCGAAAATGGCTCTCTTCGTCCTTTTCCAAATTGTACCGATGCTCTGCCTAGTACTCATCCTTGCTGGCATTGCTAGTAAACAGCAGAAGTCCTTTTCCCGTCTGCCGTCCACTGCATGTCACTGAACGACCTACAGATACGACACCCGCTGTCTTACTCTTCCCCACTCCACCCAGTCTTCCAATTGACCAGCTTCCTATTTCGTTCTGGGTTCTAGCGGATGCCAGTCACGCAAGAGTCAAGAACTCACCAACAACAGGAACAGGGACGCGTGAACTGGGGGCTCGGGTTGGTAGACGAGCAGGTCCTCTCCTCTGCTCTTTGGCGCTACATTGGTACTCGATCTCCTATCTTGATGATCTACGAGCTTACGAGGCCGCCCCTCTTGCGATATCGAATCCTTCCACCAAATCAGGTACTGGGCGCCATGAGTGTCTCTCCTCCTGCGTCTTCGGCGACCAGACTGGGGGGATTCTGCCACTGATATCGCAATTTCTGTCGTTGGCCGGGTCGGACGTAGGTTTCTTCTAATTGAATCGACTCCATCGAGGCCCATCCATCCACGTTGAATTCGCAAGACTCATTTTTCTCATCCTTCATTCCGTCCCCGAGTCACATCTTGCCGCACTAATCACTTTTGTCTCTCCCGTGCCGCTTTCCGTCCATTCTTTTCCCCCTCCATACCGTCTGTCGTCCCGAATCAAGTGAACGCGCAAACAATTTCGCGGCCTTAATTTTATCGTCCTTCCTATTTTCATCATCTGACAACTGTTCGTCGACAACGACGACGACGACGACAACGACAAGTCCGACCTACCCACCTTTAACTCTTCCGTCTCACGTGTTGCCATCGTAAGCTTCCAGCTAGCATCCCGGGAGTGCAGAGGGCCGTCACCCGAATTGTTTTGACACCGTTTCTTGGCATCCGTTGTAGCTGTTCACGACACTGCGCGTATCAGCCAAGGTCCTCACGACTCAGTCTTGTTGACCGTCTGCTACAGTCTACCGTCTGAGTGTTTGTTCGAAGGGGGCAAAGCTCAAACATTAGCAGCGAGCATTAAGAAACAGAAGGGCGAAAACAAGAAAAATAAAATAAAAACGGTCAGAAACTGTGACTGAAATAGAAACCGCCGCCATGCCGGCACCGTACTCGGACAACCTGTATTCCGCCGCCGACGACTCCGACTTTGATGAAGTCTCGAGCAACGACAACGACAACGACCTCGACGTCCACCTCTCGCCCACTGACGGGTACTTCCAGAGCAGCACAACGTCGTCAGCCGGCGGCATCTACCCTCCACAACAGCAAGACTATTATCACAACCAGGACGACGTAACCGACGCGACGTTCCCCACGTCGGCCGGCGTCCCGCATGTACCCAACGTCTTCGTCCAGGACCCATCTCTACAACAGACCTCCTCGTCAAAAAAGGACCGCGAGGCTAGTGAGGAGACTAGGCTAAACTCCTCTGCCGCTCCACAGAGGACCTCGTCACCCGCAGCAGCCGTTGACGACTACTACGACGGGGCCTCCTCCATTGCCGACAGCGTGGCGACGCCATCACACACGACGTACACGTCTCACGCCCAGAGCTCGTCGTCTTATACGCCCTATTCGCCCTCTACCGACGCTCCCTTACGCACACCGCGGACCCATCCAGGCAGAAGTTTGTACTCGTACCCGGCATCACTGTTTCGCATCCCCAGAGAGGCACCACCGGCTTACACGCCGTCCCCCACATCTCCATTGTCGTCATCTTCGGAACACAGGAACTATCAAACATTCGGCACAGCCATGGGATCTCCCGAAGAAGAGAGACGCCTACTGGGCCGCGACCCCGAGAGCATGGGCGACGAGCCTTACGACGACACCTACCCCAGACCTTTGCCATGGAAGGACAGAGCCGCCAAGAAATTTTCCTGGGTGTCGCGGCGAACCCTGAAGATGACGCTCTTTGCTGCCCTCATCTTCTTCACCGTGTCGGGCTTCCTCAGCATCCTGACCACAACAGTCACACACATGGTATGTTATCTCGTCACTAATTATTCCGCCCCCTTGTTGACTAACATCCCTCAGCCGTCCGACAAATCGCCTTCAAAAGAGCCCGCCAAGGACTTTGATCCCGTGACCGGCCTGCCCATCAAGGACGGCCCATCGGTACCAGATGAACCCTCCCGGCCCGGCGGGAGCCCGAGCCTCCCCTGGAATCCTGCAAGCGACTGTCTCCCAACACAGCACCGCTTCGAGCCAAGGATCTTTGATCTCTCCTTCACCCCTGATAAATCTCTGACCCTTCTCCAAACTTTCGAGCGTGATTCACCCCCTCACGGCTACCAGCCCCACATGTTCGGCGAACTCGTCGTTCGTCGCCAACAGGCCGGTTCTCCTGGCCCATCAATCGAGCTCGAGGTCGTGGCCAACGACGAGGCCCTCGACGTCGGCGTCGAGTGGGACTCCGCTTCGCAGCATCTGAACATCAAGACCCTGCAGCGCATCGAATGGTACAAGTCCCTCCGGCCCTGTATCTACGTCCGCGCCACAGTTTGGGTCCCCGAGAACGCCCAGCTTAAGACTGCCGTCTTCGGAGCTGTCAACCTCGGCGTCAAGTTCGCTGACGACCTGGCCATTACCGTCAAGGACGGACTTGAGATCACCGCCGTCTCCGGTGACGTCTACACTCCGACGAAACCACCACCGTCTTACCGTGTAAACTCACGCTCCATCGTCGTCAAAACCATCTCCGGCGATATCAAGGGATCTTGGCCGCTCTACGACTCTCTTAAAATCTCCTCCGACTCGGGCGATATCGACGCCCTCGTCAACCCCCAGCAAGTTCTCGACTCCCTCCCTCTCCCCGCCGTGCTCGAAGTCTCGTCCATCTCGGGCAGCGTTACCGTGAAGGAACCCCTGGACGAGGCTGCGCAGACGACCAAGCCCGATACCGTCATCCCGCCCCGCGACTACGTCACCACCATCGACACCAAGTCCGGCGCCATTCACGCCTGGGTCGCCTTCAGTTCTGTCGCTGTCGTAAACAGCATCAGCGGTGACGTCGCCGCCGAGTTCCTGCCCGTCTTCAATGTCAGCCTCCTCCAGTCCGTCACCGAGCCAGAGTTGCACACGAAGACCAAGAGCGGCAACGTCGCCGTCCGCGTCCTCGAACCCGTCTGGGTTGAGATCGCCCGCACCGAGTCGCGCCCCGTCGACGACAAGCCGCGCGTTAACCCCAACGAGCCTGTCGACATCCCCACCAACCCCCTCCCTGTCCCTGACATTCCTAGCAAAATTCCCCGCATCCCGGGCCTGCCCACCATTCCCATCGGCGCTGGTGACCCTTATCAGCGCATCCGTTTCCCCGGCCGCAGATGGAAGGACCTTGTACCCGGAACACGCTCCGTTGGCACCGAAGCTCGCAGCCAGGGCCAGGAACGCCCGCCCATGCGCCACCTCAAGTCATCACATGAGACCATCAGCGGCAACTCGAAGATCCTCTACCCGGGCTCATGGGAGGGCTCCGTCTCAGCTGAAAGCATCAGCGGCAAGATCGTAATCGGCGGAAAGGGTGTTTCCGTCGACAGTAGGTCAAGGTGGCCTCAAGTTGTCCGCGGGCACAAGGGTCAATCCTCCGCCTGCAGCGCCTCGCTCGGTAGCGCCTCGGGCGATGAGACGTTCATCGTCGGTGACACGAAAGCGTGAGAGTGGCCTGCACCTCGAGGACGAAATACATGGAGGGAATCTTAAGGCGGAAGGGTGTCGCAGACATTCGGGAAACGTGTTGACGGAACGATGTGTCATTGTGTGGCTAGAGGAAGTTTGAACAGAGGAAGTATTTGGGATATACCTGTCGTTACATAACTGAGCCCTTGCAGCGTTACGGCGTTTGGGAATGGGCTTCGAGGAGTGAGCACTCTTCGTCAAACATAGTTAAAACATAGTTTGGAGATACTGGCGAGGGAAACACGACCTCGACTTTTCTTTATCTACATGAATATATTATCATATTAGTACGGCCTCCCCTCAGTCGAGGACTCATCCTGTGCCGCTATGCTTCGAAATAACGAGAGGATGAACGTTATCCCCAATGTCTGTATCAATATAGGAGGCATCCTTTTGAACACGACGATTAGGAGTGAACTTCATTGAAAAAGGCCAGTCTAACGACTTAAGAGTAATAAAAAAATGGGGGTATCGCACGCTCATCTCTTGAACTTGGTCCGCCGCCCTCCTACCTTCATCCTCGTCTTCATCATCCGCGTCCGGCTAATTCTTCTCATGTATCTCTCTCTCGCCGTCCCTTGATCAAAAACACTCTTCTTCAGCCTCGCCCCGAACGGACCTTCGTCCTTACGTTGCTGATGTCTACCTCCCTCGAGCAATCTCAGATCGACTTTGCGGTACCGCACCTCGACCTGCACCCACCTCTCCAGCCCGGGGAGACTGATCCCTAACGTCGGCAGAGCCAACATCCTCAGCACCTCCTCCCCAGTGTCCTCGGCGCGGTTGACGGCGTACAGTGCCGGCAAGGTGTACCGCACTTTGCCCGGCGCAAACACCTTCAGTATCCCCTCCAGCCGCTCCCTACGTCCCATCCCCGACTCATCGGAGCTGCTCCACCTCTCCGCCGGATACCCGACCGCGGCGACTGCCTCCTCACCGCCCCCCAACCCATCCCGGAACGCCCGCGCGTGGGACGGCAAGAACGGACCGATCCGGAACACGGCCTTCACTCGCCCCCGCACCCTGATCCAGAACCGCCCGTCCCAGAGCTGGAACGCCCTCCACGAGTACCACCTCCTCGACTTGGACTTGGGCGACGGCAGCGGCAGGCTGTGGAGCTTCGCGAGCCTCTCCTTGGACGAGCTATCGCGCCGCAGCTCCCCTTCGCCCTCGGACGCCCTCTTCGTCGGCGGGAACTGCGGGT
>MPGH01000132.1:440607-555636 GCA_001937105.1 Colletotrichum chlorophyti | reverse complement strand
TTTTTTTTTTTTTTTTTTTAATATACCTATCAGCCCGAGGAGCGCGCCGATCGAAGCTCCGATATCTAATACCACCTCGCGATAGTTGTCCTCGCGCATCCTACATCCTACCCTCCCCCACGAAATGCTCCCCGCGTCGTCATAACCTTAGGCTCCGGCCTATCACCTCCGTCCTTCAATTCCGTTTCAGGCAACGATCAATTGGTCTCAATTGAAGACTCCATACCGAAAGCGCCGAACTTCCCAGTGAAACGACAATTCCCAGAAAACGCAACCCCGAGCACGCGACACTCCCGACAAAATGAGCTCCTCCTCAAACCCTCCGTTCACGACGGCCCTCCTCGCGGGCGGTATTGCCGGAACGACAGTAGACCTCTCTCTCTTTCCCCTCGACACCCTCAAGACCCGCCTCCAGTCGTCGGCGGGCTTCTTCCCCTCCGGCGGCTTCACCGGGATCTACCGCGGCATCGGCTCCGCCCTCGTCGGCTCCGCCCCGGGAGCAGCCTTCTTCTTCTGCACCTACGAGGCCTCCAAATCCGTAATCTCCGCCCGCCTCTCCTCCCTGTCCTCTCCCGGCAGCCAGAAGGCATCTTGGGTCGACCCGGCAACCCATATGCTCGCCGCTTCCCTGGGCGAGGTCGCGGCCTGCGCCGTCCGCGTCCCCACGGAGGTCGTAAAGCAGCGCGCCCAGGCCGGCCAGCACGGCGGCTCCTCCCTCCTCGCCTTCCGCTCCATCCTCTCCCGCTCCTCGACCCACGGCCTCGCGGGCGTCTGGCGCGAGCTCTACCGCGGCTGGTCCATCACCGTCCTCCGCGAGGTTCCCTTCACAATCATCCAGTTCCCACTTTGGGAGCGCCTCAAGCGTTGGGGTCGCGAGAGGAAGCAGATCAAGAACTCCAAGCTCCCCGCCGCCGCCGACGGGAAACAGACAGAGTACGAGGTCAGCGCCGTCGAGAGTGCCCTGTACGGTAGCGTCGCGGGAGCCGCCGCCGCCGGCATCACCACACCGCTCGACGTGCTCAAGACAAGGGTTATGCTTAGCCAGCAAAAGGAAAAGGTCGGCGACGTGCTGCGGTCCATCTACAGGGAGCACGGCGTACGGCCCTTCTTCGCAGGCATTGGTCCCCGCGTTATGTGGATCAGCATTGGCGGCGCCATCTTCCTCGGGAGCTACCAATTTGCCTCCAACACCCTTACCGGCGCCGTGCTATGAAAACGGGCCACCCGATTTGATAACGGCATTTGGCGATGACACTGCATGATTTTCACGTGTGCGTCGAGGCGCAGCTTGGAGAGTGCTGAACAAATGGAGTCTGGGGACATGGGGAGGAAGTAGGAATTTGTGTATTGGAGGCCGTCAGCACGCCTCCCGCTGTATAAACACCATCAAGCATTCGGCCGGATGGGCTGCGCTTGACAACTTTTCCGCTATGTACAATACTGAAAAACGCCATAATACCCGTACTGATAGAGAAGCTATAGAGGAACATTTGGGTCTGCATGTGACCCGGATAGACGTCGCCCGGACACGCATTCGATCTCCTCTCTTGTACTTCCAGGGAGGACACTGGCGAAGTCTTTGTCTGCTTTCTTCACTAGTCGGATGATCGACCCTATCACGTCGTCGTTGATGGTGGCGTGGCGGTGCCCTGTGAGGGGGCCGGCTCAGGCTCGGGAGTGGCAGCCTTCGGCGGCGGGTTCGGAATCTCCTTGCGACCGTTCGCCTTGTAGTAAAGCTGGACATCATTGCCTCCCTTCCAGATGTGGGCTCTGAGAGTCGCAAGAGTCATGGTGATGGGAAGCAGCTATCTCGAGTTAGTGAAATGCATTGGCAGGGTAGACTCGAGACTACTTACTTGGTCATTGCAGTAGAGCTCCAGATACTCGTGTGGCAGGAGTGCATCCGGCTCCGGATTCTCGGGTTGCGGGTCAATGCGTTCCGCAACGTAGGCCAGAATCTTCTTCACGCGAAGCATTCTATTGGCGTTGAGACGGTTATTGCCATCCGTTGTCGCAATGTCGGGCAGGCTGTTCTGCCACGGCTGAAGGACGAACGAGACCTTGACGGGCTCCTTTATGGGAATCTGATTCTGCAGTAAAACCTCGCCCAACCACATGGGACCGCGCTGCTCGAGAATGTCCGCGCCCTGGCCAACAGTCTCCACGGTGCCCTGATAGATGTTGGCACTCCCACCAGTCGTTTCCTCCTGGAGAACGACTTTTGTGCCGGGTGGCAGCTTCAAGACTGGCGTATCGTTGGGCAGGCTGGGCGTGACCTTTGTCTCGATGAGCTTGTCAGGGTTCTCCGTTAGTGATTTATCGTAATCATTCCGGATCTTCTGAATCGCGCCGAAGAAACTGTCGTCGACCTCTTTCTCATGCGTCGATGACGCCTCAGATTCTTCCGCCTTTTCGTCCACAACGGCAGGCTTCTCTGGAGCGGTCGTGGACGCTGATCGTCCAATCTTCTTACTGCCAAAAGACATGCCCATACCCATGCGGAACTTCTTCCCAAACGGCGTGCTTGGTGACTTCCCGTTGGTGGCATCTTTGTCCTTATCCTTGCCAGCGTCTGCGCTGGTCTTGGGATCCGCGGCGGGAGTCTGCTCAGCTGCGGGTGTTGCCGGCGTTGCGGTAGGCTTCGCGGCGCCCTCGATAGGCCCGATGGCGCTCGTGAAGTAGTCCTCCTTCTCAGTCGAAGGTCGGCTAAACTGGGAGGATTTGTTGTCTAGTGGACTGGCAGGGGTGGCCGCACCTTCCGGCACGTCTTGTAGTCGAGCAGTGCCTGGCGTGGCAAGCCCTATGGCCAAGCCGGGGGTCATGGGGAAGTGTGAGCCATTAGCACGAGGAGTGGCTCCTGAGCCCTCATCCCATCCTGCTCCACCAGACGGTATGGAGATAGATGACGGGGGGTTCGCGCGGCTTGCTGCCAACCTTCGCTCTACGGTCTCGTTGAGTGTCTGGCGGTATGCTTCATCCCGTTTGATCTCCTCGTCAATCAAACCCGCAAACAGGTACCGGAGAATCCATTTCCCGAGGTTGACTAGAAGCATCGTTAGCTTGCAGATTTACTTTTCGAATTATGGTCCTTACTTCTTTGGTCTTCCCGGAACTCCACAGGCTCCTCCAGCTCCAGATCGTCCGCGTACATCTCGGCATCGAAGCAGTTGAACGGCTCCAGAACCACAGTCAGACTTCCGGAGCTGATGTCGATAGAGCACCATGGTGCCACGGCCTCAGTGGTGTTGACTTCCGGCTCCACGTCCTCGAGATGCCTCTTGGGGAACCTTTTGATGGGGAGACACTATGAAAGTTAGCACTTGCTGTTGAAATCACCGACACCGGCTCGGCATACCTTGATTAGGTCCCAAAGAAGAACGTCACCGGCGGTGTCCAAAGTCAAGACTCTTCTTCTATCGTTCAACAGCCTATGCTTGACCAAACCAAACTGGCCTTCGATGGTCTCTTCCGGGTTCTGATTGATGGGTTCAATCCCCTGCGGCACGTGGTTCCCGACGGCCGGCGGGCTCTCTGGGCTGGCGGCGGTCTGAATCGGGAATGCCGCCGTGTTTGAGATTCGCAGTATTGACTTGGCCGATATCTCCTTCTTCGAAGGGTTCGCAGGTGGTGACGGGTTAGAAGACTGTCTAGGCCTCGATGCCGTAGAGGCCGCCCTTTGGCGTCTGAAAGCCTCGGGAAGCTGCAAATCGGGTCCGGTGTTGACATTGGACCACCGGTTGATGGATGAAGTGTTGGTTGCTGTCCAGATGTAGTCGCCAGCCGCCACTACCTTGCTGATAGAATGAGACTCATGCGCGACGGCGACCGACAGACCCTCGTCTAGGTCCTCGAGATTCCCCCGCACGTCCGTCTTGACGACGAAACCTGAGCGGTCACTGCTGTAGAAGGTGCCCAGCTCGGGATCATCCGAGAAGAGCGACCAGACGCTGTCCTCGTGCATAGTGAAGGTGTACATGCAACGACCGGCCGTGACGCTCCAGAGCTTGATGGTGTGGTCGGAGCTGGCAGTCAAGACCTTGTCGCCGGCCTCGTTAAGCAGGATGCCGCGTACGTTGTCCGTGTGACCGACGAATTTTGTAACCCTCTTGCCGGAACGCGGGTCCCACAGGCGCACAACGGACTCAGGGCCGCCGTTGGCCAGGATGTTGTGGCCGACGCTCAGGGCGTAGACGGACCCCTTCTCTGCGATCTCGTCTCCCTGCGTGTCGATCTCGAGAGTCTTGCCCTTGCCATTCAGGTCCCACAGGTATATCTTGCGGTCGAAGCCGCCCGAGGCGACCCAGTTGACAGAGCCTCCAGGAGGAGTCGCGACACACTTGACATAGTCGGCATGCTCTCCAATGGTGGCCGGAATCTCGTTAGTCTCGGAGTGCGGTCGCCAGACCTTGACGGTCAGATCGTTGGATGCGGTCACGACGGCCGAGTTGTTGTTTGCGAGGACAATGTCGTTGATCCAGGCCATGTGCGCCTGGGTTTGCGAGCGGAATGTGGTCTTGGATTTCGTGTCGGGAGGCGGGGGTGGACTGCTGTGGCCCTTGAGGTTGAGGTTGAGGTCCCATGCGCAAATGTAGCCATCGCGAGCTCCCGAGTATCTGTGGGCGAGCAATCGTGTCAGCAATTTACTGTACTGGGATGGTCTTGATTGCGACTCGAGTAGAAGAAGGGGCGTCGTCCGGGCGCCTTACAGGATGGCATTGTCCTTGTCAACAGCGAGGCCGTTGACGCCTAATCTGTGGCCGCCGCCTTGAGAACCAGCCGGGAGCTCGAGGACTGGAAGACATGAGTGTTAGCGCCTGCGTCAATGTCTAGGATGTGTCGAGGACCCAGGTCTCTGGATGGCTGACGATGCTCGTGTCTGCTATCTGGATGGGCGTGCGGGGTTGAGTTGTCGGCTTCGCGGCCAAGATGCGACAGAAGCGCAGCGCAGTGGCACACGACACAACAGTAAAGCGGACGGCACGACTACGAGACGAGACACAACATTGGCAGACTTACCATAGCTGATCCTCTGGCGCGCCTTCTTAGCCATTTCAAGCGGTAGCGCGGGGTTCGATTACAGATTACGCATGCAAGAGGTGCAACGATGATAAACGTGAAGGGAGGATACAATTACGGGCAATAACCTGAAAACGCAGACAAGTAATGGGTACTGGGAGCGAGGTTGGTGGTGATGGTGATGCAATGAGAACGCGGTTACGGAGTGGGCTTACGACGGCTAAGATACTCCGCGAGGTAGGTGTAAGGTGAGGTATGGATATGATGTATTGAATTGGGTGGATGGGCCTGCTGCTGCTGCTGCTGCTGCTGCTGCTGATGGATGGGACGGGCAGAACGGGGCAGGAAGATGGGGACTGGGCAGTCACAGTGTGGGCGAGGCTAAGGTAAGCTGCAGTCGGGGTGTGTCTGTCCAAGGTAAGGTGCCCTGGGCTGGTATATAGTAAGTGTCGTCGGCGTCTGTTGGTGCTGGGGGATTGGCGGCGCATGTAGACGAAAAAGTCACGGCCCCGGGGTTGGAAGGATGGATCCTTTGGGTGCTACCTGAGGTCGGGGTAGCCACGTAGATTGTGGGAAAGCAGGGTATCAATGACCAAGGTACAACCGTAGAGTCAGGAAAGTAGGCATGGATGGCAGGGGATGTCCAACCAAGATGCGCCTGCATTCTGAGGGTAAATTGAGTTCCGGCCATCTCCCCGGCATGCTGACTGGGTAGGTAATTAGTAACGTGTATTGCGCTGTATGAGGTACTTGAAGTAGGTGCCTACCTTAATTTACCATCGTCTTAATTCAGGACGAATATTGGACCCCTTCTTTGAAGGATGCTAGGATTGAAAGAAGCGTTCCTTGACGGGATGAACATGTCAGATGGCTGTCGAAATTTTACGGACAGAAGAGCCTTCATGCTGAATCCCGCATTCTGCATCATGCAGTCTAGGCCAATCCAGTCTACTGATCCGACGACACTTGGACGCCTCCACTGTCTGTACCACGCGTGGCTAAGGGGATTTAGCGCCTTAGATTTCATAACTGTCAGCTGCACCGAACGAACTGCAGCGGAACCCCCGTCTGAAGAATGCGGATTGGCGCTAGGGGGGATAACCGCACATGGCAACGAGACATACGTAGTAGTCCAACGGTCAACATCAAGAAGAAGAAGAAGAAGAAGAAGGGGGGAAAAGAGAGCGTCATGTTGGTGTTTCACACGGATAGCTGGCATCGGCAAAATGTCTGCTCTTGCTGAGAGGCCTCCTCGAAGCTCATAACCCCAAGTGGCTGGAAATGACCCGGGTTCCCAAGGTACTTACTTACCATACCCTGTGGTACCTTGAACAGAAAGCACGAATTACCATCGTCTTCTCCCCTCATAGCCAACCGCCAAAAGCATGGACCGCCGATCCCCTACCTCCCCCTCACACTTGCACTAACATCGTAGATGCAGCGTGGTATCTCCTCGGTCCACTGAACAGCTTCGGCCAGTCATTCCCTGAGGGGCGCGCATTCCGCCGACCGGCCCATCATTA
The DNA here is from genome assembly GCA_001937105.1 of Colletotrichum chlorophyti. Classification (NCBI taxonomy): domain Eukaryota; kingdom Fungi; phylum Ascomycota; class Sordariomycetes; order Glomerellales; family Glomerellaceae; genus Colletotrichum; species Colletotrichum chlorophyti. Next base: position 549,097 of record MPGH01000132.1, on the reverse strand, counting down.
CCCCACACGTCCGAGTGACATTTGCACCCGCCAAACCTGCATCTCCAGCCCGTGGGCATCAAACTTTCTTCCCTTCTTCATATCCAGCTCATCACCTCTCTTCCTTCCAGGTTGTAGGCAAGCGAACGATATGAAAACGCTTCACTCCTCCAAGTCCAAAGGCTTCGTCGCTGCCATCAGCTGTTCTAGACCGAGGATGCTACTTCGGACGCCCGTCGCTGTATCCGTATTCCGTTGGGCGCCTACACTTAGCATCGTCAGTCATCGTAAAACCTCACCATGAAGCCCGTACATAACTCCCTGAGGGAGAAGAGGAGGAAGGACGGGACAAAAATGAGAAAAAGATAAGGGATAGGGGCTTACACAGCTTGTCTTGTAATTCCCTCTCTGCCCTCACACACTCCCTGCACTGTCCCATCACCGGCCTCGTCGCCCGCTTACTCGCCTCATCGCACATTGGATCCGGTACCTTCCTCGGCTCCGCCTCAGGCAGGTGCACCGTCTTATCGAGGGTCAAGCTGCGTGAGGCTTGGTGAAGGACGCTGCCGCGTGCCGAGAGACATTTGAAGGTGTTTTGGTATTGTCTGTGGCCGCAGTCCTTGTGGTAGGTGTAGATGTAGGTGCACATTGTGACTTATTCTTGCCGAGGGGTCGGTAGGTGAAGTGAAGTCAGATAATATCGGTGATGACTTGATCACGAAGGTGTCATCAACGTCGCTTTGTAGTCCCCTGGACGTGGTGAGATGAGGTTGGTTAACAACAGCAATGAGTTCAGTATTCAGGTTCGTCGATGCCTTCTTCTCTTTGTGGCCTCACGATGGGAAGGACTCTGGCGATGTGGTTAGCGTTGATGGAATCCCAAGACTTCCGTGTTTATCGATACGATCGTTCGGAAGGGGAAAAAAGAAAGAGAGACTACCCATACCTAGGTATTGTTGAAGCGAGGCCCAATTTGTTGGTGATGGTTTAACTTTCAACAAAGTGATTGACGAAAGAGTGAACCAAGTAGGCATAGAGGAGGAAGCCTGTTCAAAGGCACAAGGTGAGATGCCAGGGGAAGAGAGTGAACGCAATCCGGTGTGTCCTTACAGACTCACGAATGCTCTTCCCACTCAGCACACACTCAGACAACATCTTGGGTAGACACCAGGCACACCTCGCATCCTTCACTCCCCCTTTATAAATTGTAGGCATCAAGACGATAACGGAAGCTTTCATTGAACTCCGGTACACACAAGATGAAGCCTTCTTCCGTCTTCCGGGCCTTGTCTAGACTTGACCTTTTCCAACTGAAAGAGGAACTCTACTTCTTGTCGACCCCTTGGGTCACAGAAACCAGGGCTTTTCAAGTCTTCACAATAGGACATCTCACAACGAAACACAGACGATAAATCTCATTGCAGAAAATACAGTTCCATTACCATTTTTTACCATCATATGATTTTGATAACGCGACGCCGTGCTGACCAAAAAGAAAAATCTATTCTCACAGACCACTTGTGCCAAATGAACCCCCTCCGTCCCCAGCCCCTATGTCAAAGAGATTTTTTTTTTTACCGCTTCTTATATCCGCCGCCGCCCTGTCTAGGCTGGCTGCCGTACGTCCTCCGCCCCTGCGTCTTCTTGTCCCTGCTCATGCTCGCGCCGACGGTGATGTCCACCCTCGGCGGCGTCGAGAAACCGAAGCTCTTGGCCACCTTGGCCAGGTCCAGCTTGTTGACGTCGAACACGGTCCGCAGCGAGTGCGACGCGTACGCGTGCAGGTAGCTGCGGTATCCGTCCTTGGCGCTCTTGTTGAGGTAGTAGTTCTGGTTGATGAGCTTCTCCAGCAGGCTCTGGATGTTGGCGATCTTGTTGGCGGGGAAGTCGAACTCGACGACGGGGACGCGCGCCTCCTTGAGGTGCGTCAGGAAGCCCACCTCGCTGGGCTGCAGGAACATGAGGGACCGACCCTTGCTGTTGCTGCCACGCGCCGTTCGGCCCACGCGGTGGATGTAGTCGCGCGGGTCATCAGGGGGGTCGACCTGGACGATCCAGTCTACTGCGGGAATCTGTGGAAGAAGAGAAAGTTAGCAACGTTGCGATTTTTTTTTTCTTTCGACTTAAAAGGGACGTTTCCAACGAAACGGCAATGGCAGTGACTTACATCCAAACCACGGGCGGCAACGTCAGTGCAAATGAGGGTACCCTGCTTGGCGTTGCAAAACTCGAAGAACGTGTTCGTTCGCTTCTGCTGCTTCTGCTTGCCGTGAAGGTCCAGCACCGGCAGGTCGATGTAGTTGAGCAGTTCTGCGTGGTACTTGACCGAGTTGCAACTGCTGAAGAAGACAATGACCTTCTTCTTGAGGTTGCGCTTGAGGAACGAGAAGAGCAGCAGGAACCGCTTGTCGGCGTCGCAAATGACATAACCCTGCTCCAGGTTCTCGACCGTGCTGTGCTGCTTCTGCTCGTCGACGTTGACGTACAGCGGGCCGGGACGGAGCGAGATGCGCGCGAGGTCCTCGACCTTTGTCGTCTGCGTCGCCGAGAAGAGCATCGTCTGTCTGTCCTCCTTGGGCAGGATCTTGACAATCTGTCTCATCTCGTCCTCGAAACCAATCTCCAGAATGCGGTCCGCCTCGTCGATGATGAGCGACTTGAGGTTCTTGAAAACAAACGGCGTGTTCTGAAGGTGGTCCAGCAGGCGGCCGGGCGTGGCGATAAGGAGGTTGACACCCTTTTGCAGCTTGTCGGCCTCGGCGCGGCGGTTGGCGCCGCCAATGACGATGCCGTAGGTCTGCGAGTGGTGTGCCATCAGCTCGCGGGCGACGCCAAAGATCTGCAGCGCCAGCTCGCGCGTCGGGGACACGACGATGACGCCCGTGCCGTTGCGCGGCTTGAAGCGCAGAGCGCTCAGCATCTCAATGGCCGGGATCAGGAACGCAAGCGTCTTGCCCGAGCCCGTCTTCGCCGCTCCCAGTACGTCCTTGCCGCTCAACAGCGGCGGGATACCCCGCCTCTGAATCTCGGTCATCTTGGTGAAGCCCATCTCCTTTATCGCCTTCATCGTCTTCTCCGACAGATTTAGCTGGGCGAAGTCGTGCGCCTCGGCGCCGGCCACGGGAGGGAGAGTGAGGTTGTCGCGGTTGGGGATGTCGTCGCCGGCGGCACCGTCTGCCTTTGCGGCGGGCGCCTTGACGTCCTCGTCCAGGTCGGAGCCACCATCCTCGTCTTCTTGATCGTTTTTCTTGAAGTTTCCAGCGGTTTCTTCCTCCTCCTCCTCTTCTTCCTCCTCCTCCTCCTCTTCGGACTCAACCTCCTCCTCAGATTCCGGTTCGGGCGCGGGCTCCTTGCTGCGCTTCACCTTCTTCGACTTTTGCGCAGGGGCGGCGGCGGCGGCGGCAGAAGACTCGGTTCGCTTGCTTGAAAGCTCGGCGCCGTTGGCGCCGCGGAACTTTCTCTTCTTGCTTGTGATGGAGTCCATTGCTGTGGTCGTTGGTTACAATGGTTCTGTTGGTTGCTAACCGCACCTGGGCGAGGGAACGTTTTCGAGTCCAGAGGCGGCGGTCTCCATGGGAATTTTTTCTTATCGCTAGGAAAAAAAACCGGGTCGGGCGATAGCGGGCCTGGTTGTTCCATTCCGGGTGCGGGGCAGGTGGCATGTTCTATGCACAACTTTAGGTACACGCCCCGTCACGTCGAACCTGGCTGGCAGAGCTACATCAGGGAAACCGAGATCCCGTACATCACAAAATCGAGTTTGCTGTTGAGAGGGGAAAAGAGAAGGGGGCGCGCGCAAGAACCATTTACTTCTACGCCCATGAAGTGCTTCCAGTCAGATACTTTTTGAAGTATTCTCCCGCGACTAAGCCTGGTTACAGCTAACCGCGTTACGGTCCGCATCTTCAATTAGACACTCGCCTGTAGAGAAGGGTGTTCTTCCTTTTTTTGCGTGAGCAACCATTTCGGACATAACTGTCAACCAGACAGGATCTCACCTAGCTGATCTGTAAAGATTGAAGCTGCTTAACACTTTGCGAGTCCTTGACAAAACCTGAGCGGCACCTTTGGTTCCAGGCCCGCCGTCAATGACGCGAAGCCAATATCGAAGTCTGTTACATCCACAATGGCCATCAGCATCACTCAGTCATCCAAATGAACATATGTAGGCCTCTCATTGAGCTCGGCCACCTGACACCAGGTATACAGTTATCAAGCACACTGGGTAAGATACAATTCTCAATCGAAAAAGTACTCAATAACCGGGAACAGTAAGAAAAAAGGGCCCTCTATTCCCCTAGGAAGAAAGACATCGAATGGTCCTCATTCCCACCCGAACCCGAACTTATGTACCGATGTCCGTCTGATATCACCGCCAGATTATGAACTTCGATTCCATCATCCCTGATGTGATGTAAATTTGAAACTTTAGTGATCCTAAGAGTTATTGTAGGACCGTAGCAATAGCAAAGTGTTGTGAAATAAATGCCAAAGTCAGAAAAAGTCGCACGACTTCGACCATTGAGAAGAATCGAGCTTCGACGAAAGACTAAGCCGAGAACCCGTGGTTTCTGTTCTTACAACAATCCAAGCGCAAATCTGTGTCGTCCCATCGAGAACGGTTGTCGCGCACGCCCGCCGTAAAATGCCATTCCGTTTTTCGCGTTTTGTCGCCGAAAATCCTTATGCTGAATCACCTGTTTTTCTGTCGTTCCCCAACGCCATAGTAGACCGGAGCGAAAATGTCGTCGTCAAGAGAAAAGAAAGCCCTGCAACATCTCGGGACACCGTCGTGACCCGAAGAATGAGTTGCCGCCGCCGTACAGTGTCCGCGCCTGCTCATCTTCCTGTTCTGCCCTTCAGTACACACGCCCTTCCACAATCAAGTAATATCCAGTTCATCACGTACACTCTGCTGTCGGGTTCTCGTGCTTGGCAGTAGACCCCTTTCCGCGCCAGGTGCTGACGGCCGGAATGTTCGCCTCATATCGCACCTCGTCGGTACCGTAGGCCCGCGGGGTGAGCTTGATGAGAGTGTGCAGAGGAACATTCATCCAAGGACTGTCTGCCTGATCTTTGTTCATGAAATAGGCGTAAATGCAACGCAAAACGGCCTGGTGGGTGACGATGAGAATGTCTTCGCTGCGCTCAAGCTCCATGATGATGGGCTCTAGGCGGATGACAACGTCACGGTACGATTCGCCGCCACGGTAGCGGTAGTTGTACTTATCCTCGTCCCGCGCGGCGAAGTCCTCGGGGAAGCGGTCCTTAATCTCCTGGTATGTCAGACCATCGCAAACGCCTGAGTCGAGCTCGTCCAGAGCCTTCCACTGCAACTGGTTGTAGTCGGAAGGCAGGAAACGAGCAGTGGCGATGGTTCGCTTCAGGGTAGAAGTCCACACAGTGAGAGGGCGGTCATCCTGTGACGTGATCAGAATAATGTCGATGGACTCGGAATCATTGGTCACTTACGCCGACGGATTTGCGGACAAGCTCGGGCAGCTTCCTGGCATACTGCTCACCGCGGGGTGAGAGCATCGTATCACCGCCAATGCGCCCGTCAAGGTTATACATGGACTCTCCGTGCTGTCCGAAATTAGAAAGAAGCTCAAGAATAGCGGAACAGTAACAAAAAACTTACTCGCGACAGCCAGATGGAACGGGGCCGGATGTGCAGGTTCATGAGGTAGTAGACTACTCGACTCTGAAGATAGTCTTGGATGCGGTTGATGATAACTTGTTTGCCAACATCCATAATCTTGAGGTAGGTGTACTCGTTCTCATCGCCATCCTCGTCGAGCGTCTTGTACACCTTCTCGTAGTTACGAATGCGGTTACGGAAGTCAAGGGCAGCCTCCTCCGGGTCTTGACCCTTGTAATCGGGGGAGGTAGTCTTGACGTCGCGAATGTTGGCCATGATGAGGCTCTCATCATCACACTTGCTCTCGACAAAGAGGACCTCGATGCCCTCTTTTGTGCAGATGTCGAGAACCCACTTGCGACGGTCCTTGGTAGAATTGGTGGCATCCAAGATGCCAATGACACCTCCTTGACGGAACCAGGCGAGCATGTCCTCAATGGCCTTCTCGGCCGCGGCGCGACGTCTCTTCTCACCCTCGGCGTTGTGGAAATCAAAGAAGTCAGCAGAGGGGTGCGCGTCCTCCTTACGGCGATAGCTGCCGACATTGAATGTCTTGGCCTTGATAGAGAGCCATCCCAAGTAACGTTGCGCTAAGGACAAGTCAGCACTGAGAACCCCAAATCTCACAACAGAATGCTAGACTGAAAGGGGAGGGAGGGAAGTATGAGGGCCAGTATATTCAGTTGTGGATGAGGAGAGGGTGCGATTCACCTTTTTGAGCGATGAAGCTCTTGCCCCGAGCGGGCAGACCGACCATGACGACGCATATCTTGGTGTCCTCCACCTGGACGCCCACACCGTTAGTTTTGGCCGGCATGTTGAAGGTCGATTTTGCTGTTGACTGCGTGGGTAAATGGCAAAGCGAGACGAAAAAAAAAATTGGTATCAAGTCACAAGGAGGTTCATGAAGAGGAAGAAAGTCAGGTTGTGAGTGGCGTGGACAGCGCGATTGTGGTGGAGGGTAGCTCGCGTGATGCTTCCAGCAGCGAAATGGCAGTAGCTGTATGCCCAAAAAATGCGGGACCTCCCCCGGTGTGAGTTTCGGGCCGGGTGCGGTCGGTGAATTGGGGTCCGGGTGGAGGCACTCTGTCCCGGGTGACTTCCAGTGACTGCTAAGAGGCTGCCCTGAGCTGGGGTTTGGGAACCTTTTCCAAGGAGCCACTGGCAGGGGGTCTTGGGGAGGAGGGCAGTGACGAGGGTTAAAACAGCTGTGGATGGGACGTTCTGTTGGCGTATGTGTAGTTATATTCGGGTAAAGTGCAAGGCTTAAATACGGAAGCGAGAGAGAGAGGAAGACCGCAGACGTCTTGCGGCTGCACAGGGTTATGAGGGACGATGTAGTAACAGAGGCAGAAGGGTAAGAAGGAGGGGATCCAAATGTGAGGTGATGTGCATGTGAGGGTGGAGGGGATAGAGTAATGAGTGGGTGAGCGATGTGGACAATTTTGACGGAAGATGAAGGGGATTGTGAGAGAGGTACGTAAAATGTAACAGGGGGAAAAAGGGAACCCGCCGAAAGGATATGCCGAGGGACCAGACCAAGATCCAATCTAGTGGAACTGGCGGAATGGAGAAGACGAGTTGCAGTTTGCCGCCAGCGAAGGGCCGAGGGTGAAAGTATGAAAGTCGTACGGATACCTCAGGTACGGTAGGCACCCCGTACTGGGCTGGATTGGTCTTTCCTGAATACTGAATACCTTGTTGTCAAGCTTGAGGAGAAGTAATAGCAAAAGCAGAAGCAGCAGCAGCAACTAGCTCTTCTCATCCACTACGCCAAGTCGGATATTGAATCCACTCTTTCACTGCCGTACTCGAGCGTGATGGGCACGTGAGACTCATGCGCGCCAGCTACATTTGTCGCCGTCTGCAGAGCTCTGCTTACATAGGACAAGGTAAGGTAATGAAGACACTTGAACCCATTGGCATGACCATTGGCCCCATTTCGTGTTCTGGACACAACACGAACCCTTACACCCATCTTGGGGCAAGTGCGAGTTGTAGCTGGGGTCATCTGAGGAATAGGCATCTTGTCGTTCGTCACTTGCCGTCCGTTCGTCCGCCCGCCATACAGCGAAACCAACCAACCAAGCAAACGAACTGCAGGCAGGGCAGGCAAGGCAACGCAGCTCAGCTCAGCTCATTCGTGGTATGCATGCAGGTCATGAGCATGGCAATGCATGCTAGGGAATAGCTCGGCATCATGCCAGCATTGGCAAGGCAGGTGCCCATCCGGCCTCTTCGCTTTCCAGTTGCGCTTGCGTTTTCCATCTCGTCGTCTCGTCCGAGATCAAACCCACGATGAGTGATGTGATGTGAGGTGATGTGAGGTGAACCAAACTGCTCTGTAAGGTGACGTGAAGCCGCCAGCATGGTCTGGTCTGCTTCTCTCCTGTCGCCGCTCCAGTAACCCCATTCGATGCCCCTCGTTTTGTGTCAATGTGCCCGCCTTTCCCCGGTCCCCTGGCTGGGCCTAGCCCGTATCGGCCAGTACATCAGTAACGGCAGGCCACCCATCCCCCGCATCGACGGGACATCTCGCATTCCCTCTCCCACCAGTTTGCCAGTCAGCGTTCGTTGGCACCCCCCTTCCGTCGAAAGGCAGCTTTGCATCCTTCTCTCACCGAGCACAACCGAGGTGGGGATCAAACTACGCCGAACGGCTGCATCTGACTTGCTCGTCATAGCCGGTCTCGTCATAATAGACATCGGAATGAATGAAACAACCTTTCCCATTTGACGACAATGCAAATAAACTAAAATCCAAGTAGACAAAGGAATCAAAAAAAGATGAACCGCATCCTTATCATGTCTCGACCAGGTGAGACCGCTACCCCAAAAGTGTTGGGTCTACATCATTCCCAAACATTAAAAGGGTCTGCAAATCCATGTCAACTGTCAACTGCTCTCGGCAACTTTGCCCGTGTGCTGGTTTTTTCTCGCTTACAGCCAACGAACACCCGACTTCTGCCCGGCCATTTCCGGCTGGGAGGTCCGCCGACATGAAAAGTCGGCACGGCGATGCTACCGTCATCCACTTGGGCATGCAGAGTCTTCCCGATTTTCGCCCTTTATCCGGCTCCCCTGCTGGCAAAAGACGGAAACATCTCGAGCCGCTGCCCGCATGAGGAAAAGAAAACTGTTGAAAGCCCCAGGCCTCCAAGCCTTCGCGGCTCAATTTNGGGGGGGGGGGGGAAGGGTCACTCGGTAAGGTCTCCTGACATTTGGCATGGAAGCTCACCGCTGCACTTGCTGGTAAAAGAAAAAAAAAACCTCAAGATGGCTAAGGGTCTTTGGGTTTCCCTCCCGTCAAACACCAGCCGAGCCCAGGCCAGCAAGTCCAACCGTCCGGAACTTGGTCCCAGCAAATCGGCACGATTGCCAGATCGTGTGAACACCTCAGCTTCCAGGGGTAGTTGTTCACTGACCACACCGATACCACCCCTGTGTGATTGTTCACACCGCTTAGGCTGACGAACAGCAGCATACGGGCTGATGGGGGCAAAAAAAGGGGGAAGTCACTTGACGATGTTCTGATGCTGCGAGTCAAGTGGCCACTTCAAAGAAGCAAAGCACAGTGGACTGTCGACCACACAAGTAAGAGGCATGCACACGAATGAAGAAAGGACAGGACAGGAAGCAAAGGTGTTGACCAGCCAAGCTAAAGGAACCGCTTTCATCCGTACCTTGCTGAAGCTCCAGGTGTGCTGCCTCCGAGGCTGTGGCTTACCATCCACCAGAGGAGCGCCTGCTGGAATTACTCCGATACCCATGTTGGTTGCTCAAAAAGTTAAGCAGAGTACGGCTTGCAGTAGTTGGGAATGGCGTCGAAGCTTCCGAATGTCGTCGGAAGAATCTGACTTCTTGGCCTTGATGCGTGTGACCGATGTGGCGGGGGATCTCGGAGAGAAGACGAGGGTCGGTATAGCGACTACCGAACAATCGCAGAACACCGGGGTGGTTTGAGACGATCGCGCGAATGAAAGTGCCGGTCCAAGAAGAGGAATAATTAAGAGGGCTGATGATGCTCAAATAGAACAGGTATGATTGTTTTCATATGACGATGGTTTAATCGGACCGAAATGAATTGGTGTGACTGAGATTTGTTGTGGCAGGCTTGGATCACCAACTGTTGAATCAAGTGTCAGGTTTCGAATGAGTCGCCAGTGAGGTCACACTCCCTATCGATAAGCTGAGGCAGGTGCGGCCCAACTGGACCTCCCTCACTTGCAGTGGGTTGCCTTGACCTACTGCGGTAGGCTCCTGATAGTCACTCCGATAAGTCCCGATGCCTGACAAAGTTTCAGCACTGCAATCCGCTTCAACTGTCCATGGGTGGAAACACCATCTGCAGCTTTGCCAGTCACGGCCCAATACCCCATATCGAATAGGTCATACCGGGTTGGTGAACAATAACCTGGGCCCACAAAGTTTCATCAGATTATGAGGCGTTGTTTTACCATAGTAGGGATATGTGTTGTCAAAAGTGGGTGGCAAGTGGCATTCATTAAACTGAACGCTATTTGACAAGACAACCCATCTGTCCGAGAAGGCATTTCACTGTCTGGTTCCTACCTCAGAGACAGCGTTGCACCAAAATATCACACCCCACATAACCGTACACGGTTGAACCTTCAAGACAACCCAAGACTCGCAAGCCGGGACAAACATCCTTTGTCCATTGAATCGTTCGTCAACGCGCCTTCGCCGTTTAAGCCGGAATGTCAGGTGTCGGACCGGACGAATCGCGCGCGTAGAAGCGCACCTGGCCTGCGCCGACGTCGAAGTAGGCCTCAACATTGTGCAAGAAATTGGCACCGAGGATATACGGTCCAGTGCCACCGCTGGAGATACCGACCTGGCAGTAGCCTGTAAGGTCGTCCCTGAGGTTACGATAGATCAGGTCTACAGGATTCATCCAGAAGCTCGCACCCTCGATGAGGATGGCAACTCTGGGTGCCAGCGCATCGCATGGGGCAAAGTATGAACCGTAAGTGTACAGATAGACGGCGCTGGGAGAGAAAGATCGGGCGATAGCTTCGGCAATAGGCGGTGGCAAGTAAGTGATGGAAGTGCCGGTATCGACGATAGTAGGAAACTTTCTCGTGTCGGTTGTTGAACCCCAGCGGAACCCATCGACAAGAACGGTGTAGTAAGAGTGCTGCCAGCTTCCCTCGGGCCGATCTGCGTTGATGTTTGTCTTGGACTTGTTAGCTAATTCAGGCGCCTCGAGAGCACACTCAGACTCACAATGATCAGGTCGGTGTAGGCTGTAGGACCAATGACTGGTACACCTGTGCGGCCGCCCCATGCAATGACACCGGAAGAGTTGCGAACCAGAGAGACGCTGAAGGCATCTGCAGACAAGCCTTGCTGAACCATGCTGGTGAAGAAAGGGGAGTACGGAACCTGGAAGGCAGGACGATGCTCGCCGAAGTCGCCTGTGAAGGCGCTGGTGAGCGAGGGGTATGCCAGACCGAGGATGCCGTTGGTGAAGTTGTTGCCGTGCCAGTACGTCCGGTTGGCGAGACCGACTTGCTGTCGCTCGACGGTGATTCCGGCTACTTCGATGTCGCTAAAGCCCATAGGGCCAGCTACGTGCTCTCCAGAGCCATAGAACAAGGAAAAGTGGATGTCGTCAATGGCACCATACTTGAAGCCGTCAATCCGGTCCGGTCCGAACGCACATGACTCCGGGGAGAAAGCAGAGGTGCCCACTCGGTCAATGCAGGTGAGATTCGAGCTGGCGGCCCAGGTGTCGCTACTGCCGGTGTCAAAGAGCAAATTTACAGGCTTGCCGTCCCAGGTGACCTCGACAGCATATTGTGTTCCGTAAGGGGACAGAGCTGTGATGTTTTGGTAGTTGGAAGAAAGATCGTGGGGCTGAGCGGCACTCAAGGCGGTGGCGGCATTGTGGCCAGCGACCTTTCCACGGAACGCCTTGAGGGTTTGGACTCGACCGATCTCATCATCAGGGGCGGGGCTGCGGAAGGCTTTGATGCGTTGGAAAGTAACGCCCTTCATGGGGCTCTTGATCTCAACAGCGCCACGATGTCTACCCTTGGCCAGGACGGCAGGGATGGACAACAGGCCAGCTCCCGCAAGGGAGCAGAGGACGTTTATGAGCTTCATGATTGGGTGTTCAACGGAATGATGGAACGAAAGTGGTGTTGTAGGAACGAAGAACTTTGGAAGAAAGGAGTGAATAGAAGAGCTGCCACACGGCCTAAGTTTGTCCGGGCTAAAGAGGAGATAGCTGGGGACAGAGACAATGTGTTGGCGACGTTTTATAGAATCAAAAGAGTAGAAGAACATTCGAAGCGAGAGAAAGGGGATACAAGGAACCGAAGAGGGGCGGCGTCGGGGTGGTCTACCTAGGATGCACGATACCGTGGAAGGCGCGGTAGGTTGCCGCTTGGTTATGCTTCCTTACCTCAAGGTACATTAAGCCAAGGTACTTCTGTTGGAGGATATTGTCATTCCAGGAAGACGCCCAAGCCTACCGAGACGTCGGGAAGGAGCTCAGGGGTTCACTTGCCAAAACGTAGTGTGAGGCACGCTCAGAAGAAATGGAAGGGCAGCTGCCGTTTGCTCCGTTTATCCAAGTCATGACTTCCCACCGGCCTCCTTTTGGTACCGGGTCAACTCTGTTGGAAGGAGCAGCCTTGTTACATTCCCTTCTACCCTCTCGCGATGTAACCTGGTTTCCTCTTGTGAACAGGTGACACTACCATAGGAGCTATCGATGAAGCCTCTTTGCGTTCCTGCGGATCAGGTTCCAAGGCTTCATAAGCCCCCAGGTCAACGCTGTTTGTTGACGATGGCAGACTCGCGGAATCCCGAGGACATTTCGCAGTTCATGGGTTATCTATAGATGTTTGCTTTGACGAAAGGCTCCCGTCTCGCATATCTTACCGGCTCAAGTAATTCGGTCCTTTTGGACTTGGCCATGTTTGCGGCGCGTTCTTTTCCCGTAAGCCGCTGGCATCTAATACTCAGCGGCATGCTAGTGAAGCTCTAGTCCATATGAAATCACCTGGTATAAATAACTTTCAGACGGAAGGAGACCGCAGATCATGAAAACTTAAGCTTATGTCCCGTAGATTGCCTATCGCATTGTTGATTGAGGTCGAACAACAACGATGACAGGAAACGCGTGGGTTGTGGGTGCCCGTCGGCTCGTCGAAGGCCAATACTGCACAAAGGAGAATATTAATGGTAAAACGACGTTATACCATGCCACTTCAATCTCTATCCGAAACGAATAGCTGTGATTCAGGTCTTGGTAAGATTTTCACTCCTCATCTCCGGCTGTTCGATGGTTGTAGCTGGATGCCTGCAGCAGCTGTGCCATGTGCCATTTCAAGTCCGAGTGACCCAAGATACAGCCGTTTAAGGTGCCTATACGATTTTATAATCTTTTAAGTGTTAGAAGCCACAGTTTTCATGACTTCAAGGCCGTCTCTGGGGTCGGGGCCTGGGGGATCTTGACGTTACTTTATTGGCTGCTACTGAAATGAGATTAGCCTCCTTGCACACTAACAGCCTATTCTTGGGTAGTAATGAAGAAATTATAATAGAAAAACCAACAAATCTTAGTGTGCACACGAAATCTCGAACTGGCCTGCAAGATCCTCATGTTTCTCCTTGCAAGACGCGAGACGGCGCGTCGCCCGGATGTGCTCCTATGTTGTGCTCGCCCGCCCGTACTTCCCGCCCGCTTACAGTTATCGCCAATGACACCGAATTGCAGCCGAATAAGCTGCAGCGAGGGGCAACACCTCTCAACGGTACCTGGATTGCTTTCCGGGTAGTTGCTGGGTCAATGTGACTTGAATGTTGGATCTGCGCCTCATACGTGCCAAAGCCATGCGAATAAATGCCGTGATGACAATATTGTTTGTTGTACTGAATCATTCAAAGCCACTTCAGAGGTCGTTAGTTGTTACTTCATTTACTCGGTTTACCGCCGTAGTAGGTCTGCGAACATCAGAATATCGACAAACCCGGAGACCCGCTCCGGATCAGACTCCGGGCGATCTGCCAAGATTCGGAACGGTTGTCCTGCCGTCGGGCCGCTGGGCTCATTTCGTATCCGCATGAGTCGAATTTGCATTAATCCTCCAATAACTGGGAATTAGAAGAAAACCACCAACGCGTATGTCCTGCCCTGCCAGTCAGATTTCCTGAACTGCGCACTGTTGGGACGTGAGCCGAGGCACTTACCAAATCGGGTAGCTCAAACCAAACGTTGGGATGATGACGACAAGACCTAGAATTAAGGCTGAAAATGCAGCATCCATGGCTTCCGATGACACGTTCATGCCTTTTAGGTCCACTACTTTATATCCTGACTACACTCCCATCCTGACCAAAAAAAAAAAAAAAAACATTGGCACACGTTGGCATTCATACTTACTCTCAGTTCTTAGATTGATCATCGGGGAGTTCTCCATTTAACGTCCTGCCCAAGATCTCTGCAGGTCATCATGGCATCAAACCAGCTCACCGGCTCAGCCGGACCCCTGCCGGCTATGGAGGAGCTCTCCCCAACAACCTTCCTCTACGACCCGCCGTCCGCAGCTCGGGACCCAAACTCGCCCAAGCTGATCGCCATCTTCAGCTGGATGTCGGCCCAGGACACTCACATCGCAAAATACACCTCGCGATACATGGCCCTCTACCCATCAGCCAGCATCCTCCTCGTCAAGTGCCCCTTCATCCACACCCTCTCCTCCCGCATCTCTCGCCGCCAGATCAAGCCGGCCGTCCCCATAATCCGGGCCTTGGCTGACTCCACCCCTCACTCCGAGGTGCGGCCTCAGCTGCTGCTGCACGTCTTCAGCAACGGCGGCGCCACCAATTTCGCCAAGTTCCTCGACATGTACGTCGACGCCGACCGCGCGGGGCGGCTGGCGCTGCCGCCGCACGTCACGCTTTATGACTCTTGTCCGGGCACCTTCCACTGGATGCGGAGCTACCGCGCGTTGTCCTCGTCATTGCCGCGAGTTCTCGCGCCGTTGGCTCATGTACTCATCGGCTGGTTCTGGTTGCTCCATGTCCCGTTGGGCCGTGTGGGCTTCTTTGGGAAGATGTGGGCGGCGCTGAGGCAGAAGGCGCTGCTTGCGAGCGAGAAGGGACGGGCTTACCTCTACAGCAAGGAGGATGAGATGATTTACTGGGGAGATGTTGAGAGGCATGCGGCGGAGGCTCGGGAGGTTGGCTTCAAAGTCAGACAGGAGAGGTTTGTGGGCAGCCCGCATGTTGCGCACGCAAGACTGGATGGTGAGAGGTATTGGGGTACTGTCAAAGAGCTGTGGGATGAGGGTGAGCGGAAGAAGAATGAGCCGCCAAAGGATGAGCCGCCAAGGGATGAGCCGACGAAGGATGTGTCAACGACAGACGTATCGACGAATGATGACTTGACGAATGACACGGCGTCAAATGATACTTCATCGAAAGACATACTTTCGAATAATGCGCGACCGAAGGAAACGAAATCCGAAGATGTGCGATCCCAAAATACGACTTCGAAAGACATGGAAACATCCCCGAAGGACCTGCTACCCAACGGTGCGCCGTCCAAAGACACGCCGCCCGGCAACACTCCGCCGAAGCCTTCGCCGCCAAAGGTCGCGCCGATCCCACCTCCCACCATACAATGAGCATTCTGCGATACTACCAGGGATGCATCCAAGGATCACATAATAGAGATATTCCCTTTTGCCTGTATTTTAGACTGGAGTTTTCAATTTGACACTATATCTCTTCTTCTTTTGTCGTCTGGTTGTAAAAAGACAGTGACACTTGCCAGGCCAAGCAATCGGCGTCACCCAGACAGCTTACATCGTTCACTTGTTTACAACTCAAAAAAGTTCGCAGACATTCTTGCGGCCGCCTCGGAGGCATATGTGATAAACGGGACAGCTAGCAGATTCCAACGTCCCTGAGGTAAGGTTTCGGACGGTGGCAGATTCAAGACTTTCCGAAGTAGGCATCGTAACAACTGAACCCAATGCACTGCCTCTGATGTTGGTTGATTTTGGGCAGCATGGCATCGTCTTACCATTGGCCTAGGTGGTGGGCTCATATGCATGCGGCCTGCAGCCTGCATGAGAGGTGGTCGCCTGGCACTCAACAAGGCGTTCTGGAGGTCATGTTCACAGCCTTCTCAATGCTGGCGGCACCCTTTGGATTTTTCTCCGCATCCTCCCACGGTTCACCCGACAGACTTGCCGTCTCGTTGACCTTCTCGTGGCCATGTGTACTACATTTGACAATCTCGCGAGACCTCCTGCCCACGACTGTCCTAAAGAAAGCTAGACCGAACCGAACCGAATCCGAGGCGCATTCTACACGAGAGGCAACATAATGGCAGAGGTATTCGGCGTCGTCGTCAGCGCCTTGACGGTGGCCGAAATGGCGGGCAAATTCGGCTCGAGCGTCGGCAAGCTGAAGAAGCTCTGGGACGAAGTCCAAGACGTGCCCGAGAACATGAGGCGGATCATGAGGCAGCTCGAGATCCTCAAGCCTGTGCTTGCAGAGATTGAAGCGGAGTACACCCAACAAAGCCACCAGGTCCACGACAGCAACGCGGCGAGCCCGAGCAGGGAGTATTGTCAGCAGGCCGTGGCTGACCTGGAAGCGTTGGCGGAAGATCTGCAGCATCAAATCAACACAGCGAAGAAGTCGAGAAGGAGCATCACGAAGCTGAAGGTCACCTTTAGGAAAGATGAGATACGGGGGTATCGAGAGAGGATTCAGTTTGCGATGCAACTGCTGAATCTCTCGCATCAGACGTACACGGTGTTGGTATGCTCCGAACCTGCCTGTCTGCCAGAGACCTAACATTATTCAGTGCTGTTATCAAATCCCAACACATCCACTCCGCGATTCATGGTCATCAGCAAACTCCAAGTCATTTGGTCCAAGGTGCCTCTGCTGTATGCGATAAAACAGATGGAAGTTCTACCGAGGACAGCGATGTGTCTCAAGTGACCAAGCGCAAGTCTACAATGAAAACAGTACCCTGGCACTGGCAGAAAGCCTCATTCTTTGGAGGATTCACTTACGAAACGTTCACAGATCCCGCTTGTCCGCATAATACAAGTAATCATCCATTGGAACTTCTGGCCCTTGATTCTCGTGCTAACATCACGTAGTAACGCGGGCACGTGTTCAGCTTCCGTCGTGGATTTGGGGAAGAGTGTGGGATCTCCAGGCACACAAAGCGTGTGTAGGATGGCAGTTCTCTCTTAGGCCTTGGAATACCCGTCCTTTTTAACGCCGAAATATTCAAAACTGTGTCACGTGGATTGTGGTCCGATGTTCAACATGTCTTTGAATTAAGACAAGCATCAATAATGGACCGCAATCCCGTAGGACGAACCCTACTACATGTATGTTCTTCTCCAATTACATTGTCACACTTGACAATATATACTTGACACGGCTAACAGAAAATTCAGCTTGCGGCATGTTACGGTAAACTAGATGTCATCAGGGGTTTAACCTGTTCGGGCCTCACCTTTGAGGACACGGACATTTTTGGTCAAACCCCTCTAGAATTGATGTGCCGCGACGTGTACCCGTATGAGCCGATGTCGAGGTCAGAAGCCTTCGAATATCTGACTTCATCCGGCAATATTGAGATTAATATTCAGTATATGTTCAGTCGAGAGAATTACGTCGAAATATCCTCCCTATTGAACTGGAGGTGGTCTACTTCTGAAAACCTGCACATCATGACGAGAGGCGGAAGGCCAGAATATTTCCGACTTCCCCCGGAGGTCCGTTTTTCAGAAATAGACTGGTCTGTAATCGATCCCCAAGTCCTTCTTTACGACATCCATCGGGGCGGGAACGTGAGACTAGACCCAGCAGCGTCAAGAGAATTATTTTTAAGCACGGAGGTCACCAGGCTCCATCAGTTTGCCGAGGAGTATTTCGATCAATTCTTTCATCATTGGACGGATGTCCGCCTCAAATCGAACAAAATCGAAAGCTCCGTGGAGGAACACGAGTTCCAGCATTGGCGAGATCTTTCACAGTGGATCTTTTCAAACTTATCTTTGGATGATCTCTGCCACCAGGACGCCACTTACGACGTTTTCACCACCACACAAACACCCCTTTTCTGGGGTCTTTTCGATAACAACTTCGTGTTGGACGTGTTTTCAACATTTGATTTACGTTCTGTACTACGTTTTAAGTCGGACGCAATCACTGTGTGGCTCCAAGACATCCAGTCTTCGGGTCTGGATCTGGTTGAATATGGGAAAAGCGAGCTGCAAAGATACTCAAGTGGGAAAAAACTACGACTGAGACATGACACAAGCCTCTTTCAAATTTCGGAGGGCCCTCGGTTGACATCGTTCACATACGGTCCTCGGCCGGAAGACTGGAAGCTGATCTGGGAACTGGACGCGGAGGAGTTCGCTGGAGAGTTCTGGGATGGCATTGAGAACCCATCGTTGCAGATTCCTGGGGGCTGGAAGGACGACTGGTGAGCTATAAGGGCTTTCGCTTGAGACCAGCCGAAGTTTTGCACCGACCTGTCAAGATCCGACTAGAGCAAATCACCCAACGTTAGGAAAACATCAGGATCTTTCAATTTTATCTCTAGTCTTTCACAAGTTGTGTCAAGTTGTCGTTGTTGTGCGAGCCAAGTCAATTGTGACTCCGAATCCCAGGGTATTGCCTTGGCTCAAAAGGGCAGCTCAAGACACGCTAAGAGATCATCACTTTGGCCAACCTCCACAGCTACAATAAGCCCTCGATGATAGAAACCTGGGAAACTATGACGGTCAGCATTACGGGTACGTTTGTTGATATGGCGATTGGTCGTGTAGTATGGCAGCCTTTCCCTTGGTTCGAGAAGAGGCTCTCCGAGTGAATGGTATCCCATTGCTCTACCACTGATGAAATCATGGACTTCGCCCCGCCCGGCTACAACAGCACAGCCAATACGCGACATATCTCGTTTGGCGAACTGGAAGGGAAAATGGACAACAGCCGTTCTTTTTATCATCTGCGTGTTAGTATAGCTTCTTCTTAGCGAAAAGTTCAGAGAATGGTCTGGTCTGATCACTTCAAGCGGGTTGATTACAAAGACAGAAAGTTGCCCATACGAAGCTCAAAAAAATGTAGACTTTAATGACAGAGATCAATATAGCATGATGATTCCGCATCGTTGATTAAAAGCCGTAACCACCTAACATTATCCAGCCAAATCGAAGAGTTCACCCCATCGGCGCAATACTGATCCTTTATGCACACTGACTTCCTCTCAAAAGGTCTGGAAGGAAGCGACTGAGGCGACTGGCAAATTCAGGGACCTTAACTACGTTATAGGTTTTGGACCCGAGAAGACATCCAACTGTATTGTAAGGCCTGAACCTGCTATTATAAGACCCTGTGAGGCGTAACTTTTTGTTAGCAACATGGAGAAGTTCAGTTTCAACAGGTCTGTCGTCCACGGTATCAGTTATAAAATTTTGCTAGATCTGTCTCATGTGGGAAGTAGCTCAGAGACATATGAATCAAGATTTTACAGGAACTCTTGAATACATTCCTGCAAATCTCGGTTTTAAGAAGCAGTTGACGGATTTCAATAGTGTTTGCCCGAAATCAGAGAGCAACAAATTCCCTACTACCATGAGACTCGTGGATGCAAACCCCGCCAAAGGCTTTGATGTTCGGCTGGAAAATTGTAATTAGCGTAGTTATGTAGAAGCTAACAAGGTTGTTCGATAGCTTCTTGACCTAATAATTGACATGTGGAAGTGGACGAGGTTGAAACAGGGGGGCCAGCTGGCTTAGTGTCTGATTACCAGAAAAGGAAATCCTAATCACCGTGAATTGTTACGTCAGACGTTCTTTCTATGGGCTTGTCTCTGCCGCTGGCTCACACGAGGAACAGATAAATGGGCTATTCATGTCATGCTGTGATCTAGATAATAGACCGGAAACGACAGAAAGAATCCGTTTTACACAAGTGAAACAGATTCTGAAGCGAGCGAATTGAACAAAGCTTGGTTACCAGGCTACGGGCCCTCGAGTCGAGTCCAGTTGAGCTGAGCTGAGAACGATGGAAATGAGGCGCTGACATCCGAAGCCGGAACAAACAGGGACGCCTTCAGCCCTTTCCCTTTCGTCTCATGCGCTCCAGTCAGAGAAAAGCAGCGAGAAGGGGGGGGTGTATGTTGCCGCGTCAGAGCACGTGAAATCCGTCCGCTAGGAACCCCCACAGACCAAAGACAGCGGAACGCGGCGATACTAAAAGACCGCTTCCCCACGATTGCACGATTTAAGTGGGTAAAGTCATGACTCAATCCACTCTTTGAGCTTCTCCAGAGTCCGGAGTCACACCGGATGAGCAACCACACCCCTCCCGCCCCGCTCTTCGTCCGACCCCACCCCCTCCCGAGCAACGAGAGCCAAGCGAAAAACGCACCCACTGAACAGCGGGAGTCACAGGTCAGCCCATTCCCAGGTGACCACATCCTCGTCCCGCCTGCAGCAGCTCTGTCGGCACTTCGCTGTCTCGGAATCTTGGGACCACTGCCTCATTGGGAACCCTTTTTTTTCTTCTCCTCTGCAGAGAAAACCATTCCTCGTTCTTATTTCTTCCCCATCCCAACCCACCATTTGTTCTTCTCTCTCTCGCTCTCTCTCCACAACTCCTTTTGTTGCAAAAGAGATCAGATTTCAAGATGCTGTCCACTGCCAGAATCGCCACCAGGCAAGCTGCCTTCCGCCGTGCGGCCGCCATTCCCATGGCCGCACGCGCCGGCTCTACCTGGGCCAACGTTCCCCAGGGCCCTCCTGTATGTCTCACACCTTCAGATGCCAATTGAAAGCGCCACGATTGCTAACGAATTCCACAGGATGTAAGTGCAAGCTGTGCAAAGTGAGCGCACTTCGAAGACGACGATTTTGGATTTGCTAACGGGTTGACGTGTCTTTCGCAACGAACAGGCCATTCTGGGTATGACGCAACTGAAGCTTCCGGAAGCTTGCAAAGAGCTCAATTAGACTGACACCATGCAAACAGGCATCACCGAAGCCTTCAAGGCCGACAAGTTCGAGCAGAAGATCAACCTCGGTACGAGTTCCTCGCGGAGCCACTATCTCACATCGCTTTCACAAGCTTCAGCACCGTGGCCCTCCCGACTTAATAACCATTGACTCATGGACAAATAGGTGTTGGAGCTTACCGTGACGACCAGGGCAAGCCCTACGTCCTCCCCTCCGTCCGCGCTGCCGAGGAGCAGGTCGTCGCCGCTAAGCTGAACAAGGAGTACGCCGGCATCACCGGTGTGCCTGAGTTCACCAAGGCCGCCGCCGTCCTCGCCTACGGCGCCGACTCCTCGGCCCTCGACCGCCTGGCCATCACCCAGAGCATCTCCGGCACCGGCGCCCTGCGCATCGGCGGTGCCTTCCTCGCCCGTCACTACCCCGGCGCGAAGAACATCTACATTCCTACCCCTTCCTGGGCCAACCACGGTGCCGTATTCACTGACTCCGGCCTGACCGTCAACAAGTACCGCTACTACGACCAGAAGACCATCGGCCTCGACTTTGAGGGCATGATCGCCGACATCAAGGCTGCCCCCAAGAACTCCATCTTCCTTTTCCACGCCTGTGCCCACAACCCCACAGGTGTCGACCCTACCCCCGAGCAATGGCGCGAGATCTCCGATGTCGTTAAGGCCAGCGGCCACTACGCCTTCTTCGACATGGCCTACCAGGGCTTCGCCTCCGGTAACACCGACACCGACGCCTTCGCCGTCCGCCACTTCGTCAAGGAGGGCCACAACATCGCCCTCGCCCAGTCCTTCGCCAAGAACATGGGTCTCTACGGCGAACGTGTCGGTGCCTTCTCCATCGTCGCCCAGGATGTCGAGGAGCGCAAGCGCATCGACTCTCAGATCAAGATCCTCGTGCGCCCTCTGTACTCCAACCCTCCCGTTCACGGTGCCCGCATCGCTTCCACCATCTTGAACGATGCCGCCCTGAACAAGCAGTGGCTTGGTGAGGTTAAGGGCATGGCCGACCGCATCATCACCATGCGCGCTCTCCTGAAGAACAACCTCGAGAAGCTCGGCTCTGCCCACGACTGGTCCCACATCACCAGCCAGATCGGCATGTTTGCCTACACCGGCCTGACCCCCCAGCAGATGGATGCTCTCGCCAAGGAGCACTCCGTCTACGCCACCAAGGACGGTCGTATCTCTGTCGCCGGTATCACCAGCGGCAACGTCGGCCGTCTCGCCGAGGCCATTTACAAGGTCAAGGGCTAAATCACTCGAAACTGATCTCATAGAACTTTTGTTAAATATCCCAAGGCAAGTCTCTGGCGGTTTTTGTGCACTGAGCTAGCTTGCATTTTTTTCAAGATATCAAATGTTTTGTTGAAAGGTGGTTGGATTCCAAAAGGGGTTATTGTACGACCAAGAGAGAGAGGCCTTGTCTTTGCAAACACATTATTGTAGACTGGCCGGTGGGTTTTAGACGTTGGGCACCGTCGGTAGAAGCACATGCATCCCAGCTGTGTACAATATAGCGACACGTCTTTCAATGTAAAACACGCTCGTCATCAGAAGCATTCTTCATGCGTGTCCTAATCTTTCCAAGTCCTTGACTGCGTCTTCCAACTGCTTTTCCAGCTGCCGCTTGATCCTCGCCATCTCCCTCATCGTCTTCTCCTTGCCCTCTTCCCCTTCTATCCCGACCCCGTACCCTTCCAGCTCCGCCCTAAGCGTCACGACTGTGCTTTCGAGCCTCATCTTCGCATCCTTCAAATGCGCCGCATAGTTCCCCAGCGCTGTAACCATCTCAGGCGAGTACACCTCCTTCCTCACCCCATCCCTTGCCGCTAATGCGTCCGCTTCAGCCTTTTGCGCTTCCAACGCCGTTGCCGCGGCCC
This sequence comes from Colletotrichum chlorophyti, assembly GCA_001937105.1. NCBI lineage: Eukaryota > Fungi > Ascomycota > Sordariomycetes > Glomerellales > Glomerellaceae > Colletotrichum > Colletotrichum chlorophyti. The sequence continues at coordinate 526,550 of MPGH01000132.1, read as the reverse complement.
GGAATTCCAGACTCCTTGCCACGACGCCGTGTTTCGCCTCCAGCGCGCCGACTAGCAGCGTGAGCGCGACGGCATATTTGTCTAGCAGTTCCGTCAACCCCGCCGCAGCCCTCAACCTCTCTTTCGCGAGGGCGTACTTTGCCTGCCGCAAATCGTCCTCCAGATTGTGATACGTCGTTTGTAGGCTCGGGACCGTCCGGTGCAAGAAAGACGGGTTCGTCGTCGGGTTCGCTATGCGAGCCAGGGAGACGGCCGATGCGTGTAATGTCGAGGAGACGAGTTCGCCGAGGTTAGGGAGGAGAGACTGGAAGTCTGTGAAGGGCGGATTGGAGAGGAGGATCGCAGCGGAATCGTCCGGCAGCGGCTCCGGAGAGGTAAGGAGCGGCGGTAGTAGGAGGAGGAGGTCGAGGAGGGGTTCGGGGAGGGAGGGTTGTTGTGGTTGCCGTGTCGAGTCTGATTGAGAGGCCGGACGTGTGCCGGCTATGGTTCGCTTTGTGACTGGTTTCGGTTCGGGAGGGGCGGTGTTGGAGATGGCGTTTATGAGGAGGTGGTCCTTTGCGGCGGCGAACCTGTGGTCTGCGAGGTCCTGCAGTGGTGTAAGTCGGGGGCCATGTTCGGGATTGGCACATGGCCTAGAGTTTAGAGAACTAGGGGAGGATTACGTTTTGAATCGAGACCTGCTCTTTTGTCGCTGGCCGTTTGGTAGAGCCGTCTGGGTTCAGGATCGCCGTTGTAAGTGCATGGTGTAGCGCCGCGAACTGGGGGTTGTTTTTGAGGACCGCTTCCTCCACGGGCGGAAGCATGGTGAATTGCGCCGGGGTTTACACAGCCACTGTTAGATTGTATTGAGTACCGATGAAGAGGACTCTGTGTGAATTGAGTAGATGCTCGTGCTATTTGGTCTTGCGTGCACCGGCGGAGGCGGTGTAAGCATCGAAGTACTAGAGGCTCAAAGTCGTCAGTATCTCGGTGTGTCGGTGTGGAGGGGTTTCAATGGAGAGCTTGCAAGCAACCCCAGTCGCGAAACCAACGCGCAGTGAGCCGATCCGACTCCAATTCGATCCGTCACTGGCGGCTCCACCCGAGCGTCCACCAGCCAATCAAGCCGGCCAATTCCCGGAGCACGGAACATCCACACCCCGATTTCGAAGCTCCGAACTCTGCCTATTGCCAAAAAATCATTTACGGAGCTCGACAGCCCGCGATCGCACCCTCGACGACCCCGACGAAGACGACGATACCCGAACCCGCAACCCCCTCCTGGCGCCGTTTCGTCCGTCCACTCGTCCGTATATACGAAATCTTCCATTTGACACCACCCGCCTGGAACGTCGCCGACAGAATGGCCACGATGCGCCTCCCCCTCAGGCCTCGCTCCCTCACAACGACCCTCCAGACTCTCACCCTCCACCCCTCGACACCCGCCCGCACCTTCAGCACCACGCCCGCCAACCTCACAAAAACAATCACCCTCCAAAAGATCCCCGACAACAGCGTACCTCCCTACCCGTACGGGCCCCGACTCCTCTACAAACAATCCAACAACGGCCTCTACGGCACCTCCCGCATCCGCTACGGCCACAACGTCTCCGAGAAGCACCACCAGGTCACCCCCCGGACATGGCGCCCCAACGTCCACCGCCGCCGCCTCTGGTCTGAGTCCCTGAACGCCTGGGTCCGCACCCGCCTGACGACCCGCGTCCTCCGCACCGTCCGCAAGGAGGGCGGCCTCGACGCCTACGTCACCAAGAACAAGGCCGCCCGCGTCAAGGAGCTCGGCCCCAGCGGTTGGAAGCTCCGCTGGCTCGTGATGCAGTCGGCCTCCTTCCGCGAGAAGTACACCGCCGAGCGCGAGACCCTCGGCGTGCAGGGCGCCATGCCCGAGGACCAGAGCGACCTCGTCAAGGTGCTCGTCGACGGCGCCACGCCCGGCCCCCTGAGCGCCACGAGCAAGGCCATCCTCGAGCAGAGGGCCGCCCAGATGATTGCGGAGGAGTTCGCGCTCGGCGATGAGGCGGAGCTGTACGACGAGAGCACGACGTACGCCGGGGAGTACGTGGATGGGCTTGAGGATGTCGAGGAGGTCACCAAGAGGATATGATTTTGAGTGTGGAAAAGGAATGACGACTTTCTTGCCGTCTTTTGTTGCTTTTGTTTCCTCTAGAAAGAACACATTGTATCATATGTACAAAAACTTCAACTGTCACAAATCACGTCCGGGGGAGGAGATGGGATATTTTTGAAATCAAAGAAAGAGAACCTACGGCCCGCCCTGTTGAATTTTTTGTCTAACAGAAAACCATGCTACCCAAATACCCCCTTTTAACCATGATAGAATTCAAATGTCCCCTCGTTGACGCCTGTAAATGTTGATGTTGACCCGATTCATGATTTCCCCGTATCTCTGGACTCTAGACTCTTAAAAGCGCAAATCCCAACCAATCTTGGGTCCGAGGTTGGGCAGTTCCTCGGCGACGCTCTGCACGTCCTTGTCACCACGACCACTGAGGCAGATGACGACGTCCTCGCCCTTCTTCATCGTCTTGGCGAGCTCGATGGCGCCGTAGATGCCATGCGCCGACTCCAGCGCGGGGATGATACCCTCGAGCTGGCTCATGAGGCGGAAGCCGATGAAGGCCTCAGCGTCGGTGGCGGCGACGAACTTTGCGCGCTCGTTGTCCTTCCAGGAGCTGAGCTCGGGGCCGACGCCCGGGTAGTCGAGGCCGGCGGAGACGGAGTGCGTCTCGGCGACCTGGCCGTGCTTGTCCTGGAGGATGTACGTCTTCACGCCGTGCAGGACGCCCTTGCTGCCTCCCGAGAGAGTGGCGCTGTGCCTAGGGGTGTCGATGCCGTCGCCGCCGGCCTCGACGCCTAGGAGCTTGACGGTGGGGTCGTTGGCGAAGGGGTAGAACATGCCGACGGCGTTGCTGCCGCCGCCGACGCAGGCGACGACGGCGTCCGGCAGCTTGCCGCGCTTCTCGAGCATCTGCTGCTTGGTCTCGTTGCCGATGACGGACTGGAAGGTGCGGACGATGGTCGGGAAGGGGTGGGGGCCGATGGCGGAGCCGATGATGTAGTGGGTGGTGTCGAGCTCGACGACCCAGGCGCGCATGGCCTCGTTGACGGCGTCGCGGAGGGTCTTGCTGCCGGCCTCGACGGCGACGACCTTTGCGCCGAGCAGCTTCATGCGGAAGACGTTGAGGGCCTGTCTGCGGACGTCCTCGGCGCCCATGTAGACGGTGCACTCCATGCCGAACTTGGCGCAGACGGTCGCGGTGGCGACGCCGTGCTGGCCGGCGCCCGTCTCGGCGATGATCTTGGTCTTGCCCAGGCGCCTGGCGAGCAGCAGCTGGCCCAGCGCGTTGTTGATCTTGTGCGAGCCGGTGTGGTTGAGGTCCTCACGCTTCAGCCAGATGTTGGCGCCGCCGGCATGCTCCGTGAGGCGCTCGGCCAGGTGGAGGTGGCCGGGGCGGCCCATGTAGTCGTAGTAGGAGCGGTACTCCTCCCAGAAGGAGGGGTCGTCCTTGATCTTGTTGAAGCCCTCCTCGAGCTGCGACAGACAGTCCATCAGACTCTCGGGCACGTACTGGCCGCCGAACTCGCCGAAGCGCTCGGGGATCTGGCCGTGCATGGCGGCGAGCTGGGCGACCAGCTCGCTGTCCTGGTCGGCGGTGATGGCGTCGACGGTGGGGTTGGTGGGGGGCTCCTTGGCGGCGGCGACGGCCTCGACGATGCCGACCTCGCGGGTCGTCTCCTGGGTGGCGGTGTCGCGGCCGCAGAGGTAGGCGCAGTACTTGGCGACGTCGTTGAAGAGCTCGCCGGGGGCGGCCTTCTGGAGGGTGGTGATGATTTGGCTGCCGACGACGACGCCGTCGGCGAGCTGGGCGACGCTGAGGAAGTGGTCCCTCGTGCTGACGCCGAAGCCGACGGCGGCGGGCTTGTCGCCGCTGTACTTCTTGACGCGCTCGATGAGGGCGGGGAGGTTGGCGTTCAGGGAGCCGAGGGCGCCGGTGACTCCCTGGCGGGAGACGACGTAGATGAAGGAGTCGGCCAGCTTGCAGAGGATCTTCATGCGGGCGTCGGACGTCGCCGGGGCGATCAAGGGGACGTACGAGAGTCTGCGGGTCGCTGTCAGTACTTGGGTGGGAATGCGGTATGTGGCGACGGCGGCGGGAAGACGTACCCTCCCTTGGTGCAGAGCTTGCGGAACGAAATGGCCTCCTCGGGGGGCAGGTCAACGACGATGAAGCCGTTCACGCCCGACGATTTGCAGTCGTCCAAGAGCCTCTCCTCGCCGTAGCTCAGGAGGGGGTTGTAGTATCCCATCAACATCACGGGGGCCTTCAAGCCCTGACTCCTCGCATCCTTGACCATCTTGAGTGTTGACTCGATCGTGACGCCATGTTGCAGCGCAACCTGTCCTTTTCGTCAGTCTCCTCGTTCGCCCGCGCGCGCGCCCCCTGAATTCGGTTTCTCAACAGGCAAAACTCACGGTGTTTGAGGTCTGAATGGTAGGGCCGTCGGCAATGGGATCGGTGAAGGGAGCGCCGAGCTCAATCACGTCTTGCGCTCAGTTAGTGCCGTGCCCCTTTCGTGGCGAGTGGACAAGATCGGTGGGAATAGAACTTACCGGCACCGCCCTTCTCCATGGCCAGCAGAACACCGGGCGTGTCCTGGGGCGTGGGGTAACCAGCAGTGACATAGGTAACAAGCGCAGACTAATCAGCAAAAGATCAGTTTCTATTCTCGTCTCCGAACAATGTTGCCATCTTGGTTGGTGATGTGGGAAAGCGGCCGGCGCGGGGGGCCCCGCGATCGCGACGAGGGGCAAGATTGGACTCAGACTCACCCTGCCTTCGGCCTTGCAGCGCTGGAAAGTTTGACGAATGCCTTCCATGATGAAATAGAGATTGAGGGATTGCGGTCACAGTTGTAGGGGGTATATTTGAAAAGCAAGAAATAAAAAACAACTTTGACTCGCTGGTATCACGGTGAAAAAGGGAATTCGTCTGGGTTTGCCTTCAGGAGTTTGGTAATTTTGTTGGAAGGCGGCGGTAACTTTTAAAGGAAGCGGACGTGGGAACAATGATCTCAGCGTGGAGAGACTACAGAGGCGGGACGGGCATTTGGTCGGAGGTAGATTTGGATGGCGGCGGGACCGTGAACCAGCGGGATCTCCGACTTCAGCGTTCCCACCTACCTACCATATCAATCCCACTGAGCCCTCTCGCCCTGCCCCGCGGACAGTTGCCCGTCCGTTAATTTAGTGAACCTGCGGGATGGCCGGGGCAGCGCTGCATCACGCCAATTGGAATAATACACCCCGTTTCTCAAATGCTCGGACATACTACGTAGCGGAAGATAGCAGGAGTCAATCGCTGTCCCGGCATGCCCAAAAATCAAAAAGGGATCAAGGGTAACCCCACATCCGCCACCTCCCCCGATGCCGGAAAGCGGCGTGTTGATCTGGATTCTGGCCCTGTGACTGGTCCGACACCAGCGCCTTGGGGCTGCAGGTACCCATCCCCCGGTGCGTGTTGGCATTGTCGAGGCAAACTGCATGGGGCGGAGCCCACAGCTCCCTGAGGTACCTTCGGAGGCGGGGCGGAGATGCCCAAAAGAGGTCATTCCCTGACCCCACTTCACCATCCGTCCCGTCGCCGCTCCGGCAGGCAAAAGCACTGCGATGCCACATCCGACGCTGCACCTCGCAAACATGACAATCACTCGGTCAAGTCTGCCGTCACTTTGACTCACCTTGGCTCCGTCACCAGCCCTCCTCAAACGTTCTCCAACCGTGTCATGGATCATATCTCGGTCGCATTGTCCCGAAGATACCCTATCCACTTCCCCATCATTTCCCCCTCGTTCCGAGTGCGTAGGGATCCGGACTTTTCTCCGTCCGGTCCGTCGTCTATTCTGTCTCAACGTTGCAGACTTGGGCGACCAGAGGACAACAGCACTTTGGTTGGATATTCGCAGGGGATATATTTAATCTTGGACTACCTGGTGGGTTGTATATACCGGAATATACATTCTGGCAGCCACTGACGCTGTACGAGAATCCAATGCCGATCTCATGGGTTTGTCAAAAAAAAAAAAATGAATGACCCAGGACGCAAAAATATGAGGAACTTGATGTAGAATCGAAAACAAACGGTGCGGCGATTGAGCCGTTGGTATCTTTGAACCTCCCCTCCGCCCCTCCCTTCCTTTACATTCAAATATCGAGTGACCTAGCAACCATGATTTCCAACGCCGATTCATCTTTCATGCTTCTCTTTTTCTTCTTGATATTATCGATTGTCGTAAATGAGGGGCATCTCGCGGCTTCGGTCCAGCCAAGGCCGGAGGTATATCGATCTCCAATCTCCAAATTTTTTTTTTTTTGGTGATTTTCTTTCAATTCTTTCTTGTTTCGTGCGTTGTGTATTGCTGTTGATGATCTTCAAATGCCTCTCTTAGAATTTGTTAGATGACGCAGTGTCGAGATGGCCATATGAGCTTTGTCTCTGGTGCCCTTCGAAGGACTGCACCCTACCACCCTGTACGTGCGTCTTTCTCAGTTTCTCATCGCGAATCTCCCTCGAGTAGTTATCGTCTTCCACCGCCGACGCGTCGCTGCCGAACTGCGGGAAACGGGCGTCGTTGCTATGGGATCTAGGAGGACTTCTTGGGCTCATCGCTGGGCGGTCGTCGCCAGTATATCGCAGTCCGCCCTCCCCACGGCCCTTGTCCGGCATGGCCATCCCGACGAGTGCCCGGATGACGCCGATTAGCACGACAATGACATAAAGGAGGAGTATCCCAGTTGAGATGAGAGCTTCTTGGATGATACCCCGGCGGAGCATGTCGGTAACATGAGTGACGGCGCCGGTGACTTCGTCAGTTGTCACGCTAGAAGGCGAGGCGAGGAAGGTGCTGAGATCCGAGTCGCCCGAAACGGACTCTTCGGCGCCGGCGCTGAACGTGTCGTTGGCGAACAAGGGGAACGTAACCTGGGAATGATCGTGGACCCAGGTGAGTCCCTTCTGGACGGCCTCGATCTTGAGGCCGATCGTGCAGCGAATGACGTCTTTGATGGGGTTGATGAGGATCGTGCCATTGAACACAGTCTCAAGACCAGTCGTCATTGTGTCGGTGAAAGTGTTGAGGGTGTCATTGACGGCTGAAGTGGCGTTGGTGACGTACCCGAGCAGATCGTTGTTGATTTCGTTCTGTGTTGAAAGGACGACACCGTTGGCGCCGTCAGCCCACTGCTTGGATACGTCCTCCAGCGTGACGACTACTTCGTCCGCGAAGTCGCCTACCTGGTTGGCAAGAGCGGGAACCTGTTTCTCGACCGCCTTGAGGAGGATGTACTGGCACAGGCATGAGAAAAAGCCGGCGATGGCAAGCGCCAAGATGAAAAGGGCAGGGAGCGACGTGGCGTAGGCGACGGCCCAGCGCACCAGAACCTGGCGTCTACCCTTGAAATGGGAAGCAATCTTGATGCCCCAGGAGGCTGTCATCGGGCGGGAGGCGATGTAGACGACGTCCATCGAGTCGTACTGGTTGTTGGCCATGATCTGGGCGTGCTTGCGCTCGCGTCTCCAGCGCCTGATCTCGAGCCACGCCATGGGGGCGATGGCCAGCACGGCCAGAATGGAGAGGACGACGATGAAGATGATACGGGCCTTATTGATCATGCCGCGCAGGTCATCAAAGAAGGCCGCAATGTTATTGTTCGTAGAACAGAACTTGAGAGCCTGTTTCTGCGCCACGGGAAAAACAGAGCGGTCAAACTTGTAGCCCTTGTAGGCTTCCTCAACGGTCTGCTTGAGGAGGTTGAACGGGAAAGAGATGGCCTGCGCGGTCATGTTCTGGACCTCTTCGAAGGTAGGGATATCGTCATTGAGCTTGTTCAGATCACCGACGAAGCCGCTGGTGTCAATCTTGAGGTCGCGCAGCTCATTGACGGGGCCAGAGAAGTCGACCTTTGGGAAATCGGGCAGCACGTTGCCAAGAATGGAGTTCTCAATGGCGTCGACAGCCTTGTTGATGCCGTTCTGAACGCTGTTGGCCTTGTCGTCGATGGCATTGCTGATGGTACCGACCGCCTTGTTCATGGCGTCCGTGACCTTCTTGGTGACATCAGAGGCAACGTCCAGCCCGCCATGGATGAAGGCGGTGATGAGGCAGGTGTACATAGACGTCATCATGTTGATAACGAAGATGATGAGATTCTGGACACCAGTGATGAGAAGACCGAGCACAGCGACCATGCCGTCGAGGGTCTTTTCGATGCCCTTGGCCGACAGCTCGTTCACGCCGACGGAGAGGTAATGAGGCATGGACGCCATGGCGCTGCCGATGTCCTCGACCTTGGTGCAGGCGGAGAGGGCTTTCCGATTCGCTTCATCAACGTTGTCGTTCAGGCTGGCGATGAGGAGGATAACCCTGAGGAGGACGAGCAGGAGGAGGATCGTCCATCGGTTCAACCAGATCTGGGAGAGCCTCGCTCGCAGACTGAGGTATGGCGTAATGTAGGGAGAGGTATCTGCTCGCGCTTGTTGGGTCTTTCTAAGCTCCGCAATCTCGAGCGAGTCTGACCTGAGAGAGTCGGGAACGGCCGGGTAGCCGCCATCTTGTCGATTCCGTGAGGTGAACATCTTGTTGAGTCTATTGACGGTGTAAGAGAATGATGCAATGTGAGTTCTTGGCCAGCCAAAAGAAAAACCAAATAGAGAAAGATAAAGTAAATAATATCGAAGCCCAGCAACGAAGGAGAGGGAATGAGATGATCGTCGAAGAAGAGGGTAAAATTAGGCGTTGGTTGTTGGGTGACTGAAAATTACAGAGAACCACTTGATGCAAAGAGAGAAGAGAGAGGGGGAAAGGTGGACGAAGGAAATTGACAAAGGAAACTCGTCAGGCTCTGATTCTGAACAGTCTCTATGAATCCATTGTGAGGTGGGTCATGTGGTTGAGAAGAGGAGGATGGAAGGATGTGGATGAGGAATATGCAGGACAATGACGGTGGACGAGGAAGAAAGCTGTGAGTTGTGACTTGGAGGACTGGGAAGGACACACAATAAGAGCAATCCGACTAATATGACAGGTGCAGCACAATCACTCATTCCCAGGTAGATAAGTACCTTCAACCAGCAAAGGGACTCGGAAGAAACTAAAGGAACGAAAAAAGCAGAATTGTCGACTTACGTGATTCACACCCGCAACGCAAAGGAAAGGAGCCAAAGGCCCCTTGGCCGCGGCCGTTGAAGGAAAATGAAGCCTTGGCCAAAGGCGGCTTTTGTCTCTGGACTTGGCCAAAGTCTTTCTCTAAGCGCGCTCAACGGCTCGTCTCAGCCAACCAATTGCACCGCCCAGGTTGTGATGAGCGGCTGCCCAAACGCTGCTAAGGCAGGGCGATATTTTGGGGGGAGATGAGATGGGGCTTTCCGAGGTCGAACGTGTAGCCGTTCTCAAATCGGACGATGTTGAGTCCCCAACCCTGCAACGGTAGCTTGACTCGATCTGTTGCGGAAATGAAGGAGGGAAAGGGCCGGGTTGTCGAAAGAGATCTGATACGACGAGATGATAGAGGCGGCTTGGCGAAAGTGTAGGTATGGTATTGCTCCTAACAATGATGTCTCAAAACCGTAAGACTCACTGCTATAAGCTTGCCCAGTGATGGTTTGGTCGGTGATATCGCGATAGCAGAGATGGTCCCTACTCAGATGAGCCAGCAGCGGTAGATGGTTTCCTGAATGGGGGCGAACTCGCGAGTGATATACAAATAGGCGCTTGAGTCACTGAGCAAGGGGACACCACGGAGCAGAGCAGGCGGTTGAATGGTGCCCATCTTTCCAAAAGGCGCCATTTGAGGGGGGCGAGCTGAGGAAGAATGGCATTTTAACTGAACCTGGTCTCATCCAGAAGGTACCGGACCTGCCTTACTTACCCTGAGGTAGATCAGGTTGCTTCACAATACGGAGTAGAGTTCACATCAGGAATGCGCTGTGACGCCATTGGCAAGCTCAGAGGCATTGTTGCGGAGAGAGGTTTCCCACCTTGTCAAGCATCCCCCTCTCTATCTCGTGTCCTAACCACCCTCCAACTTCTTGGTCAGCCATTCACGAGTCACGCCAGGTGGTGCCGAGGGCTGTGCCGGGCGGTCGGCTCTGATGCCGTTGCGGGCAAAGGTAAAAAATCGGTGTGTCTGACTTGCTCTTGGGGTTGGTCAGGGTAAATCTGGATTTGCTGGATTTCCCGGTGGATGGGTTTATCTGCACGAAGGGTCATGACTGACGGGGGACAGGTCAACCGTGAGAGGCAGGAACGAAGCAAAGATCGTCAGCCAGCGAGCGACGAGAGGCGGCGGATGGCTGGCGCTTGCAGGGGACCCACTCTTGTTTTTGCTAGACTTCATCCAATCATTGGACATAAACGACCAACCGGCTCAGGCCCGCAAAATGGAAATCCCTGTAAAGAGAACGGTTGGCGAATGGAGAACGAGCAGACGGGGAAGAAATGGAAAGCATGGCANTTTTTTTTTTTTTTTTTTTTTTTTTGGGAAAGCTCCTCGGATGAGCAATGATCAATGCCAAGCACTCGCCACTACCACCTCGCAACATGGTGCCTTGCGGAATGGGCAAAAACCGGTTTGCATCCCAAGGTACGACAGGAACGGCTTCTTAGGAGGCTGATCATGGTCAGCCGGCGCAATGCGAAGCTTCTCGGGAATGCCATTTGACACAACGTAACATCCTGGATGCGTTCATCTCAAAGGTCTGACATTCCCAGCATCCATACGCAAAGGCGCCTCACATGTGTTGCTGTCGAGGAACAGGTAAGCCTGGAAGGCGGTGATCTTGCCATATCCTGCACTTTCCGTCGCAGTCCTGCCGTCTTGTGTTCTTGCTGCGGTTGTTCCTTCTCAGAATACCTTACTGTACTTTAACCTTCGCAGTGCATATCCATGTTGCCATCTACCTTACCACATCCATGTAATGCGGCAAAAGGTGGGTGGCCCACTAAACAAGATGTAAAGTCGCAACTGCCCTACCCTGCGCTCACTAATTGGCAGGCACGTAGCACCTTACTGTGGCCTGCATGTACCTTACGTTGGATTACTTACTACGTACAATGTAAGGCAGCTAATTAATTAGTACACATACAGCGGCGGGGTCGTCTCAAGTCTTTGACGCGGCAAAGAATGATTGGCCGCTGTTGGCCCGCGCTTTGCGACAATGGGCGCTTCGCTGTAGAACCATAAGGCCTCCGGCACCAAAATGGTGCTTGCCGAGTTGGCACGAAGCAGTGATACCTGATAGATGGATAAAAAAATCGAGTCCCATATATCTCTTGGTAGATGCGCCCGAGAGAAGAACATCGGATTGTAAAGCAATCTGTTTTCACCAACTCGTCTTCTTCTTGCTCATTGATTGTCAATCGAAAGCAGCCAATTCACCAAGTTGTTCGGACAGAAACCGCTCTCTTGTTGCTATTTGAGCTGGTCACTACAGACACGGTGTGATTGGGTGCAGCCGCAAGGCAGGCAGGAAGCAAGCATATAACCTGACTCTTTCCTGTTACCGGATCTTCGGATTTGCATGATTCTGGAGAAACCGGTGTATTGCACTTTGCTCAATCGTTTTGAATTACTCTAATGACGTAGAACAGGAATTGCTCAATGACTGTGCTTATCAACTGAGGAGATACCTGAGGAGATTCGTATTCAGGATATTTGGGACTTGACGTAGAGTTTTGGTTGGCCGTGGCCGTGAGAAAGCGAACAATCTTGAGGCACGTGCATGCCATTCCGTGTCCCGGTCCAACTACTACGTATCAATACAAGCCGAGATAAGACAGTTGAACGGGGGTTAATTTTGCCAATCTCCGATAGAGTTGAATTTTGATGCGTAAGGAATAACAAAAGTCCGATTCTCCCATTTTTCATGAAGTTCCACTTTTCCAGCCTTCCAAGGTTCTGCCGCCTAGCCCTTGCCTGCGGAATTACCTCACTGTCCCTCGCGCATTGCAGGAGCAATCTGTTTTCGGTAGGCGGTCTCGTCAAACTTCAAACCTTGCAATAACCTCTTCCCGCCCAGCTTGCCCTGCCCTTTTCATCCCAAGCTGACAACCTCTGGGCAATTTCCGCGACTCTATATTAGGGTGCCGAACTTCATCAGAATAGTCTCGGACCTGCTGCGACTCGGCGACGCAACATCATTTTGCGCAGCTATCGCCTGATTATTCCAACGCTCCTTGTCATCCTCATTCACGTCTTCGGCGCGCTGAAAACTCCTATCGACTTGCGCGACACGTCAAAAGCCATCCTTTCCAATCGATACCCGATCTCTTTCTACAAAGTAGTCCTCTGCTTTTTGACGCGCTTCCTTACACGCGACTGCCACAATGGCTGAGCCTCCTCGCGACATCTCTTCCATCCTCGCTGCCCTCGGTAGGTACCCGAAACACTATGCGCCCATTGTATGGCACCCTATGCTGACAACATTTTTTCTTTAGGCGCGGCGCAAAGAGGCACGTCTTCGACGCCCACTCAAGCGCAGCAACCTGGCATGCCACCTGGATACCCTCCTCCGCCGGGTGCTCAACAACCCCCTTCATACCCGCCAATGCCTCAAAGCGCACCTCCCTATGGTGCCGGCGGTGGCTACCCCCTGCCTCAGCCGTCTTCCAGCGGCAGTCTGGATCTGAGCTCGATCCGTCCCGTTAACTCCGGTACTGTCAGCATCGCCGACGCAATTGCGCAAGCCAAGGCTTTCGCTGCTGAGAAGGGAGTCACATCATACGACCGGCCCTTGGTCTACTCCAACGAACCTGCTCGCGCCCAGGATCCTCGAGGCTATCACAGGAGCTCCCGCTCGCGCTCGCCTCCCAACCGACGAGACCAGTTCCGCGACAACTTTAACCCGTATAGGGACGAGCGCCGAGATGACCGCCCCGCGCCACGGGACTATGGTCACGGTCACGGCCGCGAGCGCTCTTACAGCCCCGGCCCGCGCGGTCGTGCCTTTTCTCCCCGTAACGCGAACGGTAGAGAGCGATCTCCTCTGCGAGGCAGCGGTGGTGACGATAACTCGGAGACCATTCAAATCGAGTCAAGCCTAGTCGGTCTCATCATCGGCCGACAGGGCGAAAACCTCCGCAGAATAGAGTCCGAGTCCGGTTGCCGAGTGCAATTTCTCCCTTCCAGCGATAACGGCCCCTTCCGTCAGTGCAAGATCACGGGGCCGAGACCGCGTCGCAGCGAGGTCAAGACCGCTATCAACCGTATCATCGAAGACAGTGGGATGGGTGCCATCAACCGGGGCGCCGCCAACCCCAAGGCCGCTGCTGCCGCCGCTCCTCGAGATAACCGCGGTGGAGCTGCTGCACTTAGAGATGGTGAGGACTGTATGCAAATCATGGTCCCCGATAGAACCGTGGGCCTGATTATTGGCCGTGGCGGTGAAACTATCCGCGACCTTCAAGAGCGATCAGGCTGCCACATCAACATCGTTGGGGAGTCGAAGAGTGTGAACGGACTTCGTCCTGTGAACTTGATCGGCTCTCACGAGTCCGCGGCGCAGGCAAAAGATCTCATTATGGAGATTGTCGATAGCGATAGCCGAAACGAAGGTCAACCCGCCGCCCCTGTGAAGAAGCCATCCAGACAGGACGGTGGATTTCAACGAGATGCGGGTCCCGGAGGTGGTACCGGAGGCGGTGACAAGATTCATGACTCCATTTACGTGCCGTCCGAAGCTGTGGGTATGATAATTGGAAAAGGAGGCGAGACAATTCGGGACATGCAAAACGGTACCGGCTGCAAAATCAACGTCGCCCAGTCGTCTGGCCCTGGAGAGGTCCAGCGAGAGATTGCTCTTATTGGTTCGCGTGATAGCATCGCCCGTGCGAAGCAGGCGATCGAAGAGAAGGTTGACGCAGTGGTGAGTCAGGCGGCTAACAAGGAATCCGATCGAAATGCTAACCAAGATCAGCGTCAAAAGAACTCTGGAGGTGGTGGCGGCCCCGGCGACCGCGGCGGTCGCGGTCGTCAGAACCAGGACTATGACAGAAGCTACTCTCAACAGGCATCTAACCCACCAGCATCAGGATCGACTAATCAGCCAGCCGCGCAAGCTCCAGCTGGAGCAGACGGCGCAGACCCATACGCCCAGTGTAAGTACATGCCATACCCTCATGATTTGAACGCAATCTAACCATTTCGCAGACGGTGGCTACCAGAACTACCTCGCCCTTTGGTACCAATCCCTGGTCTATCAGCAACAGCAAGGCGGCGCCGCGGCAGGCCAGCCTGGTTCTCAACCTCCACCTGGAGCCTCGTAAAAGAGGGCGTTCACCGACGCACATTCCAGTGGGGACCATGCGTGTGTGATGTGATTGATCACTTGCCGTGGACCTCGACATGATGCCTCTTTTCGCATTACATATACTGAAGCGCCGCACATGCACGTTGACTCGGGTGGCTCATGGCAGTGCATTTTTTACGATCCATTTTCGACGACTGATTTCTTTCTCATCTGCTGGACTCGCAACAGCACAGCGCCCAATTTGCTATCCTTGGACAAATCGCCATTCTTTGGAGGGTTTAGAGACCTGGAGGAAACAGGCCTGGCATGTCGCTGGCCTTGGCCCGCTGACTTTCGATGCTCTGAACTCGACACTTGACGATGCTGATGGCATTTTTCGCATGCACCTGATGCTTGACTGGCATGCCTTGGAGTCGGCCTTGACATGGACGCGATGCGTAATGCCGTCTCGCGATCACCTGGAGTTTCTGCCAATCTTCACCCTGCACGCTCTTGACGACTGTGTGACGGATCATGGATGCCATACTGCACCTGTCCGACCAGACTTGGAGACGGTCCTGGTTACTGGATCTGTTACCCAATGACATCTTGCACTACTTGGCAATCTCCGCTAGTGGTTATGATGAATTTCCGAGCCACTGTCTGCTGGTCACATGCGTGGAGAGATGATCGTTTCCTCAGTTCCCGCGATCACCTAGATTGTCTCGACTGATGCTCCATTTGGGTGTCCTGGTCAGCCTCGTATAGAGCCAAGCTTGCTTGCGTTTCCTAAAGGTTCTCTCGTATAGTCCACGTCTCGTTTCTTGGTCTTCGTGGGACATGATACCAAGCCACTCTTCCTTTACTTACGCAAGTTACTTACGCAAGTTGATTTCACTTGATTCCCAAATTTTCTCATCGTATGGTTGGTGGATGATTCGGGTTAGGACAGGCAAACAGCGGGGGAAAAGCAAAAACAAAAGCGTGCTCTGTATAATAGTTAATTTCCTCCGTGATCGATTTCCATCGTCTTCAATTGTCTCTCAACAGAGGCAATTGAATCGCATTTCTCTCCTATGATTGTGTGATCAACCTGGCTACTTTCTCAGCCGAACTGGTTTGACAGCATTTACATTCCTGCCTCAAAACAAAGAGGGGCTGAGATGTCGACATGGCCATGCCGTTTCACACCTGTGAAAGCCCCTTATCTGCATCTGCTAGTGAAAACCAAATACACACGTCTTGTTTGACACAGCGTTTCTGGGCTCGCTCTCTATCTGGGTTAATCCCTAGCGGCGCCTGGCCATTACACATGACGTCACAGACAGACATTTCCTTTTGTGATAGGTATGGGTTGATTGCGTGTCTGGTTCTAATGCCTGATAATCTGTATCGGCATCTGTGGCAGGCCTACGTAGTCTTACTGTCCCTCAAATTCCTTCCCAGAATTGCTTCATTGTCACCGTATGATATGTTGTGCAAAGGTGTGTTTCAAGTCAGAAGCTGGCTTTAGAATTTTTCTCTTTCACAATGTTTACTCATAAAACGCAAGTTGGCCGGCTTTAGCTAGTTTAGTCTGCTAGCCTTCCAAATAACCATCTCACCGATACTAGATCCCCCCCACTCGGAAGGTTTCGTATAACCATGAAATTGAATCATAGGAAGCTAAAGCGTTGGCTTAGGTCATGTTCCTTTATCTTACAATAACCTTCCATGGCTTGCCGTCGATTTCCAACGTGACTAGCCAAACGATCCTCTAGGATGAACGGACTGTCCTAACGGC
This sequence comes from Colletotrichum chlorophyti, assembly GCA_001937105.1. Taxonomy (NCBI): domain Eukaryota; kingdom Fungi; phylum Ascomycota; class Sordariomycetes; order Glomerellales; family Glomerellaceae; genus Colletotrichum; species Colletotrichum chlorophyti. Next base: position 510,467 of record MPGH01000132.1, on the reverse strand, counting down.
CTGCCAATTTTGAGAAATTTTGGTGTGGCTGGAAGGCATGCGTTCGTTCTCTATTCTCCGATGGTTTTGTTTATACTCGTCATCATCATCATGATGGGCATCCCCCCGTATGCATGAATATCCCCAGTGAATGTGGAATGTTACTAGACGCGTATCCGCCATCCGTTTAGGACAGACCATCATGTGCAGCCCAAACTGCCTCTTACTAGTGGGGTGAGGATTCGCCAAAGAGCTGTGCTGGTCGGCCTGGTCAATTTTACAGATCCTGACCTGAGGTTCCCTGGCCTCCACATTCCCAATCTTGGCGGAGCTCAGACAAACCGCTCTCGCACTTTGGAACATGCGGAGGCTCATGACAATGTAGCTCCCGAGTCACCGCTCATCAGGAGAGCCTGAGCTGCCGCTTCGTCGTCCTCCGAGTCATCATCGTCGTCATCATCGGCGCCCATCAGGTCGATAACCAAAACCGAGCCAGAGCTCAGCGTATCGAGCTGAAAGCCCGCCTTCAAGACCTCTGTGGCGTCGAACAAGCAGCCGGCGACATCGAGCCCAATGTCGGCGTCCTTGAGCGCCAGGCAGACGAGCCGGAAGTGCTCGTGGTGCGCGTCCTCCAGGTCCTCCCGGTCCCCGCCGTCGAAGATCAGGATGACGTTGCGGTGGCTTAGACAGAAGGGCTCGTCGACGCCGAGGTGAGCGGCATTCTTTAAAGCCGTCGAGAGATGCGCGGGCTCCGTCTGGGCGCTGACGGTGAGGCGAGTGAAGATGCGGCCGTTAAGTAGGGCATTTGCGGCGCTGGGGTTCTTGGGGGTGAAAATTGTGACATTGGAGGGAAGTGTCGGCGCGGTGGCTTCTTTCGCGGAAGACATTTTTTTTTCTCCTTCTCTACGACAGCTTTCTCTAATTGTCGAGCTGCTGTGCTGTGGTGTTGGTGGTTTGGGTAGCTTCGATCCGTTGATGCAGAGTGGTTTATGCAGAAGCTTTCGGTGTGTATGCCTGGGAATTCTTTGGCGGGAATGCCCTGCATAAAACCGACTACACCGATTACCGGTTCCTTTGATTGGCCAATTCCATGTCACCGAGGTCGGTGTGCTAGTCGACCCTGTGCAACTCCATGTCTCCTTGAATAGGCAACGACCCTACATACAGTAAAGTAATTGAGTTCCCCCTCTCTCCGCAATGGTATTCATAGAATCCCCAAGCTCAAAGCAAAGGCTTCTACTTCGTAGTGTTTTTACGCCGTAGCTATCGTCAACGTCGACTTGCAACATGCTAATCAAGCATGGCCACCCACCCACGTTGTCTGAGTGCAAAGACCTATGCGGCCAAATCCTCGACGATCGTCGGCCATAATCGGGCCTTGTCTCGAGAACCCTTGATACCGTGGCAACTACCCCATAATATCTGGAGTCGTATAATCCACAGAAACAATACATCAGCTCAATCGGATCCTGGCCCGGGGACCACATAATTCGCAATGCATTTAGTCGACACAGCGGGCAAAGATAAAACGTCGTCGTTGTTGTTGTGGACCGGCCAAACCGTAAACAGAAATGCCCTTCCGCATATATAGTCGGTGAAGCCATCGTTATCTCGCGTCTCTCACCTCGCACTCTGAAAACCATCTCATTGCAGTTGCGGATATTTGTGCGTCTTTCTTGTCGTGCGGACGCGCGATCGAACAATTCCATTGATCCTCCTATATCTTGCTCGGTGCCTCGAGATGTTCGCTGCATCCGCCGTCCGTGATCCTGACGACCCCAGCCAGCCGCTGCTCTCACAGCAGCGGCAGCGCACCAGGACGTTCAAACTGCCCTCTTTCAGTAGCCAACGGAGCGCCTCGTTGCAGGAAGTGCACCCGCATCCCGACGATGTCGAGCCGGTGCTGCCGGCCGCCCCGGTCGCCGCTCACCAGGAGACACGCCTGCATAAGCCCCAGTGGGCGCTGAGCGACAAACCACCCAACGTATGGGCTCAGATTCGCCATGGTTGGCGCCAAGAGTTTGCGTAAGTGCTCATCCCGACGCAGTTACATTAGAAATGCAGCGGATAAAGCTAACCGCATACACACAAAAAGGGAGTTCTGGGGTACGTTCCTTATCTTGCTCTTCGGCGCGGGCGTAGAGTGCGAGGTGCGGCTGCACTACCGGTCGCCGGACATCCGTGACAACGCCGGTGACTTCCTCCAGTGCCGGCTCGCGTGGGCGGCGGGCGTGTCGTTGGCCGGGTGGATGGCGGGCGGCGTCTCGGGCGGGCACTGCAACCCGACCGTGACGGTGGTGCTGGCCCTCTTCCGCGGGTTCCCCTGGCGCAAGGTCCCGGGCTTCCTGGTGGCGCAGGTGCTGGGCGCCACCTTCGCCAGTCTCGCCGTGTACCTGAACTACGCCACCAGCATCGCCGCCTACGAGGGCGGCGCCGCCCGCTCCCTGGTCGGCGAGCACGCCACCGCCGGCCTCTTCTTCACGTTCCCGGCCGCGGGCCTGCCCTACGCCGGCGCCTTCTACACCGAGTTCCTCGCCTCGGCCGTGCTGGTCGCCATCGTCTTCGCCCTGGCCGACAAGAACAACCTGGCCCCGCCCAAGGGCACCCAGCCGTTCGCCATGTTCCTGGCCCTGCTGGCCATCGGCTCCGCCCTGGGCATCAACACGGGCTACGCCATGAACGGCGCCCGCGACACCGGCCCGCGCATCGCGCTGGCCCTCGTCGGCTACGGCTCCGGCGTCTTCACCCACGACTACTGCTACTGGCTCTGGGCGCCGTGGGCCGCTGCCATCGCCGGCGGCGTGATGGGCGCCTGCGTGTACGACGGCTTCGTGTACACCGGCAGAGACTCGCCCTTCAACATTCCCGGGAAAGATGGCGAATTCTAGATGTTTATGAACCAATGTAATGATAACGTGAAAAGGAGAATGGTGTAGACACTCAGTGGTGTGACTTCGGTCTTTAGTTGAGAGTGGACCACAGGACCTGCAGATAAAGGAGTCATGGATGGAGTCATTTTCATGTCAGAAAAAGCGAAACCCATAACCGAGACTCCAGGACCATAGGATCCTAGGCCGAGCCTTTGATGCTTTTCAGCCTTTCTACTACCCCGCCAGACTAGGAGATGAGTACCGGAGTTGCCGCAGTAAATCAGTGACATTTCCGAGAGCCTGAGACACGGTTGGCTGATATCTCGGAGATCGATGTACATGGCAGGTTACTCAGAATTGCCTGTCTGGAGTCATGTCGTACCATGTTTGTCTTTTGACAGGTTTACATCGACAGGACTTTCGTGAAGAGCACTGACATCCTACTTATAAAAATGGCTCTATTATGAGGTTATCTTCCATTGGGGGTGTAGGGAGCGTTACAATAGAACAGATCGATGTCGCTAGCCTAGAGACGGCCAGAAGATATGCTAGACGACAGCTTGAGGGGCTGGAAAAGTTATCGTCGAACCCTTTCAATGAAAGCCCAGAAGATGCCGTCCTGGAGTCACATGCTTTCTTTGGTCAGGTAACACGGGTTATGCGCCGCGGTCCATCTCGCTGCAGTCGGCATCTAGCCTCCCATGCTGTCCATCTCGGCCTGACAAAAAGTCAGCTGGAACCTGGGGATGACATGATCCAAACCGAACGCAGTACAAACGAGGATAACACACGAAGAAGCGCAGAGATCCTCCCCGACACACCATCCCATTGCAGAGCTTTCAGGTTGCCCTCATAAGTAAATCCCATCTACTTCCTGTAGGTTTAGCTCTGCCCTAGCCCGCAACCAAGACGGCCGTAACGTTGTCCGCCCTGGCATTAGTCTCCTCTGTGATGGTTAAGGCGTCCCGAGAATTCCATGCCGAAAAGCCTAATAATTCTCGGGACTGGGCAGTCATGGGTTTCATGACCAACTCTACGGTGTTGGAGTTCTAGGATCACTCATTTGTCCCTTCCGCGTCGTCAACCACTCGTCCGCGCCGGAGAGGACTCTCGATTATGAGACGAAATTACCCCAAATCTAGTCTACGTGGACGGCTTGTTTTCCACTGCGAAGATGAATGCTATCACTGCCATTTAGGCTTTTGAGCTGCCCGTTCACCCCAGTTGCGAAGACTGGTGCCATACTTTCTTCCGCTGTCTCGACCGCCAGTCAAACTTCGGTGCACGAATCTACGGTTCAGATAAGAAGTTCCTCGAACCACATCCTTGAATCAAAAAGGCCAGTCGAATGTTGTCGAATGTTCTAGCATTGGTGAGGAGGACCAAAAACAAATGGCTTTCAGCCACGCTNTTTTTTTTTTTTTTTTTTTTTTTTTTTTTTGAAAGAGGTGTTTCAAACGGCCAGATGTAAGATCGGTCATCTGTCCCCCAAAATATTTCGCGTGGTCGTGCATGGTGACAGTGATGGTGGTTCCCATAGAAGCGTTTATTGTCACTTGATATTACTGAGCCTCAGTAGCCTCATCTTCGACGATTCAGGTACAGTAGACTCTATGTCACCTTGACTGGGAGAGCTCTGACAGGAATCTTCCGCTGTCCAGAAAAAGGGGAAAGGTGGCTATTTGAGATAGGGTACCAGGTCTGTGAGCTCACAGCCTTTCGACTCTTCGTCTGTTTTCGCCGCCCTGCCATCAGACGACCAGCTTGGGCCTAGGGGTCCAAAGGCCCCAGCAAACAGCACGAGGACGTTATGAACCCACCAAGTCGGATCTGATGGGCTGCTGGACGAAGGATCTTACAGAAGCAACATTGGCTGCGGACGAGATCTTTCTAGGTAATTACTTGAAAACATTGGATTTATTCCCGACCTGTGCAAGCAACAACCTGGGCCAAGGAAAGTGATCTAGACATCCTTGGCACAAAGTGCCTTTTTCCGATTCCCCGCTTTCAACCGATGCATGGCAGAAGCTACTCTTCGTCCGTTGCCATATGTCTAATGGTATTGTCCAACCCAGCTTCTTATGCATGATATCTCCAATATCTGGCGAACATTCGAGAGCGAACCGATGTGAAGTGTCCACCATCACACCCCGTTCGAGATCGATTACAAAGTGGTGTTGCACTCAGTCGGACAAATATTGAACGTTGGAGGCGGTATCAGTATTTCTTCGGCACCAGTCGCGGTTTAATGTTCCCGAGAGGAGACGCCGTCCAGCTGCTTTCGAGGTTAGGAATTTACTAATGAAAGTATCCCTCCCGGAGGTGGCGACTTTAGAGGAAAAGATGCTCGCGAGTCTTCGTGACAAACATCTCCCTGATTGGCGGCGCCGAATATGACGATGTAAAGCTCATTCCCTGATGTCGCGTTTCAACAGAGTATGTCCTCATTTGTTTTTGGGAAGGCTAGAACTACCCCACGGGGAAGCAACCACGGTATGCCTGTCGTACATGGACAAGGCTTGGATCAGAAACTTTTGCGCCAGCAATTGAACCCCGCGTGGCACGATGTTAAACCCTGGCCCAGATGCTTGGGAATCTCGTCGTCTCTGGCCGGATGGCGTCGGTCTGCCGCCAACTGAGCTGCCGATTTTCTCGATTTCGGCTACTTTATGAATTTGAGGTTAAACGAGCAGACAATTCAACTACCCTTAGCCCTGGTCGATCGGAGCTTATTGCCTCGGCGTCACGGCTCGTGAAAGGCTCGGTTGGACTATTTACGTGCTGGCCCATCCCACACTTGTTTCCGGACTTCCGGTCTGGTTAATTGAGAAGGGAACAGGTCCTCCAGTGTTTAGGTGCCCGCCACCGCTTCAGCCCTTTCATTTCGCTCTTTCATCTTACCACTCATTATACTTTTTCTTTTTCAGGATGAGGGTCTTTGTCCTTTTATCCGTCATCCTGTGTCTCGTTGGCATAGTTAACGCCCAGGTGGCGCTGCCAATCGAGGAGGCCCGAGGCCGCGGCTCGAAGGGGAAGGACAATGATAACTGCAGAAGGGGGTGCAGAGGTAAAGGAGGTAAAGGAGACAAGGGATCAGGCATGGGCGGCTCAGCAGCTCTTCAGAGTCGAATCACCGATCTGCAAATGAAACTCGCCGCGACCAACGATACTGTCGTGCCATTTAAAGGCGGCACATTGAAGGGACTGACAGGATTGCTCAAGGTCAACGAAGCTGTTGTTACCCTCGGGAAAAGCATCGACTCTGGGACGAAGACCGCTGAAGCCACAAAAGTTTTGCCGGCGAATGAGTCGTGAGTACATCCTGCGACTGAGTTGGTAGGGCAAGGCCTAAAACGTCTGAGCTAACCTTTTCGTTCTTGCTGCCAGAACTGTGATTGGGACTCGCTTTCTGGGCATCCAGCCAGATATCAACAACTTGTTGACCAATCTAGGGAAAAAACGCAAAGAGTTTGACAAGGCTGGATTCAACATATTGGACGTTAGGAGTCTCATCCGCGACACTATAGTGATCCAGAAGGACAAAGCTGGGGATTTGGGCGATGCTGTAAGCTGTTCATTTATGAATCGGCGATCTGTGGTGAGCAGTTGGACTAACCGCCTGATAGTTCATTAAGATCCTCGACCCCAGCCTACAGCCGATTGCAGAACAGGTGAACAGCCAGATCCAAGCAAACTTCAGCGCCGCCGTCGATAAATACAAGGGCCGCGGGGGGAAGATCAAGATCCCGTCCAAGGCAGTACCTAAGCTTTCGGAGCTTCTCGCAGGATTGGCCAGGGCTCTCGGAATCGGCAATAATGGCAGGATTGTGGCCGGGCCTCTGGGATCCGTCCCAGAAACCGCCGCCATCCCTGAGCCTAACGCAATTGCTGAGGCTGACGCCATCTCTGTCGCCGAGTTCCCCAATATCGAAGCTGCTTACGCGGACCTCAATGCTGCAGACACGCCGCAGGCGAACATGGCTGCCGAGGCGGCTCTGCGCGCCATATCGGACGACGACCTGTCACGACTTGGCCCGGATGAAAACGACCTCCGCGGTGTCCCGCTGCCTGTATTAGCGGTTCTGCGGAGATTCGGCGTTATCTGATGATTGGCGTTGAAGCGTGCGCACTTTCAGCGACTGCATTTCTGAACCTTTTGTTGTGCATGTTTTCCGCATTTTTTAGTCCAAAGGTTGTTCCTTGATGCCATACAGCAACAACAGTAATAATACATGCGTCTACGCTTCGTCGTTTAACTTGAATGCGCGGACGAGAATATCCTAACCATACGCAACGCGGAAAAGTTTAAGCTAATAGTAGGCTGAGTGAGAAGATTTTAACTTAATTGGTTCGGTCAGGTTTCGCTGTGGGTGATACACAAAGACGGAGGCGAGAACGAGGAACGCATCAAAAGATATTTACGGATATTAACGGCTGCGAAGAGATTTCTGCAGCTGGGAGAACTAGTCTTGGGCGCAAGCTTACCTGTCTAGTTTTCGAATCCCCCCATCATCATAATCATCGTCGCGCCCCCACCCCCAAGCTTGCAACAACGGTCACCGTGCCTCACTGAGTGGGATGTCGCCGGAGTCTGGCTGAATGTTCAGGAACAGACTTTGAAAATTAAGATTTAATTATGAGGATGAATTCAAATCCAGGTCAACGTCACCCACAGAATGTAGCATTAAGCTCTATTCACCTGACCCTCCATCATCAGCCGGACCCACCCCGAGTCAGACCGCGCTTACTGTACGAGAGTTGATGCATGAGCTCAAAGTTGGTGCAGACGAGTTGATATCAGACGAAGAATGAGGGGGCAGAGATCAGAAAGAGGCTGAAATTTGGCCAAGAGAACAAGGGCGCCCCCTATGTCATGTGCCGGCGGCCGGGCTAACATGGCAAAACCGCCGTCTGAAACCTCTCATGTCACTGGTCAGTGTTTGGGTTTTCGTTTGTCTCCCCTTGTTTCCCCTCCCGAGTTCGAGATTTCCAAGTCACCCCTCACTCCGTGCGTAATTATATCTTATCTCGAGGACCCCGCCGCGAGTATAAGGTACGGATAGTGAAGCTGAGCTGGTCCAGTCGATCCAGGTACATCCCTCGAAAACCATCACTGTGCAGCACGTCTAAAGATGATAGTTATCCCGCTGGACGGAGAGCGGGGCAAGGTTTTACTCCCATCTGTAGCTGGACCAATGGCTCCGGGCATCGACTCAGCGTGGAAAATCATCCCTGCGCTGAGTTCGCGGGATATATCGGCCACGGTCAGGTTTTACACGCAAGAACTGGGGTTTACCCTGGGCGGAACGCAATCCGACGACGATGACGACGCTCGACCCAACTTTTGCTCCGTCTACGCCGGCGACAGGGCGGCTGCGAACATCTACTTCTTCAGATGCGAGCCAGCCGACTTTGCACCTGGGCGAGCGCTGATCGCGTTGGGGACAGCGGGCCTGGATGAGGTTTACGATCATCTGATCGCCGGGGGAAAGGCGGAGGTGCTTGAGCCGGTCCGCGATACGCCTTGGGGCTATCGGCAGTTCACGATCAAGGATAATGATGGCAATCGCTTGACTTTCTTCAGGTTCCTTGAGGGTGGAAATCCGGGGACAGACTGACCTGATTTTGTGACTCATTATCTTTCAGTGCGAAGTCTCTATATAACATCGCAGGCTCAATTCTATGCCGCCATGTCTAAACTTCGAGGCTCTACTCCGTCATAGTCCCCCTCATGTGAATCTAATGGTCGCGTCTAGTTTTCTCATTCCGTACCCGGGATTACCTGGCGCAAAGTATGGATCCTGTCTCGCATTCAATGGTTGACCTACTGGCACTGTCATACAGGCGCGGTGTCGATGTAAGCGATTCCCGTATTTTCAATGTCTACGGCCAGTCGGGCGAATTCCTGGATAAAGGAGAGTGGTAAACTTCAACTGCGGCCTCATAGTGTCTCCCTCAATCCCATAATGATCAACAAGCACACTCTTCACTTGAGTGCCCATGAATGCTCGGAAGCTCTTGTCTCCGGAAATCGGCACCGAGTCGACGGAGATCACTTGCCTCGTGGGCGAGATCTCAAGCCCAAGGAGTAGAAGAAGAGAAAGGCAAGGTAGCGAAGTCCTGATATGCTTTATCGCAGCCAAAGAATGATACAGGCTAAGGGAAGGTCTGATGATGGAATGCCTGTGTTATGCCCCCCCATAAGTCGTCACCACTATCTCTAACTCAGTAAGTACACGTAATAGAGCTCAATGACGGCACAGGGTGAATGGACGCTGCTGGAAGTGGTGCAATGCGTATGGTTAGGAACGGAGACCGTGGAGCACAGTGAGGTCGTGCAGAGGTTGACTCGTGTACAGGCTGAGCGTGCGAGCCATGGTCGGGTCACTGTTCCTGTTTTTCTGTTCCTAGACTTTGAATTATGTGGCTCGAAGCAATATGTATGTGCAACCTCAGGGTTCAAATCCTGACAGCGCCTAAATTTTCCAGGAAAAATAGTCTGGCTGCTGCCAATAGCCAAAGAGATTCATAATATCGGTGCCTGCAAGGGTATTCGTAGCCATTGGGAGGCCTTCGACGTCAATTGGCTCTCCTAGCCCGAACAGTCCTGGTCCCGGTACGAGGTTAAGCTATAGTATAATCAGTATCCCGAAGACGCTTGTGTAGTTGGATGACCCTACACTTGAGTAGTTCATGTAAATCTCATTCGATGGCGTGCCGTAGCTATTCTGAGGAGGCGTCCACTGGGGCTGGCAAGACAGCGCAAGCGAGGTGTTTGCTGATGCTTGAGGGGTGTTACCAGTCGGGCTTCGACCATTGGCCTCGTTTACGTAGCTCCGGGCGATATAAGCGAACTCTCCGATGAGCGATCCAGGTAGTTGACCATTGGATATGATTTCCATACGGCTGCAGTGACCCGTTACCACATCCAGCAGTGCCAGGTTGGTCGCTGTCTCCTGCTGACGAGGGTTGTGTATGACTAGATCAAACAAGACGAAAAATGCTGATATGGGAATTCCCGCCATCATCCTGAAAGTCTCCTGTCACTATTTGTATCGTAGATAGATTAATGAGGAGTGTTACTTACCACATGGGGGTACAGGGCGATATCTCAATAAGCGTGGTGAGCTCAAGCAGGGAGCGTGCAGAATTGCCAACAACTTTCATGCAAGACTCCCGTTCAGCGTCAGTCGATGAGTCCTCTGACATTGGCAAGTACTTGAGGTTCATCCTTGAGATGGTCAGCAGGAAACTGAAGTATAAGAAGTGACAGACCAGGGCCACAGTTCGTTCATCATCATCGACAATTGAATGAACCTTGACCCAGCCACCGGGTCTGAGTCCATTGTCAGGCAGCGTCTTTCTCCATTCTTCGAGTTCCTCCGTCAGTTGGTCTATGATGTCCAAGAAATATTCATTGGACCGATCCGAAACCCCCACCGAAAACAAGGATGTGGAGGCGCGCGAAAGAAGTCGGGAATGGCTGACGAAGGCGAGGAACCAGTCAAACTCGCCGGCGAAGTAATAGTTTGAGGTGTTCGGGATAGGGCATGATATTTCACAGTCGGCAATACCCTTGTACACAGTCAGTCTCGAATAAATGAGGCGTGTAAAAAGCTACGCGAAGGAAGCAAAGAAAGCAGCACGTGGGGCGAAACTCACAGAGGTTCTTCCATGATGGAAACAGGTGATCTTCTCGAGGGAGTACAACACCCAGAATGTACGTCTGTATGCGTCCGACGCAGGACCGACGAACCTGGCGTCCGCAAGATTCTGAGCTCTTCTGGCCGCTTCCGACATGAAAACCTGCTCTAGAGCGATGCCACACACACCAAGTGAATAGATTGCCATGGCCGTCACCGCCTGAAGGGTGGTGAGGGAGTCTGGTAATAATATCAGCTCAGTGAAGTTTGCCAGTGCAACGGAGAACAGCTTCCACGATTCTCCTTGCCCTGGCTCGAAACTACCTCCCCCGTCGTACTGGCAGCCGAGTGCCAGGACTGTGTGATATAAACAGACCCAGGGCTTGCTCCTTGGGACGGCGTTAGGTTTGTCTTGACTGGCAGCCGTAGCTTCGAAAGCGGCACGGTCGAGGAATGGAAATCTTGGATGAACTCGTTCGAAGTACACTGGTAACCGTGAGCGTGGTTGTCAGGGAAGTAGGAAGAGAAGTCACAAACGTCTTGCATATTTCGACAGGAGTTCTTTGTTATCGAGACAAGCTGGTTTATCGGCCTGCCGAGTGGAAAAAGAGCCGCGGAGTCTTATGTCTCTCAGCCGCGCTTCGATTACACCCGCGATCCGTCCCACCAGTTCATTGACCCTTTCGTGGCCGAGACACTGTGACAGAGACTTCAGTCTGCTTTCCGAAAAGAAAGTCAAAGTTCGACCTCCTTAAGAAGTTAGAAAAAAGTTTCGGCGCTTGTGTCACTGTCCCCTTGTCCATGATTGTACTCTGACAAACTCACCAAAGAGGCCGTTTCCCTGGACGCGTCAGTCTCCTCAACTCGTCATGATGGTAAAATGGTGCTACTTACCCTCAGGAAACTAAGGTTTTCAGCCGGTGGTCTAGTCATACTCGGAGCTTTCCGGGCTCGCTCAAGGACGCGGTCGACGTAAAGTTCTGGTATGCGGTGCACGCGGTGGTGCGGACCGGCCCGTTCTGCACCAGGTCCGGGGGTTGGACTCATGTCCGCATCTGTCACATGTTCCGGTGGCTGAGGTGACAGTGGGGTTGCAAAGTCCAAGACGGACACAGCACAGCTTTGTTGGAGTGCATCTGACGTGGTACTGGAACCTGACGGGCCCTTGGCTGGGAGAAACTGCTTCTGGGCTGTTGTTGACGGAAGCAGCCGGTTAGCGTTGGACTTGAGCTTTACGTTGCTGCATCAATCTGTTCGCATGGGAAGCCGACTTACTATTCGGCTTGCGAGTCAGCTTCCTCACTCCGAAAACACAATCCGTCTTCCGTTTCTGTTGGCAACTCGGTGTCAGCAACGCCAAGCAAAATGCGGACTGGAACGCCGCCATGCTGCCACGCAGTCACGGGACCTTACCGCGCAGTTGTTGCATGGTCCTGGAGAACCAGGCCCTGTCTCTGAAAATCAGTCTCGAGCGCCTCTCGCAACATATTACACCGGCTTCGGGATGTCTATTAGATTGCATGCTTACCTGGGCAGCGAACTTTACGAGCAGTGCATGCATCGCATGATCGGTGGGTTCGTGAGGTTGTGGCGTTCCTGGGCATCTTCGGTAAACTTGACTTCCTAGACGGTTGATGTCCCGAGGATGATGGAGAAAGTCTTGAAAGTTTGAGAGAGGATCCGGAGTCAAGTGAGACGATGTGGTATTGGAATCTTCGGAGGCCACCGTACATTTCGTGCGGACGGCATCGATCTCGGGCCCGAATTTCCTAATGCGGCAATGGTTACCGAAAACCGGGATTTTGGGAACGGATTCGCCGAGGATTGCCAAATTGTCGACGGGAGATTCTGGTGGCGCATCGGACGACAAACTTGGGAAGTTTTCAATATGCAAAGAGATCATTCTTCACGCTCCAAGAATGCAATGTTTACTTTCTAGGTCTTTGCAGTTCACTGTGGCGTTGGTAGATATTGCGAAAATTCCGAGGAGCCTAAATCAAGCGCCAAGGGGTCTGTGTCACCAACAACGCACTGTTTTGGGGAGAGGCCACTCCTAGCTGCTCCCAATGGAGGAGACCACCCATAGTGCAACCTTGAAAGTTAGAAAACAGTCTTGTGTCGGGGTTAACCCAGCTCTACATTGCAAAAGTGACATCTTCTGGCTTTGGTTGCCTGGACTTTCATGAAATAGATTCAAAAAATACCTTATTTGTAGATGGTTGTTATTACAGCCTTACGAATCTGGCGGCGGAATAAGAAAAGGTTATGATGCTTGAATCCTCAAAGCCATGTTAGGTTCTTGGTGGTGAGCATGTCAGGAAAGCTCCACTACGGGCCACCAGACCTCTCAGAGGGGCAATTGCTAGTGCCTTTCGACTTCGATGTCGATGTTTGATGCAAAGATGACAATTTCTACAGCACGTTGAAAAGTTCAAGAATCAACGGCAACATGAATAAGACTTAAGGGTCCTTGAATGTTCTGGTACTTGCATGTCATGCACCATGGAATATGGTCCACCTTGTTTCGACAGTAATTGCGTGGACATCGCGCTGCCGACACCCTGGCGCTAACGGCGCCTCCGACTCGTCCCTGCCGTTATCTATGCTCTTTTGTTTCTTGGTTGCTGAGATCTCAGATGTGTAGTGTACAGCTTTGTCGGGTGAGTAGATGCTTTCCAGAGCAATCGTACCAGGGCCGCTTGGGCTGCTTGATCTCTCAAAGCGGTTCGACCGTTTGTAATCGCTGGGGCCTGAGGGCCCATCCAGCTTTGACGCGCCCCTCCGAGCAGTACAGCGCGAGTACAAAGTACCCAACATAGGCATGCTCACGCAAATGATCCCCAAGTTTGGCTCGACAGTCGACCAAAAGTCGGCCCAGATCATTGTCTCGGTGAGATTATCAAGATCCAAAGTCGAAAGGCTGATAATACGTATGACGGCGACGACGCTCACTCTGTGCCCCGTCATTAGTGCTCAAGCTTTTGGAAAGGGAACTCGCAAAGTCTCACATCAAGCCAATGGAGAAGACCGATGTTACGCCTATCTTGGCTGTCGTGTCCATCTTCAAGGCCCAAACCGTCGAAATGGGAAGACTCAGGATCATGATGTCAGTGATGACATTGAACGCGCCGATTGCAATGAAAGAAGCGATTTGGTTGCCGCATTTTCCTGGGATTGCCGGGTTGTATGTTGCTTCGAAAGGCTGGCAGATCAGGAACACCTGCAGGATGTTTCCAGTTGTCCAGACCAGGACGAACGCCATGGCGAGCTTCGTAGCATATCTCAAACCGGGGTTGACGAAGACGCGAAGGTAGAAGAACATGACGCTTAGCTTAATGGTACTGATACACGTGGCGAAGATAAGCTCGTAAGCGACCAGGAGTTTCAGGATGACGGCGATATTCGGAAGCGTCTCCGTGATAGGGTATCCTACACCCATGGGTGACCCTGTGTCAAGTCAGCAACCTATTCTATAATTGAGGGAATTCTGATGACTTACATAAGCCTTGTATGACGAGCATTCCGATGCCTTGAGGCAAGGCTAACAGTATAAGGAAGTCATCCCACCAAAGCTGTGCTCTTGACGAAAGACGAGCGAAGAGACGCAATCCGACGAATAGTAACGCGAAAAGAACAAGTACGCAGTTGATGATGAGGTGGGCCTGGACTATGGGTAGTGTTGGAAAGGTGGTAGCCTGGAGAGCCATGCTACTGATGAACAATCAAGTCTAAATTAAGCAGACTCACACTCCAGAAGTCCGAGGCCTTTTCCAAAGTTAAGGAAGAGAGGCAGAAAGGATTGCTAAGTTTGGACAAGGGAGATGCTGTGAACTATATCTTGGGTTCGCATCGTTCCACCGTCGGCTGGCGGAGCTGTTCCTTCCTCGGCTGCTTAAGCATGTTGTCCCCCCCCCCGGCGAACTCAAGTACGTATAAAACAATCCTACCGTACGGACGCCTCAGGATGCAGTAGTATAAAACAGCTCAGTGGCCTGACATACAAAACAAAAACATCTCCCTTGCGGAGCAGCAGGGCCAGGCTCCACAGCTGTAAGACTGAAGGCGAGGAGCAGAATCTCTGCAAGCCAAGCAGTTGATCGAGATCCTGTAAGCCCTTGTGCGGCACAGGCAATATCTCGTGGATCGAGTGGCATCACAATCTCTCGATAGCAGGCAGCCCGAGAACATCCCTTCACCTACGAGTCTGCCGAATCCCTGGAAAGTGATACATTACAATTCGCAGTCATGTCGATATCTCAAAATTGTTAGACAGGCTACACTTGGTATTTGGAAAACTAGTGGCGAGACGTGATCCAGCAATTTGTGGAAATCTACATGAATATATCGAGACGGGCATTTCATAACATGTAGACAGACGATGACCGGGCAGAAAGGAGGAGCACTACACAAGCTCTGAAACTGAATAGGAAAAGTTGCCAAACATTTTACTAGGGTCTTCCTGGAGAGAAAGCGGTTGCCTGCAAAGTGATGAACAGGATGGGCACATATCATATATCACCTGTACAACGGTGTAGCTGTTGGTGGCTTCAAACCAACTGCCTCTTTTGGTTTTCTTCGTGGATCAGATCTCAGGGTTCCCTACGGTGACCCACCGACTAGTCCCCGTTTCTAACAGAAAGCCAACCCGCGGCCGGACTTGTCGTTGTCCTCTGGGGCGCGGCTACGCGGATCAGTTGCCGGAGACGATTCTCCATCTCTAACGCGTGTTCTCCATATTTACGTTCTGCATTCCGTGTTGGTTAACATACTAGGTAGACCATAACCAATTAGCAGCTAGTTACTAGGGTTGGCTCGTCGTTGGCCATTCGATTCTCAGGTGGTGCCACAAATTGAGCTGCAGGCCTCACCGTTGCGTTCTTGACTGGATCGCGAGTTTACGCAACGTTGCAATCCGCGAGAGGGCTCACAATCGGATCACTGTCCACAGTTTATGGAGCATCGCTCATTCGGTCCCTGCTTAGCCCGACGATGGCATCTGGGGTCGGCCGCTGCCCTTAATTCAGCGAAGTGCGTCTCAACTTCCTCTCGTCAGATCTCATCATCCGATCTCCAGGCTCCGAAAAGTATAGAAATCAGTTCCTGCAAGCCTTCCAACTAGAAATGAATCAATGCGATTGGATGCAAAAAGTTACCGGAGTCTAAGCTTCTTCACATGTTAAAACACCCTCTCTACATATCCTTCGAATGACTTTGCCCTGCATTAGGCCTGTGGTCTAGGATGAATGTCAACCGAGATTATAGAGGGTCCACGAACTAGCACTGTTAAAGATTGGTCTTCCTTCGTGGAGAATTTGCCCTTTTGGAAGTAAACGTATTAGCACCATGAACCAACAGCCAACGTGGTGGACCTCTTCCATGGGTTCCTGGCTCCCTTCTCCACAAGGGGAATAGCTTCATGCAGGTTGCTCACCAAGTCCAGTCGAGCTTGCATGTGCATTTGGACACGTACAGAATTTGGAGCAGCTACGGCTCTCAGAGTGCCGGTCTTACAGTTCCTGCAGTGGTACGGAGTCTTGTGAACAAATACCGCTGTGTCGACCAGCAATTGCTCCTCAAACGTTCTCCCATCTTTCGTATCAAAACCGATAGATATCATTGTACGTCGAACAAAACATACCAAAAGCATGGCGTCTTCGCAGAATCTTGAAATACCTTTCGACTATATCATCGTCGGTGGTGGAACCTCCGGTCTCGTTGTTGCTTCTCGTCTTACCGAGGATGCCGATGTGCGTGTTTTGGTCGTGGAAGCCGGTGCTGACCGGACTAGCGACCCTTTAGTTCTAACTCCGGGTCTGATCGCTGGTGTTTATGGAAAGGAACAGTATGACTGGAATTTCACCTCGGTTCCTCAGGTGAGAAGACCGCCCTTATTCACTTCGTTTCGCAATGAAACTGACGCACAACAGCCTGGCCTAAACAATCGCCGCATCAACCAAGCACGAGGCAAGATGCTCGGTGGAACTTCTGCTCTGAACTTCATGCTGATGCTTTACCCATCAAGAGGCATACTCGATGCTTGGGGGGCACTTGGCAACGAAGGCTGGAACTTTGATGCTCTCGCGCCTTACTTCCGGAAATTCGGCACCGATCACCCGCCGCCACAGTCAGCAAAGGACATTGTCGGACTCGAATACCACGATGAGACACTAAGCGGAAAGGGGCCGCTCCAGGTCTCGTTCGGAGAAGGATACAACCCCATGAACGCGGCCTGGATGGGCACCTTCAAAAAGCTCGGCCTCGGAACGACCGGTGACCCTCGTAGTGGCAAGGCCTTTGGCGCGTTCCAAAACCCTTGCAGCATCGACCCGGAGACCAAGACTCGGAGCTTTGCAGCCAGTGCTTACTACACGCCAGAGGTTGCGAAGAGAGCCAACCTCGTCGTGTTGACTGAAACCCAGGTCAAGAAAATCGTCTTTGATAGCATCAATGGAGATATTTCCGCTATAGGTGTGCAGTTAGTCACCAAGGATGGTCAAGAGAAAGTAGTCAGCGCCAATGTCGAAGTTATCCTCGCTGCAGGCACGCTCCACACCCCCCAGCTTCTGGAGCTGTCTGGTATCGGTGGCAAGGATTTGCTTGAAAGCCACAGCATACCAGTCTTGGTCGACAACCCAAACGTGGGTGAGAATGTTCAGGACCACCCTATCGTATGTCAAAGTTTTGAAGTCAACGACGGAGTACCATCCGGCGACATCCTACGAGACGGGAACATTCTCAATGCCGTCGTCGGTCAATATCAGGCCACTCGCGAGGGACCGTTGGGACAGAGCACGATCAGTTCTGCTTACGCGCCGCTTGCAGACAACAACGGAGTCCTCTCGGAGAAGTCGAAGGCGGAGATTTTTGCGTCTCACGAGTCGCTTACTGGCACGCCTTCCGCGAAGCTGGTTCGGTCTCTCATCGAATCTCCCCAGGAGCCAAGCAGCCAGTATCTCTTGTTTCCTTCTCAGATCACCATCAGCGATCACCCAGCCAGCATGGCCGAGTACATCCTCCCCTCGCTGCCTGAAAACTACATCACAGTGATGACCGTGCTCAACCATCCTTTCTCTCGTGGAACGGTTCACATCACTAGCCCGGACTACACCGTTTTACCGACATGGGACCCCAGGTATAACTCAAACCCTCTCGATCTTGAGCTGCTAGCCCGAAACGTGCAGTTCGTAGAGAGAATTGTCGGCACCGAGCCTTTCAGCAACCTGTTCAAGCCGGATGGCAAGCGTTTGCCGGATCTGAAGGGAGATGACCTCGAAAGCGCCAAAGAGATCGTTCGCCAACGCCAGATTTCAGTGTTCCATGTTGCCGGCAGCTGCTCCATGCTGCCACGAGAGCAAGGCGGTGTAGTGGACCAGCGGCTCCGTGTCTACGGAACAAAGAAGCTTCGCGTTGTTGATGCTAGCATCTTCCCCCTTGAGCCGTTGGGCAACATCCAGAGTACAGTTTACGCGGTGGCGGAGAGGGCGGCTGATATTGTTAAAGAGGATCGGAAGGCCGGCAAGGCCTGAGGAGAGTGTATTACGAGGGGCTGTGGCGTCACGTGGAGAAATGAAGAGTTAAATAAATCAATGTATGGCATGTCGGGAAGAGTTCTGACAAACTTAATGTCTTGTAAGTGCTCTTGGTTTCTGTCGATAATACGTTGTTTACCAACTTGTGTATCAAGAGTTCTTTTCTCAAGAAAAAGGGACAGAGAAAAAGGGACAGAGAAAAAGGGACAGAGAAAAAGGGACAGAGAAAAAGGGACAGACTTAAACATAAATACAAAGGAGAACACTTCACTGGTACGTAAAACGCTGAAACAATAGTCATGAGTGACGGAAGGAGGAATTCGTGAATAAGTCAGAAGGTATCGATCCAACAACAAACACGTAAAGAAAATCGCTCGACGAATGCACATAGTTCTCGTAAGTGCACGAGAATGTGTGGCACTAGCTGCAAATCCAATTCAACCAACTGCTCACAGTTTACCGATTTTACCCACGAGGAAGTCAACAGCTTCAGGAACACGCCGCTCATAATCAAGGTGAGCGAGCTTGACCTCAAGAGTGCCCTTGCAGACTTCGTCACCTTTGTTGCAGATGATTTCGACTTTATCTTTCGGAAAGTTGGGGATCTGGCCCTTGTCCTGCTGGTTCTGCGTGTCGCCGAACGTGACGACACCAAGGATCTTGTTCTTAGCCGAGTCAGGAAGACTCTCGATCGCTCGATGAGCAGCGGCTGCTCCTTGACTGCATTGGCATCCGCCGTTTCGTCAGCATTGCCATGCACGTTTCATGAAAGACCTCATCGAGATTCCGCCCACCTGTAACCGCCGGCGACGATCTTGGACGCGGTGCATTTTCCGGTAGCATCGGTGAGAAGCCGCTTCATCTCAGCAACGCCCACCGGATCCGCGCCACCGGGGAGCAAATTCGTGCTGAGCGCCGCGGGGTAGTCGACCCCCTCCGTCGCCACCTTGCTGTCGCCGTACTTCTTCTTCAGGCCGTCTGAAGTCGGCGGTCCAACGCTTGTCCCCTGAGCGCTACGTTGTCAGTCGTCCAATGTCTTGACCAAAGGTTTGCACGTTGCGAATACGGGCATTGGGGGAGCGAAACATCCGCTGCGGGACGGGGATTACCATGTTGCCGGCTTCCGTGGAACCCCGGGCGAAGATGAAGATGACATCACGGCATCCTCCCATAGTGAACTCCTTTGCGATGATTCCGGTCTGGCGGATATTGAGCTGGGCTGTGGTATTGAGCAGCGCCTGCTCAGTAGCCGGTACGGGACTGGAGACTGCGAAAGCGGCAATTATCAACGCGGCCAAGACCTTCATTCTGCTTAGTTGGGGTTGGAGGAATCGCTTGGAATGTGTCGGGTATGAGTGCAACACTCGAAATGGTTTGCTTAGGGGGTCTAGAGACGATGAACCGAAAGCCTTGAATGCTTAGGTGCGACCATGATATTGTAGCCGTGATCAGAAGCTCCTGCATTTATAACTGATAAGCGCCTCCAGGTTAGTACAACTCCTACTCCAAGGAATGCGGTCATGATGGCAAACTTACGGGGGCGGCAGCGGCAAGCATGCCGGTGCAAGATGACGATACTCCATAACTCCATCAGGATCAGGTCTCATGACGGAGAAGATTCGAGCGACCTATGGTCCGATTCACCCGATACGAAGTGGAATCACCGGTCCTACCGAATACGGCGAACATGGGATGAGCCCTACCGGCGCTGGCGTCAACAATAAGGGTGCTAGGCGGACGTGTACTTTTTTTTGTCCGGATTCCGAATGCCTACCTTATGGCATCGCAAGATTGTCTTTTTCAGTGTGCGATTGCATAGGGGTTCCCTTCCCTACTACATCTGGTGACGCATAGCTGTCCTTGCGTCACTTGGTAAACCTGCACCACGGCAGTCATTTCGGCCTGAAGTGCATGCCTCTTCTGGGGTCGATGCTTAAACGTCAAAACTTTGACAGAGTTCTACTGCAGCTTGACTAAAAACGCTGTTTCTTACTTGCCGATAACATGTGAAATGACTTGGTCTGATCTACTCAAGAAGTTGCGGAACCACGAGTGAGTGGACCTTAAATCGCCAGCATGCACATGGCACCCATGGTGACGGAATGATGTGTGCTGAAACAATGCTCGCGTTTGAAGCCAGCAAACGAAGGTATGTCAACAATTTGGTGCACTGGGAATATGTTGGGTTAATCTTTGGCAATGTTGGTACTGTCGATACGTGTAAACTAGACTGAAAGAATCGCTTACACGAAACAGAACGTCGATTTACTGTAGCGTAGGATATTGTAAGCGCGTTTTGTAAATGGACATGAGCAAAGAGCTGAATTTATGTCGTTCTTTAAGACAGAACGAGAGTGGACGCATTGAATTGCAATCCAAAGCTTGAAATCATACGACAACCACACGACCTGCAGCCCACTCTTTAAGACGCCGTGTCTTGCAAAGGTAATCGTAAGACGACTCATCCCTGCGCCTCCTGTTTCTCCCCGTAAGCTTCCATTCCACCTTCAGCAGTCCACTCCATGGCATGTGGACGTCAACTTTGTGCTCTTCCGCGTGTGACGCCGCAGCCAGCTTCGACTGGTCCTGATACCTTCCGACAAGGAGCCATGCTACAACCTGGGGGTGATGGCTCCCAGCTTCCAGCGCGTTCCGGTAGACGCCCTGCTCGTCCACGTACGAGATAGATGCGCCGCTGCGGACTAGTTTCTTAACAGATGAAAGTCTTCCAAAGGTACTGGCTGCCATGAGCGGGCTCCCTTGGTAGCATCCTTCGTGGTCCACATCAGCGCCAAATGCGAGCAGAAGTTCCAAACATCGAGATTCTTCATTCATGGACGCGCCACATAATGGGCTGTAGTTATTTTCTGTCTCCGCATTGATGAGAATATCCAACACATGATGACTTTTGAAAAGCCGCAGAAGTCTCTTGAGAAGGCTAAGCTGTACGTCGCTAGCCACGTCTGATAGTGGATTGTTAGGATTCGGGTCAATTGACGAACATGTTGCAATAACCAGTCCAGAATTGAGAACGTAGGTGACCAAACCATCATTTTGAGAAGCCTCTGAAAAGATATAGGCTATCGGCGAAGCCTTTCCCTGAGGATTCCTGCTGGGGCGACAGAAAGGATCCGCTCCCACAGCGACAAGGTAGCTGAACGTCTTGGCTGCTTCGTTTTCACTCTCTACTGCAAGATGTAACGCGGTACGTGAACGATAGTTCGTCATATGCAGGGTTAAGGGCCCCTTGTTTGTTAGGCTTTTGATAATCTCGATGTTTCCGTTACTGGCTGCGAACATGAATGCGGTATCTCCAACACCGTCACAGATGGACAAGTCTGCACCGGCATCCACTAGCATCCTAGCGGCTTTGGTCGAGTTCAGTTGAGCAGCCAGAATGAGAGGGGATCTCTGATACTCGTCAAGGGCATTAATATCTGCACCACTCTGGATGAGCAAGTCGATGGACTCCAAATTCCGCGATGCTATGGCGTAGTGCAACGGTGTGCCCATAAACTTTTGCTCGTTTGGCCATTCCTCGTAATAGCCAGGAGAAGCTGTGCTGCGTCTACTAAGAACGAAACTGACGAATTGAATTTGTGGCACCGAGAACTTGTGATTCATAGGCTGAGCAGGCGTTCTAGTTTTACGACTGTGGATAACTATTAGCATTGCCGCGTGGCACTTGTAATGGTGGATTATCCAGGTGCTTGAGGGAAGGGGAAATCTCCTGCTTACCGGATTTGGACCCAGTTCAGATTGAGATGAGCAATTAAGCACTTCATGGCCGCAAAGTTTTCTCTGAGAGCTGCAATATGGAATGCATTGAAGCTTTCGTCGATCCATGAAACTCCCTGGTTAAGACAGGCTTCAAGTGCCAGTTCCAAGCAGTCGGTCCGCATCGGGCGAGCCACCACCATCGAGACAACATTGTCGATGTTGAAAGCGAACCGATCACAAGCGGTGTTTTCCATGCTGGCTCCTTCCACAGCTAGCCATCGAAAAACCTTAGTTTGGTTGCATTGAATGGATCTAAGAAGCGGTGTGGCTGGACAGCGAACGCAACTAGGTAAGTCAACTTCAATATTTAAACCTCGGTCAACTGCCGATTTCAAAAACTTTAAATCGTTGAACCTTACAGCTCTATCAACTGAATCAGGCGAAAGATCTAAGCTCCATTCTAGATTGTACTCTGAGCTTTCGAGCGATCTGGTGGGTCGAGGTAGAAGCATGGCTGAGCATCCAAAAATCGTGGATTGGTTCAAGAGCTGCGCTAATTTGGATGTTTTCGGCTGAAACGCATAGTCCAAAAGCGCCGTTGAAAATCTCTTCTTGGACTGGGGATCAGCGACACTAGAAAGAAGCGCTTGCACAACATCCACATCCCCATAGCTGGCCGCCAGTTGCAGAAGCGTAACGCCTCCCATCCTACCATTGAGCACTTTGACCAAGAAATCAGGTTTCCTAGCTGGAACACCCGTTTTAAGGTTCAAGAACAGATCGACTGTTTTTCGTCGCAGGCGTGTCATGTGCTGGGGACGCACTGAGAATCGGAATTCATGGATGGTTGAGTTGAGTTCGTTCCAGAAAAGATATATTCCACTAAGGGAATAAAACAAAAGACACTCAAAATTTTTCGCGATGATGTCTGATGCGGAGCCGATGAGAAATGTGCACAGCTTTGGAATGCCCAATGCTGCAGCCAGCTCCAATGGCGTAACACTTGTTGACAACAACTTCGGTATCAGACGTTTGGTGAGGTCCTGTATGCTTGTCTTCCTGTCAGCTGGGCCTTGAGCGGATCGTCGCCAATTAGAACCGATCCACAATTCAAAAAAGAGGATACGATTTGGTGCCGTGAATAGCGACATAAATTTCTCAAATAGGGGGCTAGTCTCGATTCTGGTCCAAAAGTCGGCGAGACTATTCTGATATGAGAGCATCGAACGTGGCGAGAATCCGTGATCGCATATTCGACTGATTGATAGGGAACAAAGTGGACTTCTATTGAGCCGTTCAATGATGCGTTGCTGGACCGAAATGTCGCTCATTGGTGGATTGATAGCCGTTGTGACCTCAACACTATTGAATACAAAGAATTGAAGGCAGGTTGTCGATATCTCATCTTGAACGATGCTATAGTCAAAGTTGAAAAAGCTGACATCCGAATCAAGCTGAATGTCTTTTATGTACTCCCGTACTGTGTAGTGGGCCAGCTCAACACAAACTTCTTCCTCAAACAAAGTAGACTTTGCTTTTCGGATCAAACTGCTGCATCTCCTAAAAATTTCATCTTCCTCGATGAGGTCGTCGGGTCCAAAGTCATCGTGACGCGATTCGGAGAAAGACACAGCTTCTCGTAACTCAGCGAGCGTCGCGAAGCTTCCTGACATGGTCCAATGCAAGACCTTGCGTACAAGGCTTGAAACAGCCGGTCCCCGTTCTAAGATCCGTTGAAGAAGTCTGTGGTATGTTTCTGGCAGAGTCGGAGGCAAGGTCGCCAGAGCTTCCTGTCGCGCTCGGTTCGTCGTCAGTTCGCAGAGATAGTCAAGCTGGCAAGCAACCCAGCGGAACCTACCTCTCCGCAGTGTAATCAGGAAGCAGCCTCGTTGCGGTGGTCGCAATGTTGTCTGTCACTCACATTCCTTGTGCTCCATTGATGAGCTTTTCTCTAATTTCATCGGCAAGTATCGGATTGTGAACCCGCAAACTCCGTAACTGTCGCCTCTTTGCCATTTCCGCGCGCACATAAATGTCAAGATCTGGAGTATGCGCCGCGATCTCAATGTGGGCAAAGGTGTCCGCTAATTCGTCCCTGATTTCTAGTTCGTCTCGACTGAAGACGGCGAGACTCACTGAAGGCAGCGTAGAAAGCTCCCTTAACCTCGATGCCACCTCTTCGACGTTGTCGCCACATTCGTCGAGGGCATCGATGACAATGAAGACTTTCTCAAAGAGCGAAACTATTCGCGACAGCACTTCGTAAACGTCATTGACCTCGGGTTCCTTTTGGAGTCCTTTTGAAGGACTGAGCTTCTCGTAAACCTTCTCAAGCAAACCAAAAGCCTCGTCGTTCTGTTGTGCCAGCTGAACAACAACGGAACTCAGTATATTTACTAGGCTCTGGCTCTCGTTGTTCTTGTAGTCGCAGAAGAAGAATGCGACTGCGGTCGAGGGACTGCTCTCCTGCAGGATTTCATCAATGACTACGCCGCTCAGCACAGTCTTGCCAGCACCCGGGATGCCGCTGAGCCAGAGCCGGGAGTTTGGAAGGTTGTGCCACGCTCGAAATGTTGGATGCGTTTCAGTCAGCCACAGCCCAGTTAACGGCTGCCGTAGCCGAACGGCAGTTTGGAAACTTGACTGAGGGTTGACCTTCATAAAGAAGGAGATAACCTTATCGCGCCCCGGCGTCCATGTATGCTCGTGCTTGGATGGTTGTGAAGTGTTCCATTTTCTGGTTCAAGGATTTCAGGCCCTCGACAGTTTCATCCTGCTTTTGCAGGCACCTGAGAAGCGTTTCGAGAGTATCTGAGGAGAGGGCCAGAGAGATGGTGGTGCTGTGACCATTAATGTCCGCGATCATCGCCTTCGTCTCGTCTACCGAGAAAGGCCATTTGAGGCTTCGGGAAAGTGTCCTCGCCTTGCTTCCGGCCTCGAAATCGTACAACGCCTTTTCGAGGCGCTTCTCGACCTCGAGAAGGGTTTGGCGACATGCGTGGAGGTTATGTGCTTTGAAGGTCGAAGTCGGAACCTCGTGCTTAAGCGAGGACGCGAGCAGGGAAAGGTTATGAAGAACCCCGGAGAGATTGCGAGTCTGGTCTGCGAGGACCTTGACCTTGTTTTGCGCACCGTGAGCCTCCTTGGCAAACTTGGAAACTTGCTGGAAGACCGCCGCGGAGAGCTGGACGATGCCGGCAATACTGCCGGCGATGGAGAGGGGGTCCGACATGGCCGACTGCGTGGAGAAACGACGAGACCCAGGCTTGTTCGATAAATGACTTCACGGTTCTAAGGAGCGAGGTGGACGAGATATTTACTGGTCGCCTTGTGCTGGCGAGGCTCTACGGCACAGCCAAAGGCAACTCGTTGGGCAGACACCATGGCATGCACGTCGA
The DNA here is from genome assembly GCA_001937105.1 of Colletotrichum chlorophyti. Classification (NCBI taxonomy): domain Eukaryota; kingdom Fungi; phylum Ascomycota; class Sordariomycetes; order Glomerellales; family Glomerellaceae; genus Colletotrichum; species Colletotrichum chlorophyti. The sequence continues at coordinate 485,328 of MPGH01000132.1, read as the reverse complement.
TAATCATGGTCAGCCTGCATACATCTTGCAGTTTGCGATTCAAAATTCTGCACCAGCATTCTTTAGTTTAGGCTGGTGCGCCGCCATAGTGTGGATGGCTGCCAAGAATACACATTCGCTGGTGATAATAAGGTGGTGCATATCGCGAGTGTGTCTTCACCAACCACCTGTTCTGCAAGTCCATGAATATGGTACGAAGTAACCTGTTGATCCATACTCAACTAACTTGACGCGACTTGGGTTTTGTTGGTCCGGATTGTTTCAAAAGCCCGCGAAGCTGATGGGAAAAACCAAAACCCGCAGTCGCCTGGAAATTGCAGTCGGACCGAAGATACGGATTTTTCGTGCGGCCCGACCGGCACTTTGCAAACGGCCTTTCATTTTTTACCAACGTCGGAACTGCCGACAGAACGAGTGAAGAGGGTCGCATTTCAACTGAGGCCTCTATCAAACGTGACGTGCTTGAATATCCAGTAGCTGACGACTGGTGATGCATCAGACTTGTTCCCATGCCGTCTCTAGACTGCATGCACACTGGGGTTTGCGACAGAGTGCAATATAGTAGACACCGGCAGCACGAACGCCCGGTAGCCAGTACAACACCTGGTTAATATCAAGCTGTGTTTAAGCTTACAAGTCGAAATGAAATCGGAAATTGAAGACTTTGGCGCCAAGCTCACAAAAGGCGGCAGACCCAACGTCGCGAGGGGGATGGGTGGCGGGATGCATTTAAGGTTGCATCGACTGTAAATTAAACAGTGTCCACTTCTCGCAGAGGGGGCCCCCTTTTTCGATGTCGCGAACTGAGTGAGACCAAGCTTTCTTTGCGACAGCTGGGGCCTTTTGTGGTAACCGTCTCGCCTATACTCTCTGCATGCAGCACGCACACCCGTCGTGGCAAGTCTTGCCGGCCTGCCGGTGGTGACTCGAGTAGAGAGTTTTGCTGCCTTGCGTAAACGAGATCAGAAGAGCCTCAACGAGGGGGAGAGCCTTATGAATATTATTGTCCGCCCCTTTCATTTTGATCCTGGAACACGGCAGGTTGGACGACGCTCTCGTCGCCCCAAAGAGATTGATGGATTACCCGCACATGTCGGCAGTCTCAACTCGCAAAACGCGCTCGGTTGGCCGGCACTAGACGAACATTGCGGAGCTGAGAGGAAACTTCGCATGCACCTTTGTCAACTTTTCAAGCTCGTCAGTCATCCGGCGATTGTCTAAAGGGAGGAGGATCCTACTGATGAACAGGAGGCGGGGAAAAGCAAGCAACTCGGCCGTGTCAAGTTGGGAGAAGAAGGAACAGACAGCCAGGGAGAGTTCGTTCGAATTTGATTAGGCGGGGTGTGTTGTGGACTTTGGATTGATTAAAGGCTGGTTTGAGCTTGAGCTTGGTCTTCTGTTTTTCTGCTGCCATCCCGCGCAGCTTCTCCGCTCATGTATTTGAGAATGAACTTGGCGTTTGCAACTCTGGGTGATGCGATGGATCCCACTCCTACTACAGTACGTAGCACATACAACGTAGCACCTGCGGCTTCTCTCCCCAATTAGGCCGTTTCTGCTTCCGAATCCAATAGATGCCCCGGTCGATTAGGCCTTATTTGGGACTCGGGGGAGACGCCTCCTGAGATTGATTGGCGGACGAGTGAAAACAACCCCATCGCGATCCTCGTACGCCCTGGCAACCCCGTCACTAAGAAAAGCTCAATCCGGGACAATCGATCTGTTCATCAAGCGCCGGCGGCCATGGCGACTGTGGAGGCAGAGGACACTCTGAAACGATGCGAGCGACCAATTCGGGGATGCTCAGAGAGAGAAGAATGTCTCTCTCTCCCCCGGGCGGATCCGCTCTTGTTGGTCCCCCCTGCCGGGACCCCCCGGGTGGGTCATCTCCACATCGGCTTCACGATCATGACGAATCGGGAGGCCGGAAGAGACGGCCGATACGGGGCGGCTTGGCGGCAGTTCGGGGGCCCCCTGGAAAGCCCTTGAAGGGGACCTGTCGCACCAGTGCATTCTCGGACTCCTTGGCACGCATTCTGAAACTGCGAAACATCACCTCGCCTCTTCTTGCCCTGGCGAAGCGACGCTCTTTGGGTTTTTTGGCAACGCTTTGAGGCTTGGCAACATGGGGTGAACTGGTAGTGCTTGGGGCAGAGGCTGTACACTACCTCTTTCTCTCCTACCTTACCTTTGGTACCTTGCATGCAGTTCCATCGACATTGGAGCGCGGCACCAGATGGGTTACCAGCAAGGGAACCTGGCGTCTGCTGACGCAATGACATGGACGGAAGACAGCGGGCTGCACAAAGCACAAACCTCAGCACGGCCGTAGAGTGCGCCTGGAACGATGAACCTCCTACACACACCGTGCTAGGGGGGGTCAAGACAACGGGTATGGTTGGAGGAATTGGAATAGACGCGATCTGCCAGTCGGTGGTTCTCTTAAACACCCCTGCCCTCTCTTACTTACGTTATCCGTCTCTCCCCCCAACATAGGACTTGGGTCCGGATCCATCGCCCACCGCCCATCGTCCATAGAGTAGTACTAGATCAACCTGACCTGTCGTCTGGTTGTCCAAACCAACAAGAGGTACTTCACCTCCCTCCCCTCCTCCCGATACATGGCCAAGATGTTGATGTGAAGCTTCTTTCAATATCAAACACTTCCATCTTCTCTTTGCCTTCTTCTTTTCGCGGGCGGTGCCCATTTCCTTTTTTTCACCCCTTTCGGTTTCATTCTGTCTCTACAGCTGGCCTGCTTCACCCCGTCCTACGACGAACTCATTCTCCTTTTTATCTTCTCCTCCATTCCCGTTGACCGTGGAAACGATTCATTTTCCCCTTTCCCATTCGGGAGGAGCTTGTGATTCGAAATAGCCGGCAGTCTCGAAATCTACCTCTGAACACCATGGATTCGNGAGGCACCTTGCGGAGGTAGGACTCCAAAAAAAAAAAAAATGTCAAAAAAAGAGGGGCAAGGATAGAAGATTGATCGTGATACCAGGCGCCTAATCCGCCGCTCTCGCTACCAAAGGGACGACCTGCGGCTACAGATTCGAGATGACCCCGGCGATTTGTCTTCCGACAGCGAGAACGACTCACCATCTCCCACCAAATCCTCGTTTCCGCCCGGCGCCAGCGAGACCCCCTCGCCTCCCAACTCCCCCAAGTTGGGTCCTCCACCGCCGCCGCCGGTTCTCAACCCAGCCGATCCCGCCGACGCCATCTCATCCACGGAGTCATCCACGTCCACGTCCTCCCCGAGGCCGACGGAACCGCCACGCGGGCCTCAGCGACAACCTTCGGGCAACCCAGTTCAGTCCGTCACTAGCACGACCGAATCTTCCACCTCGACCACTGACTTCCCCACGCCCTTCCCCAACACTCAAAGCACGACGACTAGTTTTGAATCACAGCCGACCGTCACCCCGTCGGTAGGAAGTGAGGCAGGTCTCGGGAACGACAGGACTTGGGAGGTGGGGTGGACGCCGACCGCCATCGCGTTCGGGACCATTGGTACGTTTGCACGGGTCCTCCTGGATGACTACATCGCCATCCTCCTCCTCCTCCTCCTCCGTAGCAGCTGCTAATCATCAAATCCAGCGCTTGCCGCCTTATGCCTGTGTATCGGTCTGGGAATATGGTGGTGCCTCCGCCTTCACAAGCGCCGCAAAGCAAGAAAACTCTACAGCCGATCCGCTTCACCCGACGGCAGCTTCTGGGACCCTTCGATGACCTTCTCACCCCCTACAGCCCCGGCCATGGCCCCGGCCCGGCGATCCCCGTCAAGCGTCATGGGCGAGATCATGGGCGCCGTCTACCGCTCGCAGAACGGCAACGGCACTGGCTCCAACCGCAACTCGCTTACACCCCAGGGCTACCTCGATGAGAAGACGTACGACCCCTCCCGCCAGCTTCCCATTCTCGAACCCGCGCCTGTCGCCCAGCCCAACGTCCGCAATTCGATCGCTAGCTGGATCCGTCGCCACCACCCGCTCAAGCTCAACCCCATGGCCGGACGTAGCAGTGTCTACTCCGCCCGCACCATGGGCGGAAGCACGCCCAACGTCAATGCTCCCCCGGTCCCAGTAGTTCCCGATGCCTACCGGAACTCAAGCCACGTAGAGCAAGGAGGAGGAGGGGGACTGACCGTACCGGCAACGACCAATCAGCGATACAGTGGTTCGAGCAGGTACGGCAGTGAACGGGGGTACGGCGCCAATTCCATCCTGTCCTTCTACGATGACCGGTCACATCAACAACCGGGTGATGCTCCATGGCTCATGGATCCGCCTCCGGCTGTCTACAGCGACCGTGGAGTTTCCATGGCGCCGACGGAGAGCACATGGCGAAGCTGGGGTGGTGGTATCTCACAACCGCAGCACCAGACGCCGCCCGAGACGCCTCGCAGGGGATGGATTGAAAAGTGCATCAAGTTCGGGGGCCTCAAATAAAGTCTGAAATGTCAAAACAAAAGACGAAAATGCTCGGATAGCGCGGCCATGGTGTGTGCCGTGTCTTGGCATCACACCTGCCTGTGCGCAATGTCACGAGCCGATACTACATGGTAGTGTCAAAATACTGTTTCGAGTGTGCATATTGAGCGGCAGAAAAATCACGTACATAGTATTCGATTAGGAATCAATCGAGGTCTGCATTGATCTTGAGGGAATCTTGCTTGCCTTTTGCCGTTGAATGACATGCAATAACTTTCGCCTGGTGTTGACGATTTCGGTCATCTGAAAAAGCAAAAGGAAAAGGGGGAAAAGAGACGACAAGCACGTATTGCTGTGAAGTTCATCCCCTGTCGGAGCCCCCTCATTTCGTGTTGGCTATGCAAGCTGCCATGGTCGACCCCCTCAACCCATTCAACGCAGCCCCCAACTCGGTCTCGGAATCCTCATCCCATGCCCCGGCAAGATGAACAGGGTTCCATCCCAATCGCTCCCGGGCTACGGTCCCCTTGGTCTTGCGGTGTCCCGCGTACCCCGTCTCCGCAACATCCAGGTTCCCCGCCGTCGTCTCGGCAGCCTCCTCCAAGCTCACCTCGCGGATCTCCTTCTGCTGCGGCCCGTCCTTCTTGGGCAGGCTGCCCGTGGCGAACGCGACGTCGAGGCACTTCCGGGGTATGTCTATCGTCAGCGTCCTCCCCGCCGTGGGGAAGATGATGCCCCTCCTCCCGGTCGGCACGTTGACGCCGCCGCGCTCGACAATGTCCAGCACGCAGAGGACGTAGAGGTCCGCGAGGTCGGCGACGTGCACGTAGTCGATGCACCCCGTGCCGTCCCCCGTCGACAAGCCGTAACCGTTCTGCAGCACGTAGGCCATCATGATGGGGATCATGAGTCCCGCGGTGTTGAACAGCCCCGACCCGGGGCCGAAGATGCAGGGCGACTGGATGCTCACCACGCCGACGCCCAGCTCCTCGCCCGTGCGGAGGGCGACAAGCTCCGCCGCCCGCTGGGGGTACCAGTCGCGCGCGTTCTCGGCCTCCTCGAACGCGAACACCTCCTCGGCGCGGGCATCCTCGTGCTCGACGTCCGGGCGGCTCGCGCCGGTCATGGGCTTGTCGGCGATGTTGGAGCAGCCCGACGTGTGGATCATCCAGGTCGGGCGGCCCGTCTGGGTCTTGCGTTTCGCGAGGCCACGGACGAGGGCCTCGGCCGACGGCGGGTGGAAGCCGGAGGCGGCGTTGACGACGATATCGTGCTGGGCGGCGAGGGCCGTGAGGGGTTCCAGGTCATCCAGGGACGTGGACGGAACGGGTCTTACGCGAGGGCCGTAGGCCGCGGTCAGTATCGCGGCGCGGTCCGGCCCGCCTCGGAGGGGAAGGGTGATTGGGGAGGAGGACGTGAAGGTGGAGGTGAGGGCGGGGTGGGTGAGGAGGTGGTGGAGGACTGAGCCGCCGACATAGCCGGTCGCTCCGGTCAAGAGCAGTTTTGGCGGTGAAGACGAAGAGGGCATGTTCGATCGAGGGAAGCGAAGGCGCAGGGCAGACCACTCAGAAAGACACTGAGGGGCGCTGGGTGACAGCGGGAAGCCAACATATACTCCTTTTTTAGAGTTCAAAGAGCGCGCCCTAGGGTCGCAACCGGCCGGGCGGTTGTCCAGCCGGTTGGAGGGGTTCTGTTGTGCTGTTTCCTCATCATGATGCGCTGAGGGCCAACGCGCTTCCTCTCGAGCGTCACGCTACGCCAACCGGACGACAACTCCGCGAGGATGCAGAATCCTGGCAGCCGTGGTGCTCGACTGCAGGTCCCAACAGCCTGTTCCTCGCCCAAGGCCCTAGGCACGCACGGAATAGACTCCGTGGCGTCCCGGCCCCGCCCTCATTCCTAATCCGACCCCGGCCTCCGGTCTTCGTCATAGGCGAAGCTCCACTTGCCGAGACGGCCTAGCCGTATTGGGACTGAGTTCGAAGCTAGGATCACTTCCCCCGTAGCGATGAACCAATGGCACACCCTACTCAGGAACAAAATAGCTGGCTTCCGATAATAATCACTAGTCACCTTGCCAGAGTGGTTAATGGGCTGGCCTGCTAGTTTGGGATTGCATCCTGGAGAGCCGATAGCCAGTGTCTTCGGACGCGCAGGTTCGAATCCTGTGGGTGACGTTTACTTTTGCTTTTTTGTTCATTGTGTTTTCCAGTTGATTCTTTTGTCTTTCATCTCAAGGTATCCTGCTTCCTTTTCCTAGACTCCTCCTAAATCAAGACAGCTAATGAATGTCATTGGATGCTGCGCCACGCCCATTGATCCCTCAGGGGCTAACAGCAGCTGCACAGCCACAGCGACGATTCTCCCGCAAACCCTCTTGTCGACCTGACTGTATATGTCTAAGAACGCTTTGCTTTCTCAAATACCATGAGAATTGAGTCACTAACGAAGAGCATTGTTATCCAGATAAAGGGGCTTTCTCATTTTGTTTGTTAAGTTCATCGGTCTGCTAATACATCATTTACAGCCCAATCTTGACGGCCAAGTAGTTCACGGCAACCTGAGTCGTCAGAGCCAAGATGCCTGTCGCCGGGATCTTGTCGTCATCAGAGCGTCTCTTCCAGCCAAGCTCGTAGGGGAGCCTCTCGTTCTCTGCAAGAAACTCCAAGTCAGCGAGGATCCTCTCAGGACTGCGTACAGGCTGGCATAGCGGTGAACCGCGCTCACCGAAAAAGTACTCGACCCAGGCTCTGTTGGCGTTTCCGTTGTCGTAGTTACCAAACAGGCCCAGGTACATGGCGGTCTGGCCCAGCGAATTCGTGTGCCCGTCGAGCGGCAGGTTGAACTCGGGGTTGACCTCCTCTGCGCTCTTCTGCCGCGCCACGAGCGCCCTGGCGGCGTCCTTGATGGAGATGGTCTCCGAGGGCCAGTGCGACTTGGTCTCGTCGAAGATTGTCTGGTTGAAGGACCAGTTGTCGCCGAAGAAGATGTCGGCCCGGCTGAGCGACGCGTCGTGCTCGATGAGGTCGTGCTTGTTCAGGTCGTTGAGGTGGAAGGTGTCCCTGTTGCCGGTCGACGACGCGCTGACGGCCTTGTTGCCCTGCAGCCGGAAGAAGAGCTTGGCGTCCTCGCGGAGGTTGAGCCCGGCGTGCATGCCGTCGATCAGCGCGTCGACCGAGATGTCCTTTCCGTTGCGGGCGAGGTAGCCGTGGTTGGCGAGACTGTTGAGGAGGGGGCACGGGGATCGGCCTGTGCGTGTTTTTTGTTTTGTCAGTTCACGCGCAGCGCGCGGGGGGGCCGGATGTGTTGCAGATGAGACTCACGATCACCGCTGGCCGGAGCCTGCCACTGGTGCGCCGCGTCCTGGCACAGTGCCGAGGACGCGAAGAGGGCGACGGAGAAGAGAGTGACGCGCATCGTGGACGGGAAGCGGACTGCAAAGATCAACGTTCAACGAGTGACGAGGGTACTTGGACCGAAGAGGGAGCGGGCTGGATCCTAAAGGGATGATCGACAAGACGACCTGCGCGCGCGGGGGGGGCGCGGGAGCTAGATATGCTTCTTGCTCTAATCGGCGGAGTCGACCGATCTGGACCGGGGGAAGCACTGCTGCGCGCGAGAGAGTCGGTGGCAGGAGAGGCCGGGCCACACACACACCGGGCTCCCCGAGCGTCCGCCCCACGGCGGCTGGCCGAAAGTGGCTCGGGACCCCGTATCCTCGAAATTACTTCAACTTAAATTGAGTGCCATTGTCCGACGGCTTCGCCATACAGAGGGCGCCGATTATTAATTGCTTGGGCCCCTTGACTCAGGCCTGCCCTGCCCACCTGCTGTAATAGGACGTCATGCCGGGGGGCGCCGTGCACATATATACAACGTACAGAACGGGACTCGGACCGGTCGAGGCGCCGAGGGGCTGGGGGTGTTTTTTTTCTTTTTGTCTTGTCCCTTCCGACGGGGTCTTGGAGGGTGCGCCGCCGTGGTTGGCTAAACAGTGTGTGAATGTATGCGTGTCACGGAGTTCATATGTGATTACCGCTAGTGATTAAGACGGGGTCAACGCCAAGCCGCAAGGAATTCGGACTCTGAAAGTCCGTTTTTGGAGTCTTGTTGAGCCCAGGACATCTGTGTCTTCCAGAGAGCTCGCGACTGGAGCATTCAACTGCACCGCTAATAGCCGTCGTCAGCATTGTTTGACTTGACGTGTCACGTATGTACGAAGCAAATCGGTCCGGGTGATATTGGGCGTATGTTTTTACTGTGGAAAAATGTTATCAGTTACTCGAAATTGAATAGAAACACTTCTTTTTACACTGAGAATCATTGATCCGCGGACTAACACGGAATTCGAATGTTCATAAAATGTAATACTAGAAAGGTGGAAGTTTTTGTGACTGAGGACACTAGACTATTAGGAGAATGAACAGGCGCCGTTTTTGGCAAGAAGCTGTATAAAATCCTTCGCAGGTCAACAACATTTAAGTTCCAGTTGCCCACAAAATATGAACGGTTCCACAGCCTCTACAGTTCAATTCGAATTAGATGATAATCTGCTAGGCGCCCAACAAGGTTTGCCCTTGTGGCAATGCACTTTGCGTGTTGCGTGGTACTGGTCAAGTCTTTTGCCTAGGCGACACCAACACCTACACCTCGTCAGCGATAATTCCATTACCTCAGGCATGCCCTATGTTGGAATCTGCTCTTGGAACTCGAGGGGTGTGATCACTATAGTACAAGTCACAGTTACCGGTTATGTCTATGGTCGTTGACACATTGCAAGATGATTCATGGGTGGCCGAGGGGTTACACCACTCAGTGGATAAATCATTGTAATAACCAAGAAATTATGCCCCGGAACACAACTCAGATCCCCCACTAATAATGCCTCGGAGAAAAATCTCGTTGATCACGCCTCACACACTGGCGACTCAGATGACAGAAGTCCCCCTAAATTGTACGTAGCTCCTCAAACTAGAAGCCGTGCAGATATCTATGACGTTCGGATATGTGGTGGAATGGATAGGACTAATCCTAGAATTTCTAGATCATCGTGCCTTACGCGCAACGACTTACAGCCAATCTGGTTGCCCGTTTCTGGAACTCTAATGACTGTAGGTTGGGCTGTTTGTCCAGACGACAAACTCTAACGGGCCACCAGTGAGACGAACCTGGCACCCAGTTCAAACAGAGCCAGGTACTGGCTCTGTGCGAAAAGAAGAATAGCGATTCGGCCGGGCACTAGGATGAGACTCAGCGCGTGTGGTTTTGACCTCACGCCACTGGAATCGCATGCCAGGCCTACATTAGCTCAGTCACAATACGCTGAGTTCAGCAAGAAAAAAGCCCAAATACAATTTTGCCTTGTTAGTTGGATGGCACAGTTAGGCCTTTTCATCACCAAATAACGAGAAAATTCAAGGAATAATGCATATCTTGCAGCCGAAAGTAACCCGGAAGCACCACAGGAAGCATCCACGGCAATGGTGTCGCAACTGGATAGAAAACCAACTGCATTCCTCGCCAGAGTTGTCCGTGCTTGGAGTTGACCTTGACCTGAGAGGGAAGAGTTGCACTAGGAGTTCGCGAGTGTTTCTGCAACGCAAGGCACAGAATGTTTGTCCTGTTATGCACAATGTACTGAAAAGTCAATCTGATGTCCGTAGGTGCAAGACTATAGCATTTGGAGCTATTCAATACCTGCTGCAGCATATGATAAACTGTGTAGTTGCGTTACAAAGTCTGTATCTCGTTTCAAGTTTAGATACTTGGTGGACTCTTTTAAACCGTGCACGTCTAACAGCTTCATTAAACATGACCCAAGTCAAGCGTCGCCACATCAAACCAACGCTAGCCTGCCTGCCCCATCGACGGCTCCGTTTTGGATACCGTCAACACCTAGAGGTCGTCAGTGTAGCTTGGGCCCTCCCAGTACCCCCTGTACCCCTCCTGCCAGAGTAAAGAGCGAGCCTCAAATGATAGCTCCTCCACTTCTTGCTCTGGCGTTTGGTCAACGACAGCTTCGGTGAAGTCTGTTATCAGACTTTCTTGCCAGGGACGCTCTAGCCATCCGGTGCTGTCCACTCTGTCCTCGTCCCAGAATACGTACCCGCAAGCTCTCCACGGTCTGGCTCTTTCGGCCATGAGCCCAAGGGCGTGCCCCTCTTGCGTGGGTTGTTGCGACCACTCCCAGATCCTCCGAGGGCCTTGGTCCGCCTCGTCACAACTGAACAGCCCTTCAGGAAATTCTTCAAGTCCGCTCCCGTCCATGGTTTGGTTCTGTGCCCCAGTAGAGGCGTGTATCTTCATTGAGTCGAAGAAGTGACCACCTATGTAGCATGGGTACTCGGAACCTAGAACCTGACCGATAAAATTGTACCGGTCCTGATAACTTTCGGCGACCGAGATCATCCAAATTGTTTGCAGACCGGTTGATAATATGGCTTCAGTCCACGGGTGAGCAAAGTGATTTACATATTGGACTTTCTCGTGCCCCCATTGGATATCGTGAAGGGCAATGTCATTGAAGGCTGGCGATGGTAGGGACAGTTGTTAGCTCAAACAGCGTCTAGTCAGCTAAGACAAGCCTGTGCGGTGCTTACCAGGAGCAACACGACGCCACAAGAACTCATGAATACTCACGAGCTGTTCGTTCTCCCAAGCTGAGTAGACGCGGAACAGTGTCGTCTCGGCAGCTGGGGGGTTACTATCTTCCATTACACCCGGATCAATGATGGGTAGTATGCGGCAAGTCTCGAACCGATATAAAGCTCGTTGAAGACGGAGCAACTGAGTTGTGGACGCCGAATCCTGCCCTGAGCATGGGAACCGAGACTCGAGGTTCTCTAGGTAGTCGGCTGCGAAATCTCGGGCAAGGTAATCGACAATCTGGTGAAGCCGGAGGACGGAGATGCATTTCGACAGCGTCCACTCAATCTTGAGCGACCCATTCGTGTGCTCTCGCACTAGCTTTTTTGGTCTTTCAGCCCTACTGTTCATCCAAGAATCAGGAGGCGTAGGCTCGGCGGCCCAGGCAGCTCGAAGAGCCTCGGGCAGCACGGTGGGATGGATTTGGCTGTGGATGAGGGATTCGATCAAAGGGCCAGGAAAAGAGTGAAAGGCGTCGTAGAAGGCGCGGCATGATGCTATTGCCGACAATAGACTCTGGAGATTACAAGAATGAGCGAGAATGTTTCTGAGAAGCTCTGTTGGGAATTCGGCTAGGTTCCGCATGCTGGAAGATGTGGTAGTCATTGTGAACTCGGCAACGGCGGTCGGCTGTGATGTGCAAAGAGACTTGTTCTGCGTTTGTGGCTCCCAGAATTCCAAGAGAGGGGTTCAAGGGGAACTGGATACCAAAGTGCTGGGACATCAGCTTTCAGTTGGGCATTTTGGGACATGAGTTCTCCCCCACCCCACCTCATGAGGCCAGGAGGTTAGAGGTTCGGCCGATTCGGAGTTCTCGAGCCGAGAGCCCTCAAATTGCGTGCAAGCTCGCGCCTCAGATGAGGACGTAGACGGCATAGTCTCTCGGCCAAGATAACGATAACTGGTCATACGGAGACACAGCCACACAGGCAGCAGACCGAATGGGGCAATCTACGGGAAGTCGGAAACGAGGATTGCTTCAGAAAAAAAAAAAGGCTGGTCAAAATGTGAATGCTTTGAATGTCAACGACTTCAGACTTGTCAACAAAATCCACGAACCTATCCCGTAGTGGCTATGACAGGAGGCGACAGTCAACCTGATCACCGGGGGGAAAGCTGATCATTGTTCCACCTTTCAACCTATCTGTCCAGATTTTAGTGGGACCATGTTTCTTGCAATTTACCGCATCTCAATAGGCTAATAGATAACAAGTGGGTTACGGTAGCTATAGTTATGTGCTTTACAAGTCATTTTCTTACTTATGAATCTTCAAAGGCTCAGTTAACGTGATGACTTAGTAGAACAATCGTAATAAATATATTCAATATCTCTCTAAAGCTATATAGCTAGGAATAATCCAGAATCTACATTTTATGTAAGTCAATATAACTTCAAATACCAAAAACTCTCGTTAGCAGGTTACTTTACTCAGGTACATAATAAACACTGGGTCTAGCTGACCTACTGGCTTCTTATAAACACCCCGATTAAGACAACATGGTCAACCAACACCCCCGGGCGGTCAGGTTGACGACAAGCTCCTGTACAGGACAGCATGGCAAGCGCCCAAGCTCTCAAGGATCTGAATGACACCGCGTGACCGAGCTTGCACACCGATGCCCAATTAGGGTTGACTATGAGGATGGCGATAAGTTTGAAGGATGACATTTGAATTTTCTTGTGGTTTATTTCTAAGTGAGATCGCGCTGAACCAAGTTGCGGCCGCTTGTGACTTTTGACTTGTTCGTCTAGTAATTTCATCTTCACATCACAGCCCTGCTATGTTAAAAGGAACAATTAACTCCCGTCTAACTTACCGACCGCTTGGGATACGACGAGCCTGGTGCCAAACGCCCGCCCTTCCCGTCGACACCTTGTGCTTCAACGGATGTCTCGGGCTCCCAGACCACGGACACCGTGGCTGTGGCCTCGGTAGCCCTGTACCTTGACGACTGAGAAGCTTGCTAGCAAACGCGTCACTCACAGAGTCCTGTCACTTCCACGGGACCTGCGGGACCTGAATCCCCGATCAAATTTTCTGTCGTGAATTGAAGTCTGTCCAAGACAAATGGGTGTTACCCACGTGGGCAGAGTGGGGTGTCATTGTTGACATCCAGGGTTCACTATTCTGCCACTGTCGACACATTTTGGAAAGAAGCAATTCATCCCGGACGACAACATGAGAATTGAACAAGGTAGTCTTGCCGGAGGATAGTAGAGCGTTCGAGCGTCGCAGACCGGCACATAGAGTTTATAAGTTGTTCGAGGCGGAGCTGATGTTCGCAAAGAATGGCGTTGTAAAGGGATTAGACACCGATAAAAAGCGTTTGGTTGTTGGCGATTGCGAACAAGATTCTCGCATCTTAGGAGGGCCTGGGGTGAGGTGCTTGGTGGTTTGAAAGAGGGCAATTTGGCGTTGTTTGATAAGCTGAAGTTCACAAGGGAGGATGAGAGACCCATGTCATTTTCTGCTCGCCACTTGACCGGGTTGGATCTGGTAGTGACTCTATTGCAAAAGCTATTTCAAATTCCCAACGTAGTACTCCCAGAGTCTTTGTATTTAGTACCATGCTATCTGGCAGTGTAAGGCGACTGCAACTTCCCAAAACTCTATGAGGGTGTTTGACGTTGAAGAGTACTGAAACTAGACGGCAGTAGGCCGTGGCGACATCCACATAACAAGTATGACATCCAGCCAGCGGAGAAGCATTCACCAGTCTTGAATAGTGAAAGTGTAGCCGTCGAGAGCGTCGATGTCGAAGTCAGCGGTGGCTGAGTTATTGGCGACGTCGAGAGTTCCAGTCGCGACACACCTTCCAGCGCCACCCAAGCGTCGGCGTGCGGAAATAGACCGTCGGATGGAACCGCCTGGTGGAAAACGTGCAAGCGGATTAAGCCGCAATCTGAAATGTCCACGAGCTACACCTGCATTCCTGGTGGTATAAGCCTGATACTCGAGGTCTCCATCATTACCAGGCGCAGTAGTCCAACCAGAAGGACGAGGCCTGGAGGCGGCCTGGATGTTGAAGTTGTTGTTCATGTTGACTTCATGCTCGAAGACATTCCGCGGCGCATTGAAGCACAGATCGAAGATGGAAGCCTGATGGGCCTCTAAGTTGCCAGGAGTTTCTTCAACGCTCCCATTGGACACGTCGACGTCGGAGGTAGGTCGGCTGCTAGTGAGAAGACCGGAGGCTATGGAGGCGATGGCGGCTAGGAAAGTGACGGCACTTGTAGGATACATGATTGACTTCGAAGTAGCGGAGATGGATCGTGAAAATGCGAGTTCAAATTAATGAATAGATAACTATCCAAGCCAATTGATGAAGTTTTTAGCGAAGATGAATCAGGAGGAAAGCTGAAATCTATAAGTAGTACTTACAACTTGAGGACTCGTGATTGCTTACGAGTTAGCTTCTGCTAGGCATGACTACTTATTACGAAATTCAATGACGCATCAGCCGGCCCGTATTGCTGTAAAACTTATATTATATCGAAGCTTCCAATATTATCTCGAAACCCTCATCATTCTTCTGGCAGTTTTCGTAATGTTGCTGCACAATAGGCCTCATCTAGTTCTAGACTCTTCTCTGATGGCTTCCCCGCCAGGTTTGGAACTTAAGATAGCACCCTGAATGTGCATGTGACATGCGAAAGTAGGATTTCCCAGCTATGAGGAGGGATACATGTTAAACCTGCATAATGTTGACCCTATATGTGGTGATGTTAGTATGCCAGTATGAGAGATGAAGGTCCTCTGCCATGTATAGAAGACTCTAGCAGAGTAAGCGAACCTCCCTCGCACCGACATCCATCTCTTCAAATTCGGAGCCGGAATCCCTCCGGTCATCACAATCACCGAGCACTCCGACCCAATGACGAAGTGCTAGGAGAACTTGGTTATCGCAGTCGATTGTTGTTTAATTTATCTAAACAGGAGCGGAAATATATAGGACATAGGCTAGTTACCATGGACTAAATACAGTTAGCAAAGAGTCACAGACGATGATCAGTAGCTGGTCTGACACAAGTACGAGTCAAGCCGGCGCCACTTCACTAGAAGAGGACTGCTATGAACCTGAGGCACGCATTTTTTGAAGTCCGCATATTAGTAGCAGCCACCAAATTCAAACCCCTTATATATAGATAGGGGTGCCAAGTGCCAGCCTTTTGCATACGTCTGATGAGAGAAGCTGACACTTGGCATCTGCACATAGCCAAAAAAAATCGCAAGGTGTTGTCAATTTACATAGTGTGCCAAATTTGAGCTTATTACATCTTTCATAACGCAGTACGGTTGTATACCGTCAAGATATAGCAAGGAAACCGCATTAGGAGACGCACCAAGCACGGCGGTTTTGTCATCACCTGATCATAGTCAACAGCGATTGAAATTCCAGCAACATGATCATCAACACCTGAACCTGCCCACAACACCAATGAGCCATTAGCTAATATAACTCCTTTGTAGTAATTGCTAACGCTTCTCAAAGGACACCAGGCTTACGAGTCTGTTGATGCAATTGTCATGTATGAGAAAAATAGTGTTTTGGGGACCACGAGGTAACGGAGGACGATATTGCCGAACTACTGTGGAGTAGTCAATCATGGTTGCTAGAAAGTATTAGGGCGACTTTATCATACTTTTAGCTAGTCTAGGTAAAAAATAGTTTCCTGTCATTGATTTGCAAAGTCTTGTCTTCTACGTAATCATCAGCGAACCTTATTTTGATCACAGAGTAAAGGAATCTCTTGGGAAGAACTTGGCCTTATTTTTTACAGGACCTACCATCGAATTCAGATTAAGTGATGGCGTACGAACACGAGAGCTGTCTGTAAAAAGCCCTACTCTACCAAGAGGAGGTAAATTTGCCTTGAGAAAGTTATTGGTATTATGGCAAGCTTCCTTTGCTTAGTGTCTCACAGCACCCATCAGTTATTATATAAACCCTTACATACCCAACTCATCCACCCAAATGTTATTCCTATCTCCAAACAATTCTTTGTTCTGACCAGTTCAATTAGCCAACATCGTCGAGGGCACATTCGCTCCAACAGCTTAAACATGCGTCTCAACATTGCCAGCTTCGCTATCTTCGCGTTTGTATGCCATAGCTCTTGTTGGGCATCAGACTAACTGGCTTCAGCGGCCTCGGTATGGCAGACAACCATGATTACTGCGCATGCCAGAGTGGAACTGATCAATCCATCCACGAGTCTGCTACTCAGCAAGTCTTGGACAACAACAAAGCTTATTTTGCCTGGGGTATAAATCCTTCACGAAACGCGACGTTGATGAATTCTAACAAACATGTTGTAGGTCAGGAACAGGGCGATATCTGGTTAGGGGCTTCTCGTGGCCCAGGGCCTCGCTTTGGAGGCGCCTTTGTAAGAGTACCGCTCTACGGAAATTTAACATTTAGCCTGACTTTTACATAGCTTGCCCGCCTTGGGAGTGATAAGATTAGCGGCGAACACATGTATGATGAGTGCATCGAGTATGGAGGCAGCGATAGTATCTGCTTTAATTGCAGGAGATTTGAGAAGGTTGGGGACGCGTTGAACAGACGGTGCATTGAAACTTGATGGGGGCGGTCCATTGAGATTCTCGTGCCAGGGATTCTCAATCACACTAAAGTTCCTAGATATCTCAACTATTACGAGCAATTTTATTGAATTGGACTATGATTAGAGCGTGATATCGTTGCGTGGGCTTCCTTCTCGACCTAAGGCGCAGGAGGTGATGTGGTGGCTTATGCCTCCCTTTTGCTTGCATACTCTCGGCACAGAATAAAAACATCAGTTTTGGAGTAAAGCAACCAAAAAAAATCTTAACGTAACATATAATTTTTTCAAACATTAAGTTTATTGTCCTCATTTGTGAATAAATTACCTTATCAACGCCAGCGGACCCAATGGTTGTATCCGCCCAAGCACAACCATGTTCTATGAACCAATAAGAACATGTTCATACGACTCTCACCTCTCTAGGAGGCTTTTGATGAGTTTAAAGTAACAAGTGCTCGAGGTTAACAACATTAGGCATGAATACCATTCACGCCTGCTGTAGAAAAGCAAGAACCGACAGAGGGTATCACCGATGATTAACACGTCGCTGATGTCACCAACCTATCTAGAGAAGCCTGTCATTCTTGAGTGTCTCCAGACCCTGCTGCGGTAGGTGTGTGGCTACAAAACATTTGTTGGGAGATTTGAGAATTCCCATTCATTAATCTCATAGGGGTGTGCACAAACAACCTGGTTTCAAAACGGCAACGCCACATTTTCTACCTGCCAGACCACAATTAACAAGAGATCAAAGAAACCTTTATGATACGAAACGACTTGATCTCCTTGCCCAGTAGTCTCCAGCATCTTTTCCTTCGTGCCGTCGCCGACGCTGTTTTCGAAAGCCACCGTGTCAACTGTTCCAGCCTCCTATGAAGCCCTACAAAAGCAAGTTCAAAAGCCAAGCATTACAGACGGTGCAGATCTTCCAAGAGAGAATGCAGAACGAAACTGCCATAATGCGAAAAAAAATTACCAGAACATAACTCTGATGAAGGGTACCCTGGAGAGGCTTGCAGGTAAGCGTGGATAGATCATTGGCGTTTTATGTCCAAAATCATTGTAGACGTCCGAGAAGAAATCTTGCTCTTTAGGTGTCCAGAACTTTAGTCCAGAACTTTACTTCTCCAAAGCAAGGTTATACAATGGTGTATAAACGTGGGCGTGCTGACAAGGAATCACCTTATCATCAAGGATTCTTGGTAAGGGAACTGTGGCATCAGCTAGAGAGGGAACTTATCACAATGACGATTTCAATTGACAACGCTGGCCAAATGTCTACCAATATCGGAAAAAGCAGGGCCACATTAATATGTGCCACCGCCCAGGCAAACCGTTCATGATAGCAAAGGGGTCGATCTTATCACCATGAGGCGCGACCAAGATGACAAGTAAAAGTTGCTAGGTCGTCGAGACAATCACGGCCCACCGGTTTAAAATCGGGAGATTCGCTCCAGAGCCGCAACGAGCGGATGCCACCCCCCAATGAGACACATGTCTAAAGTCCGATGGTGATGACGACTTTGGCCATACCCCTGATCCTCCCAGACGGACCAAACCCCTGTCGGATTGAAGGGTCTTGCGGTGTAAGGTGGCTTACATGGGTATTTGCCTTGGCCAGAACATCGCATCACCAACCAAGAACTTTAGCGGCCAAGGGAACATGACGTCATGCGACCTGTCCGCCACAGCGAGACTGTCATCGGATGAGCTCAACTAACAAATGACGCGAAGAAGAGACCGTCTGGGTGCATTCTTGTTTGAACTCGACAAGGTTCAAATAGAACACGGTTGATGTCTGCAACTTGCCTATAATATCAACCCATTTCCTTCTCTGTCCAGAAGACCCGACCCATTAATAGGACTACGATCGGTTTCATCCGAACACGATTTCTGTACATTGATCGCGCAAGGATCATCCCCACAAACTTTGACCTTATTTTATATCAGACGACAACTTGCAAATCTGTCTATCGCAAAATGAGACAAACAAGTCGCGTATTCCTAGCTTCCCTGGCTGCGTCTACACTCTACACCACAGCCTGCGCGCAGTCTGACCTCCCTTCAAAACGTGGCCTGGCATATCAAGGCGACGACCACGAAGCCGACAAACAACTTCTCACATCCGAAAACTCTCTAATCAGCTGGTACTACACATGGTCAACATGGCCGGCTCAGGGCCTGAACAGCTCCGTCACTTTCCTCCCCTTGGTCCACGGCGTTGATGACGCGTCAGACTCCGAGCTCACGTCACGTCTGAACCGTCTCCCCGACTCATCAACCCACCTCTTGACCTTCAACGAGCCAGACGGCACCACCTCCTCCGGCGGCAGCAACATCGACCCAGAAGACGCCGCCAAGGCCTACATCGAGCACATTGTTCCACTCCGCGACTCCGACTCCCGCAGTTGGAACATCAGCCACCCGGTAGTGACCGGATCTCCGCAGGGCCTTGACTGGCTGCGCCGCTTCAACGAGTCGTGCTACGAAATAGACGACAATGGCTGCCCGACAGACTTCGTCGCCGTGCACTGGTACGGCGATGCTACGGGCCTCAGGAACCACCTAGGCGCGCTCCAGGAGTTTTACAACTCCACCTCGCCGGACCTCAAGTATTGGATCACGGAGATGGCGCTTCCCCAGCAGGACTCCGAAGCCACGCTGGCGATGATGAATGAGAGTCTGACGTACCTGGACAGTGCGGACTATGTCGAGGGATACGCGTGGTTCGGCGCTTTCCGCAAGCACGAGGCCAACGAGTGGACCGGCGATGAGGTTTCGTTGTTTGACAAGAATGGTGGCCTAACAGACCTCGGTGCCTTGTATCTGGGAGGCGAAGAACAGGGTTTCGAGAAGGGTCAGAAGGGCAGCTTTGCCAGCTCACTGTCTCCTGCGCGACTGATGTTGTGGACATCTATCGTGGCTGCCATCGCGATAGTGTGGTAAGCTCAGCCGTTTGAATGGCCACACGAGAAAAATATCTCGGAAAATTGGGACAAGCAGGGCAGCAGTGTCAGTTATTTTTTCTCTTATGAATGTGCTGGTCACATTGAACGATTTGGGTGTAAACGATTATGATACCATATGAAACCTCTTTTGTTAAGTAGCTACGCATCACAGCGTTTGACAGAATTTCAAAGCAGAACGCATACCAAAGAAATTTTGTGTCAGCACTCTGAAAGACGTACCGTACATAACGTATGTGCTGGAGCGTGGCCTGCAGAAGGGCCTCGCTCTCGACTTTGAGCTTTCGAATGTCGTCGTTCGCATTCCAGGCCCAGCGGATGTAATCGCCCCAAAGCACACCGAGTTTGGCCGATAAGTCGACCAAGGCGATGACGTTGGCGACGATGCCAAGGACCTCCATTTTTGCAATCAAAAGTGGAAGTGGGCGATGCGCGGCTTGGATTCGGGCAGGTTCTGATATGCCAAAGTCAAGTGAGGATTAGTTGAGCATTAAAAATGGGGTTACTTCATAACACAGACATCAATAAATGAGACAGAGGGCCGTAACGTATGTCCTTTACCCGGCGAAAGTAGTCTCACAGTAACTTTCTGCAGGAAGCCTCTTACAGTTCTGTCGTCACTCACTGAGCCATCCTCATGGCCCTGCAGGAATCAACGGGGTTCCCTGCGAATCTGCAAGTATGGCCCGCAATGCTCCGGCTCGGTCGTCTGAGGTCTTAGTGGCGTTTCAGATCAGTAGCCAGT
Organism: Colletotrichum chlorophyti; assembly: GCA_001937105.1. Taxonomy (NCBI): domain Eukaryota; kingdom Fungi; phylum Ascomycota; class Sordariomycetes; order Glomerellales; family Glomerellaceae; genus Colletotrichum; species Colletotrichum chlorophyti. The sequence continues at coordinate 464,967 of MPGH01000132.1, read as the reverse complement.
AATATTCTTGGGATGGCGATCCGATACGGCCTCGTGGTCGACATCTAATAGCGGATCACGGAGGGCCGCCACAGAGCAGTCGTCAAAGAGTTATATTGCGGTAGAACAAGATTTTCAAGTTACTTCCGGCCTGTGACGTTGAACAATTGCTGGCAACAGCGCTGTCATCGGGCAATTAATTCAAGTCATGCTCATGACAACAAAGTACCATGACACACGGGACTTGGCGGATGCACAGATAATCCGGTGCCTCATTAAGGTAAATGTGATCAAAATTAGAAGACGGTATAGTGCAGCCGATTTTGTGCTCTAGTCTAACCAAGGGTCTCCGGAGCGCGCAAAGCTCAACTCATCCTATCGCCTACTGTCGAGGTGGTTGCAAACAAAGTGACGCAAGACGCCTTGCCCAAACCTGTCAATGACTCCTCCCAGTTCCATGAAACGCCCCCGAAAATGGTGCAAAAGTCTTCCTCTCTTAACCCTCAAATAGTCACCATCCCAAGATGTTGAACCAGCTCTTGCGAGGGTCCTCGACGGCGCCGTCGAAGACTCTTTGACGAACAGCTTCGCTCTTTGGGTTCTTGTACTTGGCGAAGAAGCGGTCCATGGTCGCGGACTCGGTCTTCAGTTGGGAGCGGACGTTCATGCCGACGGCGGAGACTGCGAGACAGATGCTGTTAGTTTGACTATTGCAACTCGCACGGTCGATGTTGGTTTGGAATACTTACCGATGCCGACGGTGATGACAGCAGGGAGAAACCGGGCCAGAGCCGGGGTTGTGGCGGGAATTCTGACTGGTTGGTTGACCATTTTGAAGTTTGGTTTGGTGGTTTGTTGTGGTTGTGATTATGTTGGTGTAATTGAGATCCGAGTCGCAAGTGGATGGACTGGTAGTGTGGCGATCGAAACACTGTAGGGTTCGAGAATTGGGATTGGAAATGCTTTGTGTGGTCGATGTGGACTGGAGTGCATCTAAGATCGTGTTCCCATACCGCAGCCATTGAAGGCATTTATAAAATCGGCGTCATCTGCTTCTCCCGAGCGTGGTGTGGTTGACTCGATCATTCTTCACTCTGTTGTCTGTTGATAGTTCGAGGGTGGTGCGGTATCTGGTCGGATGTGGTGGGGTGGTGGTGTGATTGCATCCCGATGGCGCGGTCAGTCGCTTGCTGGAGGGTTTTCCCCTCTACAACTGTCAGAAATGGTCTGGAGAAGGCCACAACCCCCTGTCTGGTAAGGCTCCTTTGGTTCGTGTGGGGGATAGGATCTGGGCCGAACTCGTTCACTCGGACGCTATCCCCTGTTGGTCAGCACATGGCTGGAAGGATTCCATGATAGGAATCTTCTGGGTGCTGTGTCCGCCCAGCAGCAGGCCCAGCGTGACCCTGGGTGGTCGAACGATTTCCTTCCGGCCAAGTTCGTAAGCATGTGTTGCTATTCGCTGGGGTCTGCGGCGCAGCAGAGCTCAACTCCTAGAACGGGCGATCCAGTCTCTCGGGAGATGGCGCGTTGAACTATGTTGGAGCGAACGCATACAAGGATGGAATCATGGACGCCGCCGACAACGAGTTTGATCTGGAAAAGTGAACAACGTCATTCACGACGCCTGCCCTGATTCCCGTGCCTTGACCGCGAAAGTTTGCATGGTTTGGCTTTCTAGTAACTTTGGATATTCTGACGTTATTCGGAACGGCACCTGTGCTGCGACAATTGCCAAACGGAACAAAACGGGGGCACTGAATCGGGGAGCCCGATCAGCAGATTGTCGGCCCTTGCCGCTCTCAAAATTCGGCCCCCAAAGTCTTATGATCACGTCCCGCAAGCTATTGACATGTAGTCACGAGGTATCTTCCTTTTGCCAGTTCTTGCTCGGTCGAAGAGATGCGAAGAGAAATATTGTGCTCTGGCGCCTCTCATTCCGTCCGACTTTGAATCCCTGATCGTCTTTGGTAAAACGGTTAACTAGTGACGGTCGCCCTTCGTCCTGTGTCTTTCAGAGATGAACTGGAGGTGATCTAGAATGATTTCTAAAAGACCTAGGTACCCTGCCGAGGACCTTGATCAAGTGAATCGTACGTTTTGGTCATCTGCATCGCTTGCAATGATTCCTTCGCAATTAAGCAACCATTCAACACTTGGAATGGGTTAGCGACCCAGGAAGCGTCTATCAGAACAGTAAAAATTTCAGTCATCGAAGAAGAAAACCAGAGCTTAGCAGGACTAAACAAAACCGATGCCTGCACACGGAACTAAACATGAAACTTGGCACTTGCAGGAACAGTTCATCTGATGTGTGCTAATTGCTGAAGATTGTGGAACTTTCCCCGAAACAAAGCTCCGATATTCTAGATCGGCTAACAGCCGAGGGGATGAAACATTACGATGGCCCAGTGTTGCAAGGGCGCTATTCTGCGCTCATACTGCATCATGATGTCTCACATTGTCATGTCGACGGCAGTATGGGTGCAGCATTGGGGGAAAACAGTATCAACGAGCATAAAATCCACGCTATCCCTTCTTTCATGAAAATTGTAGTATAGCCTCTTGGTTTCATTTGAAAAAAAAAACCATGTTCCATCGAACTGACGATGCCAGCTCATGGTGCTAACTAGCATGCAAGGAGAGAAAAGGTGAGAATTACAGGACTGAGCGAGTCTCAATCCAAGGCCACTCATACAAAATTCTACTCAAACTTTCTTGTCGACGGTAGACTCCCCGATGGTCTCTTCGGCGCCCATGACCAGCTTCTCCGTCCTCCGAGCAACCTCCTCCGTCAACCTGACCTCGTTACCGTCAAGAATGACAGCGGTCTCCTCCAAGCTCATCTTTCCAGTCTCGACAAACAGGAAGTAGACCACCACCGCCTCGAATGCCAGCCAGACATCGTATGTGATGTAGTACTTCCACTTGGAATTGGTCACGCCGATCGGGTTGGCATACTGGTTGAAAATGAGCGCCAGAGCTACGAAGAGATTGTACAAGACCAGTCCCTTGGCACGCAGGTTGAAGGGCAGGATCTCGACGACGTAGGTCACCTGCAGCGCGCCCCATCCCACGGTGAAGGTGACGTTGTACAGGAAGATCATGGCCAAGACGGCCTTTGCCAGAGCAGGCGATCCGGTGCCGGTAAGGTCCGTTTGCTTCTCGTAAGTTGCCTGGATGGCTGTCCATATGACGTAGCAGATCAGTGAGCCGATGGTCGAAGCGAGGAACATGGTGCGGCGACGGAAGCGGTTGACCAGGACGGAAGCGAGGAGACCCCAGATGAGACCCCAGAGAGTGATCAGGGCGTTGATGAGGGTTTGCGTGTCTTCGGAAGTGTATCCGATCGAATCGAGAATCAGAGTGAGATAGTAGCTGATGAGACCATTGCCTGTTTGACCGAGTTAGGGGGAAGTTCTTGGGAGAGGTGGGGGAGCTCTCTCGGTTGAGGACGTACCGGACCACTGTGAAAAGAATCCAACGCAGAGGATGATCAAGAACCGCTTTCGGTTCCCTGGTGTTTGAAAGAAGGACAGGTAAGATGTGGTGCGAGAAGCCTCAGCCTCCAGTCTCAACGCCGTCCTGATCTCTTCCATTTCCAAGGGCACCACCAGATCTGAAGGATCACCGTTTGCATGGTACTTGATGATCAGCGCCTCGGCCTCGGCATCTCTCTCCTTGGAAATCAGCCATCTCGGTGACTCCTCGATGAAGAAACAGAGTCCGAGCTGTACGAAGCTCGACACACCCTGAAGGATGGAGGGGATCCTCCACGCCCATGTGTTGCCGATGCGAAAGGTGCCAAAGGTGATCCACGCCGCGCTGAGGGCGCCCAGGCCCCAGAGGGAGTTGTAGATGCTGACGAGGGGCGCGCGCTGCGACGGGTACGCCAGCTCCATGATCATCAAGGGGGCGGCGGTGATGTTGAGCGCCAGGCCGAAACCGAGGACGCCGCGGGCTGCGATGAACATCGCCACGTTCTGGGCGGCTCCCTGCAGCGCGACGCCGATGAGGAGGATCGAGGCGCTGAAGAGGAGCGCGGGCTTGCGGCCGAAGCGGTCGCAGAACCAGGCGCAGAAAGGGAGGGCGACGAGCTGGCCGACGTTCTGGATGGCATTGAGGCTACCTCACGTCAGTTTACGGCGACTCCCCCGATCGCCGGATGATTCTTACAGTCCCAGTTCCTGAGCGTCGGGGTCGTTGAAGGATTTCTTCCACGTGTCCAACGACTGCAGGCCATTCATCATCGATCCATCGTAACCGGTTGCGTAACTCGACACCAAGGACAGCGCGAGAATGCAGTTCAGCTTGATGATTCCCGGGTTCGAAAGCCACTTGAATGCGCCCCTTTTGCTGGCGATGGCTGCGTCGACAGTGACAGGAATGCCCGCGGGCTCCGTTGTTGTTGCCGTAGCTTCTTTCGACATGGCTTCGGTTCGGTCGAAGGAAAAAGACGACCCAGAGGAGCTCCTTAGTGTCGAGTGGCAGGGGAATAGCCCTGTTAATTAATATTTACCGGACCCGTGCTGATAACCTCGCGAGTCGATCGTATCCGGCTCGGGTACGGCGTCGACATGCGTGTCACCATGCCCGGCCATCATCCGGACCGGCGATGGTAGGATTCATTGAGCTAGGGATCGTTGAGCCAGCTCGGTTAGTCTCGACCGATAGATACGCAGCGTGGTCAGGAGATACCAGTGGGGGCCGGTAGAAGACGATGGAGTCCCAGCGCCTGTTCGGTTCCGATGCCTGGCCTCACTCGGCGGGGAGCTTTCCGAAAGAGGCATCGCGGGCGATATGCCATGCGTAACATGACCTCCGATGCGGAGATATTGTCCGCTTTTCAATCGATAAGAGAAGATATGGCGGATGAGGGCATGATCCGCATGTCACCAAGGCTGAATGCTTATCCCCGGCCTGCTATGGTGCCACCCTCAACACGAGCGAGTGGCTCCCCCCGCAAACTGCTTAATCAACCCCGCTCGAGCTCACCTTGCTAGCGCGCGTGATGGCCGTGGCAACTTGGGGTATGTAACCATGCCCGGGGTACGGGCTTCGTCCACCGGACCCGGTCCGGTTCGGACCGGGCTGTACAAACAAGACGAGAACAGATGATTGGCGGATCTTTAGAAATCTCCTTGGTGAAGCACGTTAGTAGTCTGTATAGCGAGCGTCTCGCTAGGGAGCTTCAAATCTCTGGGCCAGTCAAAGCAACCCTAGAAATGCTCTCGTGCTCTTGCTCCACCACGTCCATTACGTCTTTATGGAGACTGGACGATGGCATCGATATCCACTCGAAACCTGGGAGACTCGATCGTATAAGATGGCAGTTAGCAGCGGCGGGGGCAGCCGTGCTCTCCTCTTCAAGACTCGTTGTCTATCGGTTCGGCATTCTACCCATCCAAGATGCATCTTAAGCTGGCAATAGCGTCACTTCTCACTTCCGGCGCCACGTTGGGGGCTTCCGCCGCCAGCAAGCCCAAGCTGTCAGCCAGTGTGTATATCAGACTGTGGAAGAGTAATGCTCTCATAGCTAACATACTATTCAGATGCCCAGGCCCTCTTCAACTACTCCATGGGCATACAAGATTCCAGATGGGACGATTCGTACAAACTCGTTTGGTACTCAGACAGCGGTCCGTGGTCGATCAGGTTCACGGCTTGGTATACGGCAGGTCTGCTTCATCGTAACGAAGGCAAAGATGTGGAGAACGCCAAAGCCGCTATTGAGAACATGTAAGTAACCGTGTGATACGCTACCTGCCTTCAGAGACTGACTCAAGTTACCTACGTAGCCTGGCTAGCCAGATGACCTCGGACTACGAGTCTGCTTGGTATGGCACGTACAAGTTGTCTCCCGATCAGCCAGACCCGACTCCGGACTCTGAGCTCTTTCCACCCAAGATCTACGTGAGTAAGGCCCTTGAATCATAAGTACGTCAATTAAAAAAAATCATTCCCCAGGACACGTATGATCCTAACTGGAGAGAATTTATCGGGTAAGATCAGACCCTTTGCAAGTGAGCTGCAGGACAGACGCTAACACGGCATCAGGACCCAACTCGTCCAGAACGTCGAGTTGTACTCCGACCTCCTCGGCCCGGACTTGGTCAAGAAAATCGAGGACTCGCTCGAAATCGCAGCCGTCGGCGCCATGAGACGCAACGGAAGCTACCCGGAAGGCGACAACCTCATCTTGGGCTACTCCAACCCGGGCCTCATGCGCGCTCTCGCCGTTGGCTGGATCGGCGCGCGCCGGAACAACGCGACCTTTATCGACTTCGCCAACACTCAGGGCTCCCAGCTCCTCGAGTTGTTTAAGTACAACGGCTCCAACACCCTCGGCGAGTACAACGCGCCGAACTACTACGGCATGGACATATGGGCTCTGGCCGCCAACATCGCCTACGGGCCCCGCAACGCCACCCTGACGAAGAACGCCGAGTTCATTCTGGCAAAGCTGTGGGACGACATTGCGGAGCATTACAACCCTTACCTGGGCAACATGGTGGGGCCATACGACCGCGCTTACACGAGGGACATGACCGAGTACTCGGCCATTCTTCCGCTGTACTGGTGGGCCATGTTCGGCCACGAGTACGGCCCTCAGCCGCCCAAGGGGGAGAGCGACTTGATGTACGACGCGTCGCAGGGCCCGGCCATCTCCTTGGTTGCCGGCACCGTCGCCAGGTTCATCTCCAACAGCACTGCGGCGGCGCTCAAGGCAAAGGGGCCATGGACCGGCTCCCGCAGCATCAGCCGCGTCATCAAGGAGGAGCTGAAGACCGACACGGTCCGCAGGACCACGGCGTGGGTCAGCGCGCCGCTCATGATCGGAGGCGTGCAGCAGGCGGAGACGGTGAACCGCGGCAACCAGTTCGTTCCGGCCATCGTGCACTGGGCTTCCGACCCGGCGCATAAGCCATACCCTTACAACGGCTTCTTCCTGCTGTACCCGTCCGCCTCCACCCTCAAGGCCATCGCCGGCGAGAACTCGCTCAGCGTGTCGTATCCCAACAAGACGCAGGAGGGTTCCGACATCTTCACCTTTGCACTGTCCGGCATCCCCCCTTCCTGGACGCTAGGCGGCAAGACTATCACCGGTCTGGAGGAGCTGCCCTGCTTGAACGTGACGGTCTCTGCGCCGGGATTGGAGAAGTTGCCGGTGTCTTACGGCCAGTCGCTAAGGAACCACTTGTTCTACAACGTTTCGTATGCGGTACCGGCGGATTTCGAGGGCGTTCCGCAGGTGAACCTAACGATGGAGTATATCTGTGAGATTTAGCAGTGTCGGGGCATGTATTACATCTCAACCCTGTTTATTTCGCGTTCAAATGAGTTTCTGTTCCACAGACATATCCTGTNGTGTTTCTCTCTCTCTCTCTCTCTCTCTCTCTCTCTCTCTCTCTCTCTCTCTCTCTCTCTCTCTTTCTCTATTTCTCTATTTTGGGAGTCTTCTCAATGCCTGCGTTCTGTCTGCGTCCTGCCTGAGTCCACACATCACACAGTCAGATTGAATTTTGCAAATGCAGACAGGGTTACAGGGTGCTTTAAGGTTTGAACGCGTCGAGCTTTGTTGCACTGGCTCTAGGTGATTCGTCTCTTGTTCGAAAGTAAGCCGAACGCAATTGAGCCTCAAGACCAGGTTACACGCCAAACCAGACCTCCCACGCTTAGCTGCGAGCGACAAGATTGTTCGGCGCGTGCGTGTAACGTCGAGCGCGGACAGAATGAAGGGTTGCCGCGATTGATTGGATTTTTCCCGGCTTCACCGCCTCGTATCGAGCCCTATATTAGTCTCGTCCTTTCATGTCCGTTGAAATTTGCCTTTTGCGACCCTGGCCAGGGCCCCCGGTAGGTTTCAGATTGAGTAAGTCGACCTCAACTCCGGCCTGACTCTTTGCTGCGTCTTCGAGCTGGATGGAAGATCGCGAATGTTCTCGACGCGATACTCGTGCGTGGCGACAAGAGAACTGGGTATCGCGGCGTTCTGTCAGACATACATCAACTCAGCTCAGCCGTCAAGCATATCCGCCACCCGCATGTCGCTTACACGGCACCTCTCTGCCGACTGAAGGATCTGCGCACACTACCACGTTCGGCACCCGAGGGAGAGACACGGCGTCCTGACCGGGGGGCCTTGCTCCACTAAATCGTCTCAGTTCGGCCACTTACTCATATTATTCTCCCTCAAGAGAGAAAAAGCTCAGACTCCCTCGTGTCTCAAAGGAGCTTTCCCCTGAGACCAAACCGTGGGACCTCTCCTCCTCTCCCCACAGAGAATAGCGCGCCCCTCCGACCCTTCCGATTACCGTGGCTAATTTCCACCTTGGGGTGCGTTCCGCGGCGAGCATTTTCCGTGAGGGCAGTGCCTAAATTAATCCAAACACGTCGCCATAATTCACTTGTTTTCCCCCCTAGAGAAACCGGCGTGTTTTGTTCGAAGCATTTCGTCGCTAGGCCGCACCGTTCATGAGGTAAAATATCAGATCTCGACGTCCGATTCACGCAGCAGACTGTGTGGGCGAGAGAGAGACAGAGAGGGAAACAGAGAGGGGCATCGACTCGGCCAAGAGTGAGAGACGGAGAGAGGAGATCCGATGGGCGCTGGCGACGGCCCCCGATTGGGGGATCGCCCATTCAGGGACAGGGACGACGACGCGCCGCGCAAGAGCGTGGACGAGGAGGCTCAGCGACTTTTCCATGACGATGAAGAGTACGAGCTCGAGGATAGCCGGTCCAGCACGGCATCGTCGATATCGCAGCAGAAGTTCCCTCACAAGCCCAAGCCGCACTGGATCGCCGGGCCCCAACCGCCAAGGACGCATACCATCCGGCCCATCTTGCCGTTTATCCAGGAAGCCCCTCCGCGTCTCTTGGACCTCGTCTGCCCGACGCCGCGTCGCAAGGCCGGCCTCGTCGCCGTCTTTTTGACACTGTGGGCCATCGCCTTTTCGATCCCTCTTACCTCATCTCGCGCTATCAAGGATAGCTATGGCCAGGATGTCCTCAGTCTGGATTGTTCCGACGCCCTGTGGCAGTTCAAAAACAAGTGCGGCCTTGATGGCGCCGACTGCCGCCCCTTCACCAACTCGTCCTTCTCCTTCAAGTGCCCGGCGAACTGCATGGCCCACAAACTCTTGAACCCTCACGCCGTCGGACCGCAGGAAATCGTCTACAAGCCCCTCGTGGTTGGCGACTCGATCTATCGCGGCGACTCCATGATCTGCGCTTCCGCCATTCACGCCGGCATCGTCACCGACCTGAGCGGAGGATGCGGGCGCCTCCATCGCCTTGGGCAGCATGAGAGGTTCAACAGCTCGACCAAGAACGGTGTCGAGACAGTCTCGTTTGATTCCTACTTCCCGCTATCGTACAATTTTACCGCAGACCCTTCACTGCAGTGCGGCAAGCGGGATCCCCGGCAGGTCCTCCTCCCCATCTCGATGCTCTTTACGTCCGTCTTCTCAATCTTCACGACGTCGCCTGCTTGGCAATTCTTTGTCAGCTTCATCGGCATCTTCGCCCATGTCAGCTTCGCCTCCGACCCCCCCACGGCGTCCAGGCACGTGGCGTCAGTGCTACCCGACCGCATCTCAATGTTTACAGGGCGCCTGCTACCGGCGGCGTTCTGCGCCGTCGTGCTCTTCTGGACCTCGGTTCGACGTACCCTCACGGGCTTGACGGCGCAGTTCGAGAAGACTGCTTTGTGGCTGGGGGGTTTCTGGTTCGGCGCCTTGTCGAACTACACGTTCGGATGGATGCCGATTCAGCGTCTGACGGCCCACGACATCGAACAGCAGCCCGGCGCCAAGACAGCACTGGGTGTCATCGTCACTATTCTTGCCATCGTCATGGCCAAACAGGTTTATTTCTTCTGGCTAGAGGGTAGACTTCCTCGCTTCCTCGCCCTGTACGGGCTTTTCCTCATCGGCATCATCATAGGCCTCTCGATTCCCGGCGTCGACCTCCGCGTCCATCACTACATCATGGCGTTTCTCCTGCTTCCCGGTACCAGCATGCAGACGCGGAGCTCCTTATTTTACCAAGGCATGCTTCTGGGGCTGTTCGTAAACGGCATCGCGCGCTGGGGTTTCGACTCTATCCTCCAGACGCCGGACGATCTTCGCGAGGACGGTGCCTTCAACTCGCTGCTGCCCCAGATCGCGGAGCCCATCATCGCGACCAACACCTTCGAGCCCAGCATATCCTTCAGCTGGCTGATGCCGCCCAACACCGCCGAATTTGACGGCATCAGCGCCCTTGTCAACGATGTTGAGCGGTTCCGGTACTACTTTGCAGACGGCCCCGACGACAACAATTTCATCTGGTTGAGGAAGGCGAAGATGGCCCTTCCCGAGTATTTTAGATTTGCATACATGAAGGATGGCGTCACACTAGACTACACGAAGGCCGGGACCTGGTTCGCGAACGGATCGTGGGCGATGCCTCCACCGTAAGCTAGTTGGTCGTACCGGCGGGGAGTTACTATAAAGCGCGGCGTTAGACAGTGGGTTTTATTATTTCCTTTTTTTCATAGCGAGCATATTCACACCAGCGTAGTTAATACCATGATTTGAGCTCTACGGTAGATGGATTCTTTGTTGTGCGGAAAGTTTTGCAATGCGGTAAATATGCTCGCACACGCAGCTTTAGAATATTGAACGCGAACGTACAGTTTAATCCAGATCTGGTCTAGACATGCATCGAATCAACATTGCGACTTAGACAGCTTGAGCGCATCAGATCGTTGTCTTGTCAATGAATCCACCGCGCCCTATCTCCGCCGTCGTTTGCGCCTTATTTCGACATGCTGACTTGACCTGACCGAACCCGAAGCCGAAGTTCAGCAGCTGGGGGCCGTTCGGCTTGACATGTCAAATTAGGCCGTTATCCGTGCGTGGTTCGTGGTGGATCTGTCGTCTGTCCAGTCACCTACCAATCACTGACTCACTCGAAGTCGTGTGTTGCATGGTGCCAGCGGTTATAAAGTCGTGTCGTCAGATCTTCAGACTTTGCAACACTTGTCACCAAACTGTTCACTAGAAGAAGTTGCAGATACATCAACGACCAGATCACGTCAACCAGAATCAAAGCATAGCGTCCAGCAAGAATGTCTCGCACCAAGGTCGATCTGATCCCCTGGGACCCCGACTCCCCTAAGCACGCAACGCGGATGGTAGAACAGAGGATAGCATGCGGCTGGCACGAAGACCGGATACCAAGTTGGCAAGAGTACCAGCGATCGGGAGAGAAGTGCATTTACTGGATTGTGAGTTCACATCCACTCTCAGCGTTTTACAAGTAATGGTTCCATGTAAAAAAAATAAAAAATGGCGCACTCCCTCAATTGTGCAGCCAGAGTCCAAGTTGGGATGAATCAATCATGCAGAGGATGAGGCTGAGACCATGAGATGGAGACACTAACAATTGATAGGTAATTAGCAAGAGTGATCCGGACCGTGAGGTGAAGCTCTCTCAACACTTTGCGCGGTATCCCGAGGTAAGTTGCTTTCAATCCGTCAGCAACCATGTCACTCATCCCGTTCGTCAAACTAGGAGAGAGAATCTCTCGCAGACACCGCTAAGTCGATTAACGCAACCCCCCGAACACCCACCGGAGCTTTTTTCGATCCCGTCGGCCATATTTCCTTGGACGGCAAAAACCCGCAAGCCGCGCACCTCAAGCTCCCCATTCCTTCGGAGCACGTCTACTGGATCAAGAGCCTATACGTCTCAACCGCCTTGCAAAGTTCGGGCATCGGAAGGGCCGCCATGGACTTGGTCGAGGACATGGCCACCAAACCGCCTCTGTCTGCGAAAACCCTCATGCTGGACACCATCTCGAAGGAAGACCAGCTCGATCCGGTATCATCAAAGGTAGCCAACGGCAAGCTTCCACCGGTAAGTCGTCTTAGCTGCTTTTGCACGCTTAGTCTTGCTGCGCATGAGGAACCTACTTTGTGGAGCGAAAGCTGACGTGGGGACAAGATGCCGACACACGCGTGGTATGAGAGGAGAGGATACAAGCACATCTGGACGGAGCCGAACATGTATGGGTTCCCGGAGACTGACGAGGACGGAAACAAGATAGTGAGGCGTACTGTCATATTGCGCAGAGATCTTTTTTGATTCCGCACGACACCCATTGAAAAGTGCAAACGCATTCACATTAGGAACTTGTAGAAATCAAAGCGATGGTCCTCTTATGAGGCAAAAGAACCCATGAATGCTAACTGTAGATGAGAAAGACTCAAGATCCACACTCAATAATAATCATACCGTAAAAGACAGAACGTCTCAANNNTTTTTTTTTTTTTTTTTTTTTTTTTTTTGAAATCTTCAGGACGTCTTCTCGATGTAATTAGGGTGGCCTTTCCACTTCATCTGCATCACAGCAGATGGCGAGACCCCGCGCGAACATTCGACCACGTCCATCTTCATCAGCTTCTCGTAGAACGGGACAGACCGGTCCCAGCTATCCGTGAACAGCATACTCCTTCTCAGATGCGGCAACGACTCGATGACCTCCTGCACACAAGACACAAGCCACGAACCCAGCCCTTGCCCTTGCGTGGACGGGTCGACCCAGACGTCGGTGAGGTAGGCAAAGGTGACGAAGTCCGTCACCACGCGGGCGAATCCGAGAAGGTGCCGCCGCGTCGCATGAGTTTCGCCTGTGGCGTTTTCAAGTCTGTAGAGGGCGAAACAAAGGGAGTTTTCAAGCATTTCTCTCATGGCGGGTTCGGGGAGGAACTTGGCCCAGTAGAAAGCTTCCGATGCGAAAGCTGCGTTGAGTTCCGTGATAGGGATAAGAGACATGTCGGTGGAGATAAGGAGGGAGTCCCTCCTCCATGCCTTATTTCGCAGCTGCGTTGCGGTTGATGCCATGGTTGATCGCAGGTTTGGCGGTATGGTCTAAGCTAAGGATATCGTATACCAGGCCTTCGGCTGACGCTGTGGCAAACAAAGCGCAGTACCCCGTTTCTAAGATTCAAGAACAGTAGCTTCGATAGTCTGGGGATTGTATTAATCTTCTGAATTGCCCTTTGGTGCGTTGAAGCTTTTGAACCTTCCCTGAATACGGCATGACGCCCTACGGATGACATGGACGATGTAAGTCTAAAACTACCATGAGCTCAGATTGACCCATAGCCCCCACTACGGCGTATTGGGCGTATTTGTACGGGCAACATCAACGCCATCCCATGGTTTGCAGTAGCTCCAACTCAATCAACCTTGGCATACAAGTCGAACGTTTCGTCCGAAACGCTTAGAAACCAAGACGGCATGAATCTGGATCGAAACCGAGAATGAAATTTACGTGCCCCGCATTGGATTCAAAAGATGATCACTCGCCGTGGGAAAAAATATCGTTCGGATATGAACAGCTTGAAGAAGCTATCCATTGATATCAGACTCATCAAAGTTACATATCTCAGATATCAAGACCCTTGTAGTAGTCTTCGCAAAACTCCTGCCACAGTTGCAAAGTGGCAAGGTCGTCCCGTTCCCTTTGGACATCGCACCGCTGTACAATCTCTTCCAGCCACAGGGCAAGGTTCTCGTGGCCGAGCGCCCGCGCCTCGGCGGCGGCGGTCCGGCCGTGGGCGTTCCGCTTGAGCAGAAACACGAGATTTGTGATCCGGAACTCATCTTCCGTCTCGTCGCCCCAGTTCGAGTCCTCCACCGGCGGCGGTGTCGCGTAAATCGGCCTGGCATCCCCGGGAAGCCAGTCGTGGTGAAGGATGCGGAACGCGGCGGTGACGAGGTCCTGCTCGCCTGTCCGCACCGCCGAGTGGAGGATCGTGTCGCCCTTGTGGTTCTGGTGTGAGTATAAAACTTCGTAGATTTTCTTATAGCTCATCACGCTGCTGCACCTGAAGCAACTCTGCAGGGCGCGCATCGCGTCTATTCGCCGCGCCTCGACTGCTGTATGTATGAGCGAATTGCCCGTGGCGGGTTCTATCGCCATAAGTTGTACTTCAAGCATATTCGATACGCAGTAACCGGACGCTGTAGACACGCTGTTGAGGATCTGGTTGGTTGTCCTCGACCTAACTGCCTCATGGCACTCGGCAATAATCTCAGGCGAAGGTGCCCGCTCAGGAGGGTATGGTTGGCAGAATAAATGGGTCTTGAGGAAATCGTCGGGCGCGAGCGGTAGCTCTATGATCGCCATAGCCTTCAACGAGAGTACGTGCTCGAGTCGTCGACGAACACCGAACGGAAATGGACCGTCGTGTGCAAGTCGAGGGGAAATTAGACGGCAAGCGACGCTAGGGTCATGTGCGTTGCACAGGATGCAGAGACAGCGTGTCGATCTTGAGAGGAACTCAAAAGTCTACCGAGGCCTTTATATAGATTGTTAGGTTCTACTGCCAAGGCGTATAGCATCATCTGACACGGGCAGTGAGGCTGAGAGGTAATTAGCATATTGTGCTTTGCCAAGGCTCGGTTTAACCGTAAACGTCGACATTTGGTAGTGAGTTCACGCAGCCGTGCTGCAAAGTCAGGCATCCAGAATGTAATGAGCACCTGGTGAAGGTTGTGGAGGTGATGACAGTTCGTGACACAACACTGAAAAAATAAACCTTTTATAGGGCCAATTTCTTTTGTTATGAGTGATCGCTGAGTACCTGGAGGCAGGAAGTGAATTAGAACTTGTTGATGCGAGGTCTGAATATTATTGTCCATTGAGAAGATAATTTGTGGCCGGCCGGTACCTAAGTCCTTTAGGCTGACCTTTCATGCATCTGCCGTCTCACTCTGTTTGCTTCATTCTGATAGAGTACAAGCTGTTCGTACTAGCCGTCCTCAACCAGGTCAATGTCTATTTGTACACTACAGTCGCGTTAACCGAGTGCAGAAACTCACGTTGAGATATATAAATTTAGGTTGGCGACCTCCTAGATTTTTGTATATATCGGCTATCTGATATGGCCGTGCAATGGAGATGAACTAAGGTGGCTATATATTAAACTCGCGCTCACTCTAGGTATGTTTGGGCTTGCACTGTTCTCAATAGCTGAAGCCTCTACCTTTCATGACAGAAGACATACACCTCTAGATTAAAGCTATTACAGTTTAGGTTATCTCACCAGCATTTCCAGTTGGGTTTTCTGGTTCGGTTAGTTATAATAAATCTAGTTAGCCTGTACGGCCGAGGTCTAGTACGTTAACATAACTTTTAAGGTTATATAGGCAATACAAAACGACCGACAAATGGTCTCTAAATGCATTTATATCTTGTTATCTTACTGGTAACTATTCATATATACTTATAGCCTCCTGCAACCAGATTTCGAAGGAAGCGCACAGCCTATACCAGGCTCAAAAACCATAAATAAATCCCGCTAAATCTCCGTTCGCCATACAAGGTTGCATGTCCGGATGATGCAGTCGCTCATCAATAGTTAAGCTAGAAGAAAACACCTTAGCCCAGAAAAACTTTGAATTTGAACGAGCAGCTATGTCTCGACAATGAGCCAATGGGAAAAGCTGGGACGTAGTAGAATTTGTTGTCTGTAGTGTTCCCTGGCTTCACAAGATGAGTGACGGGATTCCTCCTGAAAAGGTCGTAAGCAATCCAGAAGTGCATTGCCACTTTGTGCCCGTTGAAGAAAGCCTTTGGGAAAGTTTTACTGCTTTAGTTATAGTAAATTGTTTTACTATTACTTTAAGATAACAGGCTAAGAGGTTGACGTGCGAATCATGACCTGAAGTCAATCCCCAGCGCCGTGAGAAGAGAATAATCGTACACATGAAGGGTAACACAGAGACTACGCCCTGATGGACCCAGCACTTAGAGTTACGGATGAAATATATACTGCCTGTCCATAACCATGAGTGCGGAGTTATTGTGATGGAGCACGTGCATGCATTAGATCTTTTGACTTTCATTGGTTTGACGGACAGACTCGGGCTACCGGTTGTTCTCAACTATTACTGAAAGAATGTTAGTGATGGCCTTGACATTGATTTTCAGGAGCTGAACCCCCCTTACACCGGCAAGGTGCCTCATGACAGCACATCCCTCATTCTCAGCATGCGACTTTTTTCAAACGGTAACCTTCATTACAGTTGTGAAAACACAACTGACCAACAAGCGAACATTCTTCGCGCTCAACTGCGTTTCCATATGCGCTTCCTTCTTGTCGGGGAAATAAGAACAGTTGCTTTTCTGGCAGCAATTTTCGCCTAGACGGACATGTAGAAATCAGCGAGCCTCGAGCAACAGCCCCTCAGCGGACAACAGCGGTCCAATTGCGGTCTAGATTTATTCAGGCTAAAAGGCGTAGTGGAATGGCCGTTGATCTGCATGCCCGCACCCCTGTACCGTCGTATTGCGGTTGGGAAAACGCGGGGCGCGGGGGAGGCCTGGGATGATTTCGCCCGAAATTGCCTCCAACGGGTGAGTTGCAAAGCCGAGGATAGCTCTGGTGCCATGCGGGTAGCATGTAATGACGTTGGCCTTGGGTCTCTAACCCGTAGTAGTCGAGACCAAAGCATCGCGACGTGACTGTGTCAGTTGGCGGAGATATCCGTTGGGATATACGGGACGGGATGTACAGGAGTATGAGCAGCGGCGTATAAAGAGTCCGCCAGAAGACGAAACTTATGTTGATATCTTTTTTGACCAGGCATCAGCTAATCAACATCATGTCTTTCTGGGAGCCACCCAAGATTCGTACACTCGGGCTCTTATGCCTAGGCTTGCCTTTGTTGCTCGCATCCCGACCCACTGAAGCACTCAGAATCCAGCCTAGCCAGAATGTAAGTGCTGCTGGTCGCGAGCGCATTAGTATAAACAAAGATTGGCGTTTTTGGCGCTCGGAATTCAACCCCGACGGTCTCATCTACGACCACCGCCCGGACTTGGAGAATCTCACGGATCCTTATGTCTTGAAGCCGTGGATCCTTCCCTCAGCAAACGACTTCATCAATGACCTGTCACAACGCCATCAGCGGCCCGATAGTGAGCCGACTCGGAATGTCTCGTACGCGTCTGGAGGGTTCAATGACGGTTCTTGGGAGACTGTCAAGCTGCCTCACGACTGGGCCATCGATGGACCATTCTACACCGAAGAAGACCCCATCATCGGTGGTGGAATGGGTCGTCTCCCCGTTCACGGCGTGGGATGGTACCGTCGCAGACTTACGGTTGCTCCTGAAGACGAAGGCAAGTCCATATATTTAGACGTGGACGGTGCCATGTCTTACGCCATGGTCTGGCTCAACGGCTACCTCATTGGCGGGTGGCCATACACTTACAACTCTTTCCGTCTGGGTCTCACCTCGCACCTTAACCCTGGCGATGACAATATCCTTGCTATCCGCCTAGACAACCCACCCGACTCTGCGCGATGGTACCCTGGCGGTGGTCTCTACCGCAACGTGTGGCTAACCAAAGTCGATCCTGTTCATGTCGGCCAATGGGGAACGTATCTTGTGACAAAGGAAGTTTCCTCTGAGTCGGCCATCTTGGAGTTGACGGTAGAGGTCGAAAACGAAGGAGGTGCTGACCAGGAGGTTGAGTTATCCACTGACGTTCATCTCCTCGACTCCTCGACTGGCAAAGCAGGGGTCATGGTCGGCGAGTTCCCTCGCTCAAAGACCATTGTTCCTGTAGGCCTCAAGAAAGAAGTCAACGGCTCAACATTGATCACTGAACCTCAACTATGGGGCCCGCCACCAACGCAGCACCCAAACCGGTACGTCGCCGTCACCACGCTCTCCGTCGCTGGAAGAGTGGTAGACACCTACGAAACGCGCTTCGGTATCCGCTCAGTTACCTACGACGCAAACAAGGGTGTGCTCGTCAACGGCGAGCACGTCCGCATTCAGGGCGTAAACCAGCACCACGACCTCGGCGCACTCGGCGCGGCCTTCAACACCCGTGCCGCGGAGCGCCAGCTCGACATCCTCCGTGACCTCGGGTGCAACGCCATACGCATGGCGCACAACCCGCCCGCCTCGGAGCTTCTCGAACTGGCTGACAGCAAGGGCTTCCTCGTCATGGACGAAATATTCGACTCGTGGGAGCGCAACAAGACAGACAACGACTTCCACCTCATCATCCCGGAGTGGCACGAGCCGGACCTTCGCTCATTTATGCGTCGCGACAGAAACCACCCGTCTATCATCATGTGGAGCTTCGGCAACGAGGTCTCTGAACAGCAGATCGGCGACCCGGGCACCGTCCCCGCACGGGAGCTGCACAAGATGGTCGGCGAGGAAGACCCCACGCGGCCGTCAACGGCGTCGATGAATTTTGCGAAGCCCAACATGTCCTTTCCGACGGCCATGGACGTGATCAGCCTCAACTACCAGGGAGAAGGCATCAGGGACACGCCCAACTACTCTTTCCTCCCTGGCGTCAGGACAAACCCTCTCTATGCCGACTTCCACGCGGCGTTCCCGGAGAAGCTGATCCTCAGCAGCGAGACAGCGTCGTCGCTCAGCACCCGCGGGACTTACATCTTCCCTGTGACGGGAGACTTGGGCGCGCCGGTT
Source organism: Colletotrichum chlorophyti (assembly GCA_001937105.1). Lineage (NCBI taxonomy): Eukaryota > Fungi > Ascomycota > Sordariomycetes > Glomerellales > Glomerellaceae > Colletotrichum > Colletotrichum chlorophyti. Next base: position 446,469 of record MPGH01000132.1, on the reverse strand, counting down.
AACGACACCTCAGGCGGCAACTCTGCATCTCAACAGGTCAGCGGCTACGAGCTCTACTCGGCCAATTTCGGCTCGTCGCCGGACAAGGTGTTCCAGGCTCAGGACAGGCATCCCTTCGTGGCTGGCGAGTTCGTCTGGACGGGGTGGGATTACGTCGGGGAGCCGACGCCGTACTACACAGCGCGCAGCTCGTACTCGGGCATTATCGACCTTGCGGGGTTCAAGAAGGATCGCTTTTTCCTATACCAAGCGCGCTGGCGCCCCGATCTCAAGTTCGCGCACATCCTTCCGCACTGGAACTGGCCAGACCGTGTGAGCAAGGTCACACCCGTGCATGTCTTCACTTCGGCGGACGAGGCCGAGCTCTTCTTGAACGGCGAGTCGCAGGGTCGGAAGACGAGAGGGGAATACGAATACCGCTTCCGCTGGGACGACGTCAAGTACGAGCCTGGCGAGCTGCGCGTCATAACGTATAAGGACGGCGCCGAGTGGGCGGAGAACGTCGTGCGAACCGTCGGGGCGCCCGCGAAACTTCGCGCATCGGCTGACCGGACAACCATCGCCGCTGATGGCAGGGATCTTTCTTTCGTTACCGTGGAAGTCGTTGATGGGAAGGGCGACCTGGTGCGCTTTGCGGACAACGCCATCACATTCTCTGTCAGCGGTCCTGGCGAGATCGTGGCGACTGACAACGGCGACCCGGCGGACTTGGTCGCGTTTCCTTCCCTGCAGCGCAAGGCATTCAGCGGCCTGGTTTTGGCTATCGTGCGCTCGGAAGACGACGCCTCGGGCGACGTCGTCGTCACTGCCTCTGGGGAAGGCCTCGAGAACGCAGAGGTCATTGTTAAGACACAAAGAAGCTGGTGCACCGGAAAGGTGGGATCAAGGGGGCTCAAAGTGTGAGTAGGTATCGGGGTTTCGGCCCAGCAGACTACAATACGAAACCTTGCTTGCCAACTCTCAACTCGGGCCTTGAGAACCGAGAGTTGAAATGACTTTGGTCAGCGGGGCGCAGAAAGGGGACATTTGGGAGTTACGAGGGGCTAAGGGTTGCTGAAAAGCCGCCGTCTAATACTGGGGTTAACCGCGCTAGGCGTCCAACTCAATGGGATGAACCTGGGGGGGGCGTGAGTCAAGCATAGTGTGCCTCTTTTGCTCAAGTTTTGGGCAGGGCTGAAGAACTCCGGGGCGACAAAGGCCATCTCGCGCCTATTCATAGTTGTCGAAGGTTGTCGATCCCTCGTACTGCAAATACTAACGCTCCACAGCGCTCGACTATAACCAACAGCTCAACGCCAACCTTATCCTGTGACGTAGCGTAATGGTAGGAAAGGAGAATTTGCGTATCCGCACATAGTGTAAAGCCGGGATCACCGAAAATAGCAACCTCAGTCTTCGTATGCACAAGCCATGTCCCCACGCCGAGCGGGTTGTTCGGCACACATCATCAGCGTCTCCGGCATCCCGGTTTCTCGAGATTGCCTCGCCCCACCAAACCCTTTGTTTTTTGCGAGACCGAAAAGATGATCGTCACGCGGGTGCCAGTAGAGAAGGTAGCTTTTAAGTGCTGGGCCCTCGCACCGGGCCGCTGTTTGGCGCTCTGTTGTTTACCATCCTATCCCTTCCTGTCTGTTGATCACCGATGTTCAACATGTCGCCCGTCACTCGTTTTCTCTCGGCGGCAACTGTCGCATCCGTCGCTGCCGCTGCGGTGATTGACTTGCCCATTATTGTTGACAACGGTTACGTGAGTTGAGCACCACGAGTAGGAAGGACTTTATAGGGCGGCAATTTACTAACTCCCGTCACAGAAAGTCGTCGATTTCGGCATTGGAACGCCTGCCAAGACCTACCGTCTCCTCTTTGACACTGGAAGCGCTTCCTCCTGGGCTGTCGATGCTGAGTGCACCGATTCGACATGCCCAAACGTGAGCGGGTATGACCGTGTCGGATACAACATCAGCCAGTCATCCACGGGCCAGTACACCGGCGGTTACGCCGACATCTCCTACCTCGGAGGCACAACCGCCGGCCCTGCGGTGTCCGAAATTTGGACGGTAGGAAACTTTTCGTGGAGACAATCTTTTATCTCCGCCAACGAGAGCGTAAGTTCAGCTTCTATGGGTGGAGAAGAGAACGACCGCTTACCTCTTTGACAGCACTGGCCCGGCCTCGCCGCCGACGGATTCATGGGACTGTCCTTCAGCTCGATCATTGACGGGGGGGCGAACACCGTCGTGGAGACGCTCATGGCCGAGAACCGCCTTGACGCTGCCAAGTTCGGAATCTACTACGGAACAAACGCCGAAAACACCAACGGCAAGCCTGGCGACGGCGTGCTCACGATCGGCGGGTCGCGGGAGAGCGAGTTCGTGGAAGGCGAGCTCACCACGATCCCTGTCACGCGGGTCAACGGCGGCTACGACGTGTGGCGATCAATCATGCTCACGATCAACGGCACACGGTCGACGGGCAACGGCACCATCGAGACGGAGACGAACTTTGACCAGGCCACCGTGGTCTTCGACACGGGCGCCGGGTCCATCACGCTCCCCGAGGAGGAGAATCTGAAGGTGTACGAGTCGATCGGCATGAACTACACGGCCATCCTCAAAGGAGACCACATTCCCCTCTGCAGCGAGTTCAACTCGTCGTGGTCCTTCAAGTTCAGCTTGGGCGACTACCGCGATCCCCAGGTCGTCGAGCTCAGGGGCGACCAACTTCGCCGCCCGGGTTTCGCTTACAGGGATGACGCGTGCTGGCCGCCCTTCGAGGGCGGTGGCCAGGGTGGTTTCGTTTTGATGGGGACTCCGTTCCTGCGCAACTTCTACACCGTCTGGGATTACGGCTCGGCTGCGAACGAGACTGAGCTGTGGCGGATGGACCCCAAGTTGTCGTTTGGCAAGGTCAAGGCCAAGACGAACTGGGAGGCTTGAGGCGTACGCCGCTAGATAGACAAGCGTGGATCAGGGTAAAAGAATTATTGAAGAAACTTCAAAGGTTCAGCCAAACGACAGGGGGGCTTGTGCACGTACAGATCGAAAATGTGAGAGAGATCTAATATGGGCCGCACGTGGGGGATGGACACTCAATCCAGCCTTTCCCTAGACAGAGCTGGACCACACGGGGCGTGCATCGGAGCTCATCAATTTGACTTTTGGTGTTTGAACAATCCTATTCGACGGTCAGAACTGGGATGGGCTGGTTGGATAAGATGAGATGAAAGTGAAGCCCAGTGGTCGGAATGAGTGAGAGTCGCTAGTGAGTGAGTGACAGGAGCCTACTGTGTTAGTCGCAGAAAATGTGAGGTGCGCCATGTCCCGGAAAACTCACCATGACGTTATCGGTGACGTCTTGGCTCTCCCATCATTGGCCACAGCGAAGCACTCGCCACGAGCCTTCTCACATCAATCGCTGCAGCTGAGCGAGAAGGAGGTGTGGCTGGAAGCAAAACCTGGCAGAGCAACACATGCACATGCGTCTGGAAGCCGATGCACGAACCGCTCAGTCAATCGTCACTGCTCCGTTGTAGACTTTGTGAGACGGAGGACGTGAGGGAAAATGCAGCATATCCATTGTTTTATCATCTCCTGCTCCCCCCTTTCGATGATTTCAGGGTTGCGCTGGAACTGGCATTCATGATACCCCCTCCATCAACCTAAGAATATCCTAGGTCAACCATCCATATCGTTCACCTCCTCCGTAGTGCCTACGTTTGTTTATTCCTAATTCCATTTTTTCGCTTTAGTACCATCATGACACGGACGTTGCTTCTCTGTTTCATTCATGGCTTCAAGGCAAGCTTCGCTGAACGTGAGATGCGCCTGGGATGGACAGCTAATATTTTATTTCTAGGGGAATGACGACACATTCCGTGAATTTCCTGACGTAAATTACCATCGCCTACTATGCAACGTTCTAGTGGATATGCATACTGAAGTATCGACAGGACCTGAAACGGACAGTTACGAAGCAGCTTCCCGACCATCGCGTCGAGTCTATCGTCTACCCCAAGTATGAGACCAAGGGCGAGTTGTCGCAAGCCTCAGAGGCTTTCCTCTCGTGGTAGGCCGTCTAAAAAGTTTCCCCAATCGTTAACAGAGGCTGATGATTCGTCAGGCTCAAAGAGCGGGTGATGGACGTGAGAAAGGCCAATGTCGAGAAGCCATGGCCGCCAAAGGATAGAGAAGTTGGCGTAGTTCTCGTCGCCCACTCTATGGGGTAATGCAAACATCCTGCGGCCATTCTCCGCCATATTCAGGACTAATACGTATTCAGTGGATTCGTCGCCGCCGATACTCTGTTCCTCGCTCTCAACGAGAGAGCGCACTCGGACTCAGAGGACGACCCGATCTTCCCTCTCATCCAAGGCATACTTACCTTCGATACCCCCTACAATGGCCTTGCTCGCTCAATGTTCGTCTACGGCGCCTTCTCCAACTACCAAAAAGTGAGCAGCGTCTTCAACGTCATGACGGCTCTCTCAGCCGCTGCGCCCGCAAGCCTAGCCCGCATGGGCAGTCGTCGAGCAGCCACCTCGGCCGTCGCCTCGACTGCTCGCAACCCGGGTTGGAAAACATGGCAGCTCGTAGCCGTGCGTACTGGAACTGTGGGCGCAATTGCGGCCGGTGGTGTCGCCGCCTACGTTAACCGAGAAGCCATCATGAATGGCCTGAAGAACCTCAACAAGGAGTCCGTCAAGGAGGGGTATCGACAGAGTCTGGATGCTCTCGGCCAAGGCCTTGCCTACATCAACCGCGGAAATGTTGGCCGCTCTTTCGCCTGGCTCTCGGATCACTTCACCTTCGTCGGTGCTTTGATGAAACAGAAGGAACTCAATCGACGACTCGAACGAATGGGCGCTCTCAAGGGCGTCGGAATTCACGATGTTTACGTGTCTCTCGGCAAGAATGGGTACTGGCAGGGAGGTTACTTCGTCCCCGAAAGAACATTTTGCGCCGTACCAGAGGAGAGCCATGCGGCATACTCGTTGTTTTCTCGCCAAGACTTGCCGGATGTCGACGATGAAGTGCAGGCCCATATGAGCATGTTCCAACCGGACAAGAACAAGGGGTACGAGAAGATGACCGAGAAGGCGGCCGGCCTTGTGATCGAATGGTTCAAGAGCGAGGAATCCATTTTCGACGATCCCAAGTTCCGCGAAACGCCACCTGAGGAGGTCCAAGAGGACCACGAGGTTGAAGAGACGCTGGAGAAGGCGACTTCCAACACCGAAGAGGCAGCGGAGAAGTCGGACGAGAAGCTGGACGAGAAGACAGCATCCAAGTCTACCGACAACCTTCCAGACGAGTCACCCATTGACATCGCTGCCGCCGCTTCCCTCGTGCCCTTGCCGGCTGACGGGGAAGGTGAGCTTGTCGGCGACGCCAACGCCGAGAACATGGACACGGAGCAGAAGAGGACTTACATGCAGCATCTGTTCCAAGTCGCGCAGCAGACCGGCACCGGGGTGAAGGGGTGGTGGCCGAACATGCCGAGCATGCCTAGCATGCCCAACATGCCCAATATGCCATCCATGCCAAGAGTCCCCGCTTCGGTGTCGTCCCTCGGCCAAGTCTCGATGCCGAGCGTCAACATTTTCAGAAAGCAGACTCCGTCGCAGGCGTCCACGGGCGAGGAGAAGAAGGAGAGCGAGCCCGAGGCCGAGAAAACTGTCGAAGAAGAGAAGGCGAGCAACGAGACGGCGAAGGCGGCAGTGGAGACGGGTCAACTGGAGTCAGCGGCCGGTGGTGATGGCAAGTCGAAAGAATGAGTGTGATAGTGTCTACGCGGTCGGGAAAATTGTTTCCTTGAACAAACACGAGCATGTTGGTCAGCTAGATACCTCCCAGAAACGAAAGG